>JASCZW010001646.1:0-354145 GCA_034211315.2 Aedes japonicus | reverse complement strand
CCGCCATGTCTTGGAACGGGAGAACCACATACGTCCCATTGTGTGATTGGCTGCAATATTTTCCTTACTGTGGATATAGATCGATCCAAATTGGCTATCAAGCGTTAATATAAACTTCCTTGTTTTCCTAGTGAGGAACCACCAACACACTTTGTTAGTGGTTTATATTTCACTAGACAGGTAAGACAATAACTCTTAGTATCTTTTCAGATAAATGGCTAAGCTCTTGAAACATCCGGGGGACTACAAGGATTTCGCTTATATCTTTGTTCTTAATTTTGTTTCTTTTCAGGCATCAAATAATTTATTTCTACCATATTTTGAAGACAATATCTAATGTTCTTATTTTGTTTTGTTTTTCGTTATGCTTGTCTCTTTTCAGTCACAACTCCTTCTCTCTAAATTTTCCCTATCAATCTCCTCCTATCCCTAACCAATGCACGGAAGCAAATGGGACAACGGGGCCCGTTAGTGAAAGTGGCGGCATGCTATACGGATTAAAATGCACAAACGCTTAGGCTAAGTAGGTTCTCACTCAGCTTAACTGCAGATCGGCGGGTAGTTGCCTGCCAGGGTGGGGATTGATCAATAACAATAATAACAATAACAATTTTATGAAGAACTCCAAGATCGCCACATTTCGTCGAGCGTCCCTCTACCGAAGAACCGATGTTATGCTCGTTAACGGATGCAATCGTACCGACACTGCAGATTCAATCGGTTAAAGGCGGTTTTGATTTGAGCAATTTGCTGCTGAAACGAGAAAAATCTCCGGCTGAGTATGATTCGGATGCGAGTGACAAAACTGAAGACTTAAACATATCCGACGGTGCGAAATTCGAATTCGAGCAATGGAGGAAGTAATGGAAATTTGGTGGAAGTAAACAAGGTGAAAGCAATGCAAACCCACCTGCATCATCTGGGGGAAGTATTGGTGGATGATCTTCGCTCGCTAGTGGAGCGGCTGGTTCTGGCGGGGGTGACGATGGAAAGAATAAGAAGAAGAAAGAAGAGTTTCCGCTTCCGTTCTTGATATTGAATCAAGAAGAGGTCAAGAATGAAAAGAAAAATAAGAATGCTCCACTGGCTAAAACACATTACGATTTTGTACGATTCCAAGAAATCACAAGATTTCATCACTCATATGTATCGAAAGCATAGCCAGATTTTTAATTCCAATTATGTTTTCAATAAAAAAAACCATAGGGAACGTCCATTAATTACGTCACGCAAAAATTGATTTTTTACAACCCCCCTCCCCCCCTTGTCACGTTTTTTGTATGGATCGTCACGTCTTCCCAAATCCATTTGCAATTTGAACAGTTGCCGAAATGACTTCGATATGTCCAATTAGAATCGGATTGGATCTAGCTTGTTTTCTTTCCGGCAAGCAGGAATCCTCAGATCGGGCTTTGCCGTTATCATTGTGTTTGGGGCCATTATTTCCTATTGATTGTTGACGATACGCTCTCACATATGAGGTGACAATTGAATAAATCTTTATCATTAGGGCCTAAGTGTAAAACAACGGTTTCTTCCGTGAATGTCTCGACATTGAAAACGCCCCTCAATCCACCACTATCATTTTGAAGTGGAAGAGTCCAGCTATCCGAAAGAATTGGTGACTTAATAAGAGTAGGTCGCGAGTAAGTTATGGAAGAAGCCATCGTTCACGTTTACGGCGACTCCCCTTGCAAATCAAAATTTCTTGAAGTTATCTCAAACGAGGCGATAATAGCAAAATAACCCTGATTATAACTTCGAGTCTTATAAAAGCAGAGCCTTGTAAAACGTTTTAATTTTCTTGTGTTCATTTCTCGGAGTGCACTATCCAGAAAAGCCAAATATTCCTTGTCCAGGTAAATTGAACTTTTAGTTTGAACTGCATCTTCATCAGATAGCTCCAACTAATAAAATTATCTTTGTTTGCAAAAAATCGCTTGTCGGAAATCTTACTTGCGTGAACAACCATCAATTTGCCGGAATACAAAAATGTTCAATAATTTTTAACTTGCAATACATATATTTTTTTTATTAAGCTTATAAGTGTAATCCTTACGAATCTAAGTTATCCAGAACGAATATTTCAGTAAAAAGCCAACATTTTTCTCACGTTTCAGCTGAATAAAAACATTACATTTATTCAAAAATACAAAATTTGCTTATATCTTCCTAAACATGATCGATAGGTTTAATTTCATGAATGCGTACTTAGAATTCGACTGAGCATTAATCCGGATAAAGCAAAAAATGTAACACAAAAGAGTGAGCAAACGTAATGCTCTTCGATCCAGCTGATCGATACTCGCAGTATAAAGATGTAGATAACCGCAGATTTTGTTGGAGTAGCTTTTGATGATATCCTTAGGATCATGACAGCAAAATGGAGATTTAGGCTTCGACATCGGCCTGGATTTTGGCCAAGAAGTCGGCCTTGTGCTTGGCGATTTTCGCCTTGCGGGCTTCGAGGGTAAGCTTGGCCAGGTTGAAGCGCTTCTTGGTAACCTTCTTCTCCGGCTTCTTGTAGAAGACCGGATCCTTGCGGATGGCGGCATGGGCATTCTTGTAGATGGTCTCAATCTAGAAGAATGGAACATCAAGTCAAATTTATTCGATCGGATATATTCCTAGTTGTAATAAATGTTCGATAAAAATTAGGAAGTTTTCAAGATAGAACACTCGAACACTCCGAACTGATTATCGTATTTGATGTGGTCCATTTTCGGAATCGGCTGGAACTGCATTTGTTCCAGCAGAAATTTGGTAATGGACGTGTAACGGTACAGGGAAACAAAAGCATTCATAATACTTACATCGTCGGCCTTGATTCCGAGGCCAATGTACTTGCTAAACTGACGTTTATAGGCATCTTCATCCTCTTCCTCAAGAGTGCGCATATAATCAGCGACGTGCTGACCGAAGATGTGAGCTCGGTGAACTTCAGCGTTGAAGCTTTTGTTTTCAGCGCTGTAGCCGGGGAAACGCTTGACGGAGTGAGGGATATTGAGGCCACCATCAACAGCACCCTTCATGGCGCCGAAGACACGGGCACCAGTGGTGGTACGAGCCAGACCGACATCCAAGTAGCAACGGAATGCTCCTGGGCCATCATCGACTGGTTCGACCAAGTATTCTTCTCCGGTCACATCGGTACATCCAGTGTACAGAGTGTCCAAGCGAAGCTTGTGCAGAATGCGGCGGGCAGCCAGCAGTCCAGTGCAGTAGGCAGCAGCATAATTGGTTAGACCAACCTAAAACGAAAAAAACCAGTTAATTGGAGAATTAGACAAAAACAAACATCAAAATTTACCTTAACGCCATAACGCGGCAGTTCATGCGAATAGGCAGCGCAGACAATGCGATCTCCTTCAATACGAGCGTAAGCAATCTGGCAAGTGATGTCACGGTTGCTCAGACGGACAATCATACGATACTTGGGGGTATTGTACTTGTTCTTGTCCTGAACGATCAGGCGCTTACGAGCATAGTAATCGGTCTTACCTTCACGACGTCTGCGGAACCTGACCTGGTAACGCTTGAAGTACTGTTTATTCTTAACAACCTTCACGAAACCCTGTTGAGATAGAAGAATGAAAACAAACGTCAATAATGTCTTTGAGGTTATGGTTATTCTCATGCTAAGGGGTAGTAATACTGAAGGCCGGAATGTTTACCGGATGTAGAATTATGATAATACTGATTGTTGCACAAATTGGAACAAATAACGCAATGGAAGTAAGGGTAAATTTGTAAAAACGAACAAATTCCTCAACACCTAAATCGAATTGATCAGTAAAAATGGTGACGCAGGACGTTCAACCGGAGATGAGTATCAATCTATTTTTCTACCGTATTTACAAAAAACACTCATTCTAACTACGTTTCCATAAAATATATGCAATACGCCACAATCTAAGATAGAAATATTGCCAAATAACTTACCATTTTGCTGTATAAATGGAAAATTAGACACTAGCTACGTTTAACACGTTTTCAACACGTCGGTGTCTACGAGAAAAAGAAATTATCAAAGATGGCGCTCAGACAGAGAAGGAACGAGCGAGACAGTATACGCAATTTGACATTTGTTTTGGTGGTGCCAGATGTAGAATTTAACGAAAAATCGAACGAAAGATAAACACAGTCCTGTTCCATTCTACTCAGTGACTGGGTACCCGGATAAAAATAACCATACAATTATAATAAAATAATACAGAGTAACATTTAATAGTACGTTCACACTACTGCTTATATTACGTGATATAGAGTATCTTGATATTAGCAACTATACATCTAGTTTTCACTGGAAATAATGTACATATCATTTGATATCAAGATACTCTATATCACGTAATATAATTTGTAGTGTGAACGTACTATAAATCTATTGCCGACCATGAATCTTATTGTTCATGTATCAGGTAAATGAAAAATGAATATTGTCATCACAATAGATCTACTATTCACCCTATATGCTAGAATTTTCAACAAATGTGAAACAATAAAATCAATAGTAATTGACTCAAATTTGTTCGGAGAAAAACGATTTTTTCTATAGTTAAGATACATAACAACCCCCTGATTCTATTATCGATGTCACAATTTACATTAGATTCTATTGTGGAAACAATAACTTTTATTGTCATCTTATCGTCATGAACAATATAGTCAATTTTACATACGATTGATTCTATCGTATGGTTACAATACATTTAATTGTAAATCTATGAGAATTTTTTTACGGGTAGTACTGTATTTCTTTCTCTTTTTGTCACACGGAAGTGAAGAAGAATTAATATAAATAAAGAATGAATAAAAATATATGCAGAATGTACTGCACACTCCCGCTTCACTTTACTCAATTTTTGAGAACAATTGTATGCTGTCTCTTTTTCTCTCACGGAAATATTACTAAATTTCCGTAAAAAGTGGATCTACTCAAAAATTAAGTTGATGCACTTTTTAACGAAAATTGAGTAACATTTCCGTGAGAGAAAAAGAGATAGCATACAGTTGTAGTAAAAAATTGAGTAAAATGAAGCGGGAGTGCAAGGTGCACTTGGGGCCAATGGGGCGCCAGCAGAGAGCCAAGTTTAAACCGCTAGCTTCCGACTGTTTGTTGACAATAATATAACGTTTCAAATGGTGAATCAACGTTTCAAATGGAGAATTAACGTTTCAACTGATGAATAAACAGCTTGTACAGATCCACTTCTGTTTTTTTTGTTTATGCCTATTACAGTTTTCGTTTTCGAGGATTTGTGTAGAACCGTTCTAAAGAAAACATCAATACTCGTCTGTTTGCACCCAGGTTTCCACCCGAGAATTTCTATTTCGTACCGATGGTGCTCGTGCGAGTGAATTCGGTTTGGTGCTTGTTTGGTGCTCAATCCTCATAAATTTTATGTTTACATTTATTTTAGTGTACACACATAGAAAGTTACACCGACCTCGGTTTTCTATATTTTCTACAGAACCACATCGGTTACCGACAAGAAACCGAATAAATCGTCTATATATACTGTTTTCGGGTGTATTTTTTGAGCCAAACCCGAGTTTCGGTTACTATATGATATATTTGACAGATAAAAATGAAAGCTGAACCGAACAATACGGTAAAGCGGGGTATTAAAGAGGTCGGTACACGAAAACCGAGAAAACTCAGTAAACTGAACCAAGCAATCACTGAATCTTCTTAAACGCCAAACACTTCTCTTCGAGACAATTCCGTGATGGCTATGCTGCCGTGAAACGCATATCAGTCCCATATGAATATAAAATCAAGCAAATATGGGACCAAGGGGTAATTCGCTAAGAACAGTGCGCCAAGCACACCGTTGTTGAAAATTTTACACGGAAAATTTTATAACGGAACATTTGTGGCACTCTGTGAAGGAATCGGTTTGAATTTCATACTTTTACCTTAGGAAACATGTTGTGTGTTGTCTTTGTCTACAAGTGACTTTTAGATACGATAGTGGTATGATTTTCATTACACAGCCTTATGATACATTGGTATGGATTATAATAACGAAATACATAATGCACGCATTTTGTTAGCTATTCTAAAGTTTTTTTTTAGTATATTGCTTCGAAATTTGATATTATCAAGGGTCATTCTTAATTCTATTCTCATAATAAATTAGAAAATGTTGATACGACCATATTTATATGCAAATCAAAAAGTAGGTACTTTATCGCCATAGATGCAAACCCACACGATTCCTCTGTTAGGATAAAAAGCCACCGTATCTATTAGAATGAATTATTTAAGTTAATGAAATTGATGCAGTTCTCTGGTAGCTTATTCGGATTCTGTGAGTACACATATGGCGGCCACATGATTTGATTTCAAATATTAAATGATGTATTCGATTAGTGAGCAAATGATTACCTCGCATACATTTGTGTTGAATAATTCTCAAGATGATCTCTACTGCGCCATTTATTTTTGTTTGCATTCCCCTATGATGATTCTTAAAATCATAAGGTGCTCTATGGAACTGTTCAGATAAACGTATGAACATTATTTCAAATCGATAAGGATTTTATTCGAGTCCTAGTGAAAGTTATAGTAACCGTATGAAGGGTAACAATGTGTGCATTTGAGAAGGTTTTTTCGGTCAGTGTATGAAATTAGAAGTAATTTCAATCAAAAATCCAGCTCTGCCATGCAAAACCGAATTCTGTAACAGCTACAAAAAAAGTCGGTTTGTATGACAGCGTTCGGTAATGTTTCAGTTAACCGATGTTCGGTTATTTTTGATTGGATTTATTTTTGCCACCGATTGTTTCGGTAAATTTGACGGATTGCTAGAAAGTGCACATTTAACGAGAACTCGGTTGCTCCAATTTGAACCGAACAGACAACCGTGCGTTCAGCAGATGAAAACTCAGTTGAAATTCAACCGAGTTCGGTTATATTTTCTAAGTGTGTAGTCGTTCCATCAGTCAATAGTCAACTGCTCCAGTTTCCAACTAGAACAGCAGAATAGATGTATGGGAAATTGACTATAACTTTCGTCAAGTTTTTTACTGTCACCTTTGGGACGCAATCAGCTCCCTTGACAGATCATTCACCATAGTTGATGCGGGCTTATTTTCTTCTGAATCTTCAAAAGTTGTTTGTCATTTTTGCAATCGAAATTTGTGTAGTTTACTGAATTTATCGCTCGCCAACTAGTAAAGCAAGGTAAGAAATTTGGTCTAAAACATTGCCAGGATCTCGTGAGAGGTATGCATTGTAAAAGGGATTGGATATTCAATTTAATTGTAGTGATATATTAGTAATGAACTGCTTTGTCACTTGCAACATAACCTACAGTCTAGTGTAGTTATATGCCGGAGAATAACGATGTAGTTTTTTGCTTTTTTCAGATGTTCCTAACCAGATCTGAATATGATCGTGGCGTTAACACCTTCTCGCCGGAAGGACGTCTTTTCCAAGTCGAGTATGCCATTGAAGCTATCAAACTCGGTTCGACGGCTATCGGTATTTGTACTCAGGAAGGTATGTATTGCTTCATAGCTTTTTGATTTTTCTGAAACATAACTTTTCTATTAAAATCCTTAGGCGTTGTTATGGCAGTAGAAAAGCGGATAACCTCTCCGCTAATGGAACCGACAAAAGTGGAGAAAATCGTTGAGGTCGATAAACATGTTGGCTGTGCCACTTCTGGTTTGATGGCCGATTCGCGTACTCTATTGGATAGGGCAAGGGTTGAATGCCAGAACCATTGGTTTGTTTATAACGAGCGTATGTCAGTAGAGTCATGTGCACAGGCCGTATCAAGTTTGGCGATTCAGTTTGGTGACAGCGATGATACTGGTTCGGCCATGAGCCGGCCTTTCGGAGTGGCGATCTTATTTGCTGGCATAGAGAGTGGTGAACCACAGCTGTGGCACATGGATCCATCTGGAACGTACATAAGATACGATGCCAAGGCGATCGGATCTGGAAGCGAAGGAGCCCAGCAGAACTTACAGGTAATATCGATTGCATGGTTACTCTTGTAGTATGATATGAGATTTTCTTTATTTTGCATTGCAGGAGTACTACCTTCAAACGATGACTATTAAAGAAGCCATCAATTTAGCCCTCAGCACTCTGAAACAGGTGATGGAAGAGAAACTCAACTCTACCAATGTGGAAGTTATGACGATGACACCCGGGCAGTTGTTCCGTATGTTCACGAAGGAGGAAGTCGAAGAGTTCATTAACAATATGAGCTAATTGCATTAAATACATACTATTCATAATCATAATTTCTTTACTGCGGATACAATTCGGAAATATGTTAATTTACTGAATGATAAACTGCACTGATATATTCATTTAGTATCGGGTGTAAAGTAAGCGGCCTTTTAATTAGGTGTGTTCCCGTTGTTCTTGTTGTAAATAATTTCCGGTAGAAAAAGATGCATAGTCGAATGCTAACACTTGTAACTTTGTAAGCCGCTTAAGGGGGCAGTGATGCTCACTTTCTCCTTGACACCCGTAATAATCCCATTTGATTTACCCGTGAGTTTCTTCACCGCGATTCGGGTTTACCCATGAAGTGACACTCGTAATAATGCCAAGTGGGTTAACCATTCTCGATCAGGTCGAGGCCTTTTGGAATGAAGCAAAATGGGCGAGGAGAGTAGCAATGCCAACTCACAGTTGCTAACTATTTCGCGAATACAGATTCGGCTCTTCTACCAATTCAATAGGGTGGTATGAATCTGTTTTTGCAAGGATATTCCAAGTTTTCCCTGGTTTCATTAACGAGTTTGCCCAATTCGTCTTTGGCCCCTTATACAATAAAATACATTAACACCGTTTTCAACTCTGTACAAATAGAGAAACTTGAGCAAAGATAGCGTATCATAACGCACATGTAGACTTACATTCAGCAAGGAAGGCCAAGTAATTCCTGTGGCTGAAATAAAATTCTGTGATCAAACGATCATTTTGAGATCGTTTGGATAGCAATCTAAAATGGGAGGACTAAGTCAACCGAGTAACCACGAAGTCATACAATACTCAGCAAACATTGCGCCTCAAGTTGGTGCAGGCGCTGATAATACCAATCTTCTCGTTTTGTCAACATGGTCTATTATCCCGGTATCACGGCTGCATTAAAGGAACAGCTGCACAGGTCCTTCAAGTCATCCATTCGATGTGTGTTCAAGATGAATCGGTACGACACGACTGCAGCCGTTCGAAATGCGGTACTTGGTCATGACCTACCGGACAATGATCTTTATCGGTTATGCTGTTTCCCGTACAATGCGTGAAACAAGAAGCTTCCCGATTACATCCTGGGACATCTACAGCGACCTACAGGCCAATTGGAGCGGCCGAGGACATACCTGCTAGGACCACCAGGCACACCACATGCGAAAAGAAAAGCGTCCTGAAATCATCTGTCTGCTGATATCAAAGGCAACGCATCGATCAACTCATTCAAGCAGTCTCTCAATACACTTCACTAGAAATAACACTGATAATTATTGTACTTCGATTATAATTTTCCTTTGTAATTTCCAAAAAGTTTGTTTCTTTTTGACCTGATGAAATGTATAACTGACAGGTCTGGGTGAAATTGATAAATTACAATTACAATTACTCAGTGGACCAGTAAGGTTGTACAGTAGGGAGAGTAGGGACATTTTCGAACTTGCGAAAAGTTCCACAGGGTGGAACTGAAATCAAAGCCCCCATTTCATGGCAATCGCCAGAACGACGGGTGATGCCGCTTACCAACTTTCTAGCTCGTTACCCCATCCTGGGTGTCTTCTGGTGATACAAAGAAGTCGTCCTCGACCGTTTTCTTCTTACTGTACCTGTCATTCTCGATAACCATTTTTACCGGGCTGTTGTCCGTCTTTTTTACTTTCACGTTCCGTCATCCATCGTAGATCGTACACAGCAACTTCCGTTTACAAAAGGACCTTGGGCGCTTGGGTCTTTAGCGAAAAAAATCTTCATCTCGTGACCATAGAGGACTTCTGGAACTGAATCCATTCGGATATGTCTAGTGGTGGGTCTTTAAGGCCTGTATGTATGATTAAAAATGCTCTTATACTAAAAATAGGGTGTGGGTGGAATAGAGACCATTGTATTCAAAAAGTTTATACGATTTTAACCTTACTTGCAAATTTAAACCTTCCAGTTAAATTATCACGATAACTTTGTAAAAGTTGCTGATGAAAAACCTCTATGTTGATTTATACACGCAAAAAAAAAACCGCAGTAGAAACTACAATTTCGAGGGTTAAATTGAGCGCAAACAACAACAATTTTCACCTGACTATAAATGTGTTTAATTTACCATGCCTGCGATAAGATCAACCATGGTGCGGTTGATATCAATATGAGGTCTGTCAAATCACAAACGTTGAAGGTTTTACCGTAAACGTAGTAAAGTCGACTGAAATTTCATGGTAGTTTTAAAGATAGGCGTAGTCGGGTAAAATGGTAGCTTTTACTACAAGATATTTTTCTGTGTAGGACATATTGCCCTTTGCGCCGAAAATTTTACTGTTATTTTAGCGCCATCCTTCGCGCCACTCCGGTTGTTTGTTAAATCTTGTTAGTGTCTACGGCGTACACTTCTTTATGATATAAATAATAGTACGCCGAAAACGCGAACCAGATTAAACAAACCATCAAAGTGACGCGAAGGATGGCGCTGAAATAACAGTAAACTTTTCGGCGCAATGGGCAATAATATCATGGAACAGAAAAGTGCACAGAGCCAAAATCTGATATAGTTGAAAAGTAAAATTTAATAATTTACAAATAATCTGTGCCGTACCGGCATAAAAACCATGCGTCCAACGGAAACCGACTACCGTGCTGTTAGAGCTCACCTAGTGGCAAAGCGATACGAGTCCTATACGCACGATGCACGAGGAAACAAGCCGCTGAAGGTGGTTCTGCGTGGCCTTCGAATTCACTCAGGAGGAAATAGTCAAGGAGCTGCAAGCGGCCGCTCTTAAACCAGTGAAGGTGTTCCCTATAAGACGACAGCAACAGGGAAATCATCGGGACCAACTCTATCTGGTTCACCTGGAGAAGGGTTCCGTTACGATGGCAGAACTGGTGAAAACACAGGCCCTCTTCAGCGTCATTGTCGAGTGGGACCGGTATCGCCCGAGACAGCACGACGTGACGCAGTGTGGCAACTGCCTTGGTTCGGCCACGGAACCCGAAACTGTCACATGAAACCGTGGTGTGGCAAGTGTGCTAAAGCACACGCCACCAAGGATAGTGCCCCGATAGACGAAGGTGCCCCGATAGACGAAGGTGCCCCTCCAAAGTGCGCCAACTGTGGCGATAATCATGAAGGCAGCAATCGAAGTTGGCTCAAACGTGCGGAGTTTCTAGCGATCCGCAAGCAGGCGTCCACCAAGTCCCGACCTGGCCAACGCCGTCCTCCCCTCGGATGGACGAGGAAAATTTCCCAGCGCTTCCGTACCAGGTGCCAAATCTACCGCCGTTGCAATTAAATTCCCGCTATGCCAACCGCCCGTCATCATCCGTACAGCAACGATTCGCGGCAGCAGCCGTCAGCCCCTCGCCTGCCAATTCACGTTGCAGTAATTCCACACAACCATCGGCCGATGGACAGCTCTACGACTCGGAGCAAATGGTTGTGTTCGTCCAAGAGCTCTACCGCCAACTACGATCCTGCCGCTCGAAGGAGGAACAACTCAAACGGTGACGATGAAATTTATTTTTAAGTATGGACCATAATTGCACCATCAACATCCTAAATTGGAATGCTTATTCCATCCGGAACAAAACTGTAGAGCTCGGTGACTTCCTTAACAGGAAGGCCAACGACATCGCCATCATCACCGATACACATCTCAAGCCGGAACTCAGCGTTTTCATCCCAGGATACCGGATTGTGCGACTTGATCGAAGCGGCTCTAGTGGAGGAGGAGTTGCGCTCACCCTGCGCTACAACATCAACTACCATCTGCTTCTGAGTTTTCAGCTGCAGTCTAATGAAGCCATCGGAGTCATCATCATCGCGGCCTATTGTCCCAAGCAAGCCAGCAACGCTAACGGAACAACAATGGTCCTACTGAACGACATTCGCAAGCTAACTCGGAGGCAGAGGCAATTTATCATCGCCGGCGACCTAAATGCGAAACACGAAACCTGGGGGAATACCCGGCGCAACCAGAGAATAATTCTACAGGGAAACCTGGAAGAGGGCTATTACACCGTCCTGGGCCCAGATACTCCCACCCGGTTGAGCAGATCCGGGGTCCATTTGACAATCGACATCTTCCTCACGAACATGGGGAGCAACATCGCCCAGCCGGTCGTGCACCAGGGGCTCAGTTCGGACCACAGTTCGGTAGTGGCCGAAGTTGGCTCCTCGGTCAACCAGCATCGAATCACCAGACGACACTACCATCGCGCCACTTGCGAAAAGTTCCGACAACATCGATTTCGACATGCACCTTCATTCGGTTAATGACATCGAACGGCAGCTGCAGCAAGCGATCTCTCAGGCCCGGGAGCAACATGTACCGGTGATTGATCAGGTGAGCAACTCTGTACCCATTGATAGACCCACTGAAGAACTGATGCAATTGCGCAACACCATTAGCAGGCAATACCAGCGAACTGGTTTGCCAATGCTAAAAAGTCACTGTAATCGAGTGACAAAAATTATTAAGGCCAGAATGGTGGACCTTAAGAATAACAATTTTGTCGACAAGATTGTGCAAAGCCGTTTTGGAATCTGACCAAAATTTAAAAAACTAAGCCAAGGCCCATTCCACCGTTGATCCCACTAGACAGCAATTGCTAACTCCTGGATAACTCCTGCAGAAAAGGCGGCTGAGATAAGTCAACACTTCGTCAGCTCCCATAATCTCGGACAAAACATCGTCAGTCCACACGAAGCGGCCGTTAGCGCGCTTATTACTAACACCGACAAACCGACATGACTCCTAGAACAAAAATATCTTAATTTAGCCGATCAAAATTCTCTAAACTGAAATACGTTAAAACACTAGCGCCACGCAGAGTCCAGTTCGTGGGAATTGAACCAAGGTAACCTGCTCACATAAATGAAGCCATGATGAAGAACTGGCAGTAGTATTAGTAATTCAAAAAATAACAAACAATAATAGTGACGCCTACTTTATTGCACGGGTAGAATACGGAACACTTCGCAAGCAGCTGTGAGAATCGCTTGCACCGAACGGTGATGTTACTCACACAACTATACTCAACCGATTTGTTTCACCACTCAATCGATCTTATTGACATCAAACGTCATTTTTAGTCGCCGCTGGAATTATACCGATGTGTGCTATCCATAGGTGAGGAGGAAAGAAATAAAGTCATCTCTTTTGTTCTGCTATTCTTGTGCACAACCTGACGTGACGGCTAGTCGGCTTGTGCTTATGAACATCAGCAGAATGGAAGAGTCGATTAGTTTACTTCCGCCTTACCTCTAGATCTCACACACATCGGGTAGTAAACAAGTTTGTGCTTCAGTCCAGTTGTACCGAGACGATATATCAAAGTGTTAAATAATTCAATGCCTTTCTAAGTTACAGCAGCAAGCTACGTTGCGGAAGTACTTGTCGAGTAAGAATGATAAAGTGAGGTATGATTTGATTTTCAATGTTGTCGACTTCTATTTCTAGGGGAATAAACGAACACATCCAGATTTCTCCGAGTTTAATTAAGTCTGCTCCAAAGCTACCTACGATTCTGCGAGATGATAATTTATAACAACAATCAACTGCAGGATTGCGTGGAACTTTTTGTGGGAATTGTAGATGATCCCATCTTGACCGGCAATCTCGAGGTGAATGCAGAATTGGAAACTTCGGCACACTTGTCAACAGTTCCGTGCATTCGCTGTTTCCCCGCTGTTTTGCCAGTTTGAATTAGAAGAAAAGTGTTGTTTTAGAAAAATATAGTGAAATTTTTCCGGTTAAATTGTTTATTGTACTAGGTACTATCTTTGGACGCATAAGTGTCCCAATTTTCATAGAATATAGGAATAAAGTAACTGTACAGAATGTAGTAGGGAAGAAGTTGCCTGCTGATATTTTGTAAAAAACTGCTTAGCGATTTATGATATTAGACAATAGATGTGTTTAGAGTAGTTCGAATAAAATGCAGATTGTTAAGTAAAGCCAGTGTATTTATTCGTTTTGAGGAAGCCATACTACAATGGCAAACACATCCTTGAAGCTTTTCTATTTCTTTTATGTTTTTTAACAGTTTTTGTGTTTTCTATATTTGCCGCTTTGATTCGTTTTAAAAATCCTTGCACAAAAGTATTAAAGACTTTGTCGATAATAATGTTGAAACATCTTTCACAAACGCATTGTCCGAATAAACCGTAATCTAAGTATTCCTTCATCCTACCCTTTACACCATTTCGATTTTGGAATAAAAATTTCTGGAATTTTTGCTTAAACACAGCAAAGCACAGAATACCAATAGACCACCCATAACCTGCACCTGGGATGGAAATTGTTTCAAATGTGAAATTTTACTATTAACTATATTGATTGAACTTACGTGTGCTCGCATTTTGGAAACCTATAGAATGATTTTCCGAAATTTTTTCCATCATTGTTTCGACACTCCAATACTTTGCAGTTCCTGCCCATTTTGTTGTTTTTGTTTTGATGAGTGAGCAAAGCAGACAGCTCCGCGATTGACACACGCAGAAAAAAAATGTTGGAGAAATTTTGACATAAGCGATCGCTGCAGTTTGAAATGACCGTTACGGATTCTTGATCAAACTTTGAAAATTAGTTTCATGTCGGTTTGTCGGTGTTACTAACATCCATGTAAGCCCCAACGATTTCACAGAGGAGTTGGAGATCTCAGCTGATGAATTGTTGACTTATATCAAAGGCTCAAAGAACATGAAGGCCCCAGGTTTCGACAACATCATGAACTTGGAGCTCAAGCAATTGAGCCCCCAGTTACCATAACCAACCAAATAGCTACTTCCCCTCGTGTTGGAATTCAGCTAATGGCCTCCCCATCCAGAAACCTGGGAAAGATCTTTCAGGTTCCAAGAGCTATAGGCCCATCAGCCTTCTCTCAGAATTATCCAAGCTGTTTGCGAAAGCGATATAACGTCGGCTTCTTTCATCTGCCGAAGAAGAAAAAATCCGACGAAAGAAAAGCCGAGTAATGCCTTGTTCATACTACAGCGTTGTAACATAATACAAGGCAATCTTGATAACATTTTCTTTGTAGATACTTTTCAAAACTCCCATGTATTATGTTACAAGCCTGTAGTCTGAACAAGGCATAAAAAGAAAGAAGTGTGAACTACTAAAACACTCTCAAGTATTTTCAATACATTTGAGTACTTTTAAATCTCATTAAATACTTTTAAGTACTTTAAATACTCTTCAAATACACTTTGAGCAGCTGAAATATTTTTCAAATACTTTTGATTATTTTAAATTCCCTAAAATGTTGCTAAGTACATACTCTGTAAATAGACTGAAATTTTCAATACTACACACTCAGTAGAGTGCTCTGCGTGCACTTCGGCAGTTGATTCAGTCGGTTAAAGCGCAACTACAAAGCAACACCATCCTTGAGGTTGCTGTGTACGATTCTTGGCTTGGAATAGATTTTTTTGGATAATTTCTCGACTTCCTGGGCAAAATTGGCTCACTGCTTTGGTTCTAAGTACAGCTTAATGATTCGCCCTAATAACGTTTGTTATTTTGACAGAACATTTGAGGGTGTATTTAGTGAGTTACATCACTAAATACCCTCGAATGATCTGCCAAAATAACATAACGAATCAAAACAAAAACAAAGATACTAGTACCGAAAGATACTGAAAAGCGCAGGACTGTACAGAAAGGTGCAGACTGCAAGGTGTTCTTCGGAACTAGGGGTTCTACAACAGTGAACCAATTTCAAATCGCTAGTTTCATATTAATTATTGGTAATACCTTCTTGCGCTTTTCGGTTCTAGAATTTTGGTGTTTGTTTTGATATGCCCTGTTATTTTGACAGAACATTTAAGAGGTTGTTCGTGTGAGTTATGCTTATAGGGGCGGTACATTAACCTTAGGATCGATGCGCCAGTACTTTTCGAGCAAAAAACTATATCCATCTTCTTCTTGGCTTTCCAGCTCCTAGTATGGTTATTACTTGCACCGCAATCATATGAGTGCAAAAATGGTACCACACTCCTGATGCATTTTCCTCAATTTTTGAGTACAATTGAATACTTTTTTTTTCTCACGAAAATGTTACTTAATTTTCGTAAAAAGTGGATCTACTGTGGATCTAAGTGGAAAGTATACAATTTTACTCAAAAATTGAGCAAAAAGAAACTGGAGTGTGGGTAGCGAAATTGATAAATGTGGCAGTGCATTTAGAAATATAAGTTAAGAACAACGTTGAAGACTAACGTCTGTTGCGTTACCATCTACAATGTAAGTTTCCATATATAAGACGTGAATGCAGTCGTGATCAGACGTTAAAACCCTGGTTTAGAACAGTTAAAAACCCTGGTTTAGAACAGGTAATTATCCAATTGTAATGATGATGATGATGATGTGAACTACCATCTAGTGTAGCAAGGCAACTGCCTATAGCACTGGACTGTTTTAATTAAACGATTTGACCAAGGTTATACTGTGGTAAATGTTTCATCATGTCCTGTATGAAGGCCAAATACGTACTGTGGGCCTGTAAGTAGACACAAAGCTACAAGGGACTAAAGAGATCTCCTTCCAGAAAGTTCGCAGAAACCACACCATGCTTCATTAATTCATGCTTATATTTTTTTACAAATAAAATTTAAGTGTTTGTCAATGCGTTTTCGTTACAAATCCTCCTCAAACAAAAAACCTCAAGACTGGACTCGGATGAACCAAAAATGATCCCAAAAATCATTTCAAATCGGATACTTCTCAAATTTTCAGGATCAAATAACTATATATTAGCTATGTTTTTGTATAATTTATTTATTGAATTTCTTCCCAAGCTGAATGCTCGTACATTTCTCTTAACACTGCTCATGAGATCTTGGGCGAGGCTTTGTCCATCTTCCTTACACAATTTCCAGTTTTCTTCAAAGCTTTATCGGTTTTGAATGTTTTCCGTTTTCTTCAACTTCTCTTCATTATCGCCTAAAACTTTTCGATCGGACGAAGTTCTGGTGTATTTGGCGGGTTCGCCTCCTTCGGGATCACATAAACGCCCTTCGCTTCGTACCAATCCATTACAGGCTTGGCGTAATGGCACAAAGCGAGATCCGGCGAACAGCGTGGGACCACGGTGAGAGAGGAGGAAGGGCAGCAAGCGCTTCTGCAAGTATTTCTCTTGATAAATCTGCCCATTTATGGTGCCGGTTGTAACGAACGGCTTGCTGTACCAGGTGCTTCTTCGCGAATTTGTCCATCTTTCTCTTCCGGAACTTTTCCGGAACCTCCATGTGGACGTACCGACAAAAACTCAGGCAGTGATCCGCCTTGATATCCGCCTTGTCTCGTCGTCCATGACGAGACAGCCTGGCTTGACCAGCCACTCACGGTACAGCTGCCGCGCACGCAATTTGGCCATCGTGTTTTGCTTGTCAGTCCGGTTTGGCGCCTTCCTGACCTTAAAATCACGTAGCCCAGCCCGCCTCATGGTCTGCTGGATGAACCACTTTGACGAATTGACCACGGCTCCGGTGGAAAGGTTCGGGTTATTCTTAAAGTACTGCCTTATCTTCCGCGCCTTCTCTGGGTATTCCGTTTTCGGTTTTCGGGCGATTCTAGCGCGCCGCTGGATGGTCTTCGTCTCCTGGAACATTTTCACTACACGGGACACGGTGGAATGGTGGATTCCAAGCCTTTTGCCGATCCATCTGTGCGATTAACCAGGATAATTGATTTGTTTGCGTAGCTCTTCTTGTTTCGAATGCATCTTGAAAATTACTTGACAAATCGCAATAATTTTGCACACATAAACATAACACTCTTAACTAGTATTACATAAAATTTCATTAATTTTTACTCATGCGAAAAAAAGTTACACCTAAAACAAAGTGTCACATTTTTTCCGAGTGAAATCTTTATTTACCGTCTTCCAGTTATCCTCTGGTGGTTTCTCCTTAATCCTTACTTTTTATTGTTTATATTGCCTAAATTTGAATTTTTTCGTAGCTTTACTCTTATCTTCGGAAGACTCTTTATCAGAGATTTCGCTCCGTTCTTCTTTATATAATTCTTCGGCTTTTAATTTAAGTTTTTTTTATCTCTACCTAACTGCTTCTAATTTTCCTAATTCATTTCATTATATCTATTGAAATTCTGATGCAATGAGTCCTTCCATGTCATACTAGGTCTACCCTCTTTCTTTTTTCTTAAAATTAGGTTCTTATGCCAACTTTATAGAATGCATATTTTCTCTTCTTAAAATATGACCGTAATAGCTAATTTTTCCTACTCTAGCTCTTTTATTTATAGTTTTTCCTTCTAACAGTTTTCTAGTAATAATTTTTAAATTTTCAGGTTTTCTACAGTGAATAAAAATGGTTTTTAAATTAGTTTCTCATAATTTGCCATTGATACTCTGCTTTTTTTCGTAAGTACACCTACTTTTGTTCACTATAAAATGGCAGGTGCTAGCACTGTTTTGTAGATAAGTTTTCCTAATGGCCACGAAGGTTTAAATTGTTTACAAAAACTAACCACTGTTTTACTTGTCTTAAATGTATTTCTGCATCTTACCCTGTTTGTAGATTTTCTATCTAATGTTAAGGTAATACAAACTCCTAGATATTTTATACTATCACGAACCTTGAAACATGTTCCATTTAAGACAAGTTCTGTGGGCTGTGGTGCCTTATTATTTGGATATCTTAATAGTAATTGACATTTGTCATAATTTTATTCTAAGCCAACCTCTGTGTCGAATAACTGATTGTTCAAACAAATTTGAAGAAGTTATTCAGCTTTCTAGAAGAAAAAGACTTCTCCAAATTTGTTTGAACAAGCGGTTATTCGGCACTGATGTTTGTTGGGATCGGTTAACTGCTCTATCACTTCCTTAAGAATACATTCCATCTCTTTCTTAGATGTCGCAATAATTAATAAATCATCTGCAATTTAAGGCAACCTAGATCCATCAGCTCAAGTTTTGTAATTTTACCTGCAACTTTACGTATTACATCTTGCATAATTAAATTGAATAACATCGGCGACAAAGGGCATCCCTGTTTAATACAGGTAATTATCTAGTTGTAATAAACATAAACTTGAAATGCCATGATAGAAGAAGCAAGCTAGACAATTCTGTATCTTAGTTGTTACACTGATAGGCAAAATAAAGTGCCCACCTCATCGTTTTTTCAATTTCTCTCATTTACTTGGTTCAAATTAAAGTAAACACACTGTATTTTTTTATTATCTTATTTTTTATATTCTTTTTAAGTTTCACTTATAGAATACTAAAAAAAGGAGTTTTACTTAAAGAAAATAAAAAACAAATTTGTGTTGAAAAAAAAAACAGTGACAAAATAAAGTGCCCACTTAATTTAGGCTACAGAAAACATAAACTAAAGTAAAATAAAAGCATTTCAATAATTGATGTGTCCTCCTTTGGCCTCCGGGACCTCCTGCAGGCGCTTCGACATGCTCTCGACCAGGTTCTTTAGGTGCTGTGGATCTAGCTCTTCCCAGGCGCGCTCCAGGGCTTCAAAATAGTTATTTTTATTGGTAACACCAGTTTTGTCAACCCTGGCATCGAGAATCGTCCACAAATTCTCGATGGAATTGAGGTCCGGGCTTTGTGGAGGCCATTCCAGTGGTTTGATCCGACAAGACCGGAAGAAAGACTTGGTATTCTTGGCAGTATGCTTCGGGTCGTTGTCCTGCTGGAATACGAACTTCTCTTCAAGGCCCGTCTGGATCAGCGAAACCTCCAGATTTTCTCGCAGGATGTTGATGTAAGAATCTGCCGTCATTATCCCATCGATTTTCACAATGCTTCCCACTCCACCCCACGAAAAACACCCCCAAACCATCACATTTCCTCCTCCATGCTTCATCGTGCCTTGGATGTGGCGCTCCTGAAGCTCCTCTACCGATCTGCACCAAACACGAACCCGCCGCTTTCGGTTAAACAGCTCGAATTTTGATTCGTCCGTCCAGAGAACCGTTTTCCAGAACTCTAGGGGCTTATCAGCATACTCCTTAGCAAATTTAAGCCGTTTGGCTTTGTTTGCCTTGCTGATAAATGGGCGCTTCCGGTCAAGTTTGCTATTCAACCCCTGTGCTACGAGACGGCGACGAACAGTTCGACCGGAAACTGATAGCTGAAGGGTTTCCTGGATCTTGCGGACAGTTGCCTTCGGGTTCTTCTTGACTTCGCGCATGATCTTGGTGTCCGTTCTCGCATCCGTTTTCCGCTTCCTGCCTCTGCCAGGGCGATCCACCACTGATCCAAACGTTTTAAGCTTCAGAAGAATTTTGCCAACCGCTGCCTTACTGATACTATTCTTCTTAGCGACAGCCCGGTGCGATTCACCATTTTGCACATCACGAACGACCAATTTTCGGATATACAAGGGAATTGCTTTCGAAAGTACTGCGTTCTCCATTTTTTTCAATTGAATCAAATGCGATCACGTGTACAAATGCACCAGGTTGAGCCGTTTGCTTCAAAACATGTCAAAATATCAAAACATAAACAATCGAGGGGTCTTCCAATGGAAACTTATCGAAAACATATCGATTTTTGAAGTGGGCACTTTATTTTGTCACTGTTTTTTTTTTCAACACAAATTGATTTTTTTTGTCTTCAAGTAAAACTCCTTTTTTCAGTATTCCATAAGTGAAACTTAAAAAGAATATAAAAAATAAAATAAGAAAAAAATACAGTGTGTTTACCTTAATTTGAACCAAGTAAATGAGAGAAATTGAAAAAACGAAGAGGTGGGCACTTTATTTTGCCTATCAGTGTATATCAACTAATATCTCTACACCCAAAATAAAATTCACATAATCAGTGGAAAATATCCACTTCAAATTCACATAACTTTCAGGTGATTCGGGAAGTGAAAAATGCTCTGTAAAATCAAGTGAATCTTATGTGTCCAGTGAAATGTAAATGATGAGTCAAGTAGATTTGTTTTTTCTATGTGATATTCATGTAAAAGTCACTTATTTTAGTATTGGAAAATATCTACTTGTGTTTCCAGTAGTAGCTAAGTGAAATATTTTTTCAGTGTAGTTCATGGTATTGTAATTGGTTGGCAAATTCGCCCTATTGAAAAAAAAAATCCTATAAATGATTCAGGAAATTTAACACACACAAAAAAAACAACATTTTTATATTACACCTTGCAATAATTAAAACGACAGCAAAATCAACACAATTAAGATGTATCCTCAAAGGTCCGATATAAAGTTGGTCGTAAATCTTCTCACTAAACAAGCACGGGCGATCTGAAAATCGACAACGGAATAAACTGGTCAGCCAGAAGAAGAAACGGTTCCTAGATTATTGTTTTATCCTGAACGTACCCTCCCTTCCACAATCATAAAACAATTTACCGAAAACAAATGCAGAACCGACCATCGGACATTTGCTATCGTTCGGTCTGATCACCGAAAACATGTGCGACATAAATTTTCCGTTTATTGATTTTGAGCTCCATTTCCGATTGCGATGTGCCGCCGTTTTCAGCCGGTCATCGGTGCGTGCCACTTTCAATCCTAATCGCAATCGAAAAATCAATTTTCAACGCCTCCTACATTTTTTCCGGACGCGCTGCCAGTCCGACCTTAAATTGAGCCAAATAATAGACACACGATTGGATTGACCTTACCGCAAGACTACTCACTTTCACTACCTGGTTTAGGAGATGTTCCGTGCACATCCGCATACGCATCAATTTGGTTTTCGGACAGGTGAATTGAAAGCATTTCGAAGGACAATCCGAATGATTCACCGAAAGATACAGAAAAGAGGAAGTCCTTTTTGACGCACCGCACGCGCTGCAGCTTTTATGTTTGAACATAGAGATATCCTACAGATACAGATACGTACAAAGCAGACAGCAAATCTGTTACGATGGTTAAACTCGATGTGCACGTGCCGGAGAAAACGGTCGAAAAAAAAAAACCGAAACTCGATGGATGTGAAATAATAGCGAATAATAGTTTAATTTTTATGCAATCTTTAATGAATCAAAGTCGGTGCCGCGTTGCAATGCGAAAACTAAAACGTGCACAACACACAGAAGCTGACGGTGGCGATCCTCAGGGGTGCTGCATCTCTAGTTTTTAAATTCCCACTTGTAACAGAAAATGTTGGAAAAAAAACATCGATTGTAATCGTGATTAATTGCATATTTTTCCCATTAAGTTTTGCCGGTCCGCACCAGCTGGTGGTTGATTGCAGTTGCAATGTATTTCAAATGGGGGTTTTGCGGAGAAAACCGCATCGGTGATTCCATGGACGATTGAATTTTCGGGGGATACGACTACTGCCTTGGAGAGACCAATGAATACATTACATTCGATGATCATTGGGCACGAAGGATCCGTTAATTGAATGGCAATGGCAACTTTTGCTCTTTAATTGATGCCTGAAAAACGTTGAAGTTTTTGCCGTGAGCTGAGTGAAACTTGCGAATCGGATGAAAATTTGGTAACATTTAGGGTGGTGTGTGAGAGATGAAGGCTTACTAATTAATCGACTTGTTTGTTTCAGCGCAAGCACAATCTATTTTTAGAGAAACGTCTCTCGATGGCTCTTTGGATAGACCACAATGCTGGAGTTCACTATTGTTCTTCTTTCGCCAATCAACTTCTCAACCGGGATGCGATTTGATTAAATTTAATCTTCTGAAAAATCTTCCAGATATCACAAAAAAATACTTACTAGACTTTTGTAATTTGTTTCTTGAAAACATCTTTTTACCGCCTGAACGGAGATAGATCGAAGTAATAGCTATTCAAGAGCTTGGAAAACCAGCGTCTGAGTAAAATTCATACCGCCTGATTGCCTTCCTTCGTGCATTAGAAAATTGTTGTAGAAAATTACCATCGAAGACTCCGTCACAGGGTTGAATCGAATAACGTGCCACAAAAAAAAGGCAGTTTGAGTTCCGCAAAAGCCAAGGATGCTCCACGGTAATTGAGCACAAAGAGCAACTTTTTTTCGGAGGTTGAGGGTGCGTTTTACTTAGTCTTCATTCAAATCCTATCAGATAATTGGCGGGGACAGCTCACAACAGCTTTTTGAGTCTTCTTAAGGTTCCGCTTGAAGATGACCCTATAATGTTGCATTGGGCGGAGCTCTTGCGTGTTAGTAGGGTTCTTATCCTTGGGCACCACTTGAACATTGTTGGCAGCATACCACTCCATGGCCTTGTTACGTAATGGCAAGGTGCCAAATCCGGCCAAAATAGAACGGAACAATTGTGTCGCTTCAGGAAAGGCAGTAGACGTTTTTGTAGGCACTCGCTCAGATAAATTTTCTGGTTGACGGTTCCGGTCGCAATGTAAACGTTGCTCTTCAAGCCACAGGTATAGATGGCCTGCCCCGCCCGATATTCCTTCGCGAACTTTGACAGTTTAATGTGCTTGAAAATATCCGCCACCTTTCTCCGTCCGGTTGCCGTATAAAATTCCTGTCCAGGAAGCTGTTTAATGTCTGCCTTAACGTAAGTTTAATCGTCATGTCCGACGCAATTAAACTTCGTCCACATCGTCGTGTAAAACTTTCGCGATCGTGCTTTGGCCGACTTGTTTTGTTTATCGTAGCGATTTGGACTCACCACTTCCTTGCAAGTCGACAGTCCAGCTTGTTTTATAGCTCTATCCATGGTTGAAGGCGCCACTCCCTGCTTCTTTGCGACATCTCGGACGGAGAGGTTGGGGTTCCACTCGAAACAGCGGACAACTCTTTTTGTCGTCGCCGTGTCCTCCAGCTTTCGATTTCCCCCCGATTCAATTGTTCTGCAGAACATTGCACGCTAACGCAACTTGCTGACGGCAGTGTGGTATCATTAAGAGGCTCGCATGCTGAAAACTTGCAAGGAACAATGCAAAATTCCCTAGATAAGCAATAACTAAGATTCTAGCCATCGAATCCTCCGCAGAAAACTGAAATGGAAGTTTAAACTCGAAAGCTGATTGTAGCCTAACATTTTGTGCACAAACATATCATAATAATTGTTTTTTCAACACCTTAGGATCTGGTGTGATTTATAAGGCCCTTGAAACTCCCAAATTATGTTTGTGAACGTTAAAAAGAATCAACGTTCCCGTTCGATTAGGGCAACATGATGGGGTGTTCATCCAGGAGATCTCATAACTCTTCACGAAAAACCTTTACTCTCTGTTCTAGAGTATGACTGCTTCTGCTAGACGTGTTGAAATTTTGTTTTCTTTGTTGTATGCAGTCGATCAACAGTGGTGTCCCAACAATTAGCACAATTAGTCGATTTGTATACAAACAAGCTAGAAAAGCGATTTCAATATAATCAAGTTTAAAAGAAATGGAAATAATAACTTGAACTTTACCATGCCGATGAAATCATACGTATGTAATATTCAGTTGTAAAATGATGGGCTTTGTCAAAATCGTTCCCAATACATTTTATATAGGAAAAGACAGAAACGAACAAGTCATGTAATATACAGGGTGTCTCACAATACGTGACACCCTTTTTCAATCTTGATTTTTACCAACTGGATAATGTTAACTGCGAAATTAATAATGCTTGATTTGAGTGTTTTTTTTGGAGAAATTATCGCTGGCGGTAAATAAGCGATTCCGTTTGTTTACATTCATCAGTCATAATGAAAGCCAGGGGAGGGCAAGTTTTAAAATTACATTTGCAAAAGCTTAGACCACGACATTCGGAGAATGTAATAATTTTGTCTTTCGTTCTTTTAAACGTTTCAACTGTAAATGTCCAAGTTTAACATAATGGAGGTGCCAGACAAACTACCAGAATGAAGAAGCTGATAAATCTCTGAGGGAGCGAGTTAGATGGTAAAATTAAACAATTTCATATTTCTTTTGTTTAGACGAACAAACATGATCTGGATAGTAAATCGTACAAGAAATAACGTCATAAACAGGCCATGGTCAAAGAAGCCGAAGTCATTAGATATAGAACGGTGATTGTGATATTTTTTTACCGAACTTGTTTACTACTTATGGTAATAGTCTTGCCAATGTCCCAAGAGATGAATGATAGTACTTATAGCTAGAAACAATGTTCTAAGAGATAATATAGTAGTAGAATGTATCAGAATGCGATAACCATGGTACGAGGAACCGCTTCGTTACAGCCGAAAAGAAAAATCCCTCCTTTTTTTTATTTTTTTTTTATTTTCATAAAAACTAACGAAAAATTAACTCTATAGAATATATAGACCAAGTTTTGAAAAACTATTGAATGTTTTGCCAACGAAGAGAAAAGATAATAATTCCGAGATTTCGAATATGGGTTATATTTTAACATACTGTGAGAAAAATTACATATTTTAGGTTAAGGTTACGGTCTAAGAAATAGCTTTGTGAAACTTACTTATAGTCAATCCTCTTCTAGTCAATTTTTATTCGGTCTACATTGGACCAGAGCTGTTACGACTTAGAAAAGATTCCCCCCCATAACTATTTAACATTTCAATAAACTTTAATTATCTTCACCTGTAGTTTGCTTCGTAGGTTACAAGGAACTATCTCTAATTTCAAGCATGTAAAGGGCGATACGGTCAAAATTTGGTCAATATCAACTTGACGTATTTCTTTCAATTTTGCATTTAAAAAACCTGAACACTCCTCATTTTGAAGGTGTGTGTGTGTAGAATGTTGCTCCTATTTTGATTTTGGAATTCACTCTTCAGTTGTCAAAATGCCGTCCAAGCAAGAAGAGCAGCGTATCAAAATTTTGCTCGCGCATCGCGAAAATCCGAGCTACTCGCACGCAAAGTTGGCAAAATCGCTAAAAGTTGCCAAATCAACCGTTACAAATATAATTAAAGTGTTTGGGGAACGTTTGTCGACAGCCAGGAAGTCTGGATCGGGGGGAAATCGAAAACCGGAAGCCGCTGAGACGACAAAGAGAGTTGCCGGTAGTTTCAAGCGAAACCCTAACCTATTTCTCCGAGATGCCGCAAATAAGCTGGGTGTATCGTCTACAACCGTACATCGATCCAAAAAAACGAGCCGGACTATCGACTTACAAGAAGGTAGTGACTCCAAATCGCGATGATAAACAAAACACGACGGCCAAAGCGCGATCCCGGAGGCTGTACACGACGATGCTGACGAAGTTTGACTGCGTGGTAATGGACGACGAAACCTACGCCAAAGCCGACTACAAGCAGCTTCCGGGACAGGAGTTTTATACGGCAAAAGGAAGGGGAAAGGTAGCAGATATTTTCAAGCACACGAAACTGTCAAAGTTCGCAAGGAAATATCTGGTTTGGCAAGCCATCTGTACCTGTGGCTTGAAAAGCAGCATTTTCATAGCTTCCGGGACTGTCAACCAAGAAATTTACGTGAAAGAGTGTTTGAATAAACGTCTGCTGCCTTTCCTGAAGAAACACGGTTGTTCCGTATTGTTTTGGCCGGATTTGGCATCTTGTCATTACGGTAAAAAGGCCATGGAGTGGTACGCCGCCAACAACGTGCAGGTGGTTCCCAAGGACAAGAACCCTCCCAACACGCCAGAGCTCCGCCCAATTGAGAAATACAGGGCTATTGTCAAGCGGAACCTAAAGAAGACCAAAAAAACTACTAAGGACGAGCAGCAGTTCAAGGCAAACTGGCTTTCTGCGGCGAAGAAGGTGGACAAGGTGGCTGTACAAAATCTGATGGCAGGGGTCAAGCGTAAGGCCCGGCAATTCGGATTTGGAAAAGCGGAAGCCTAACTGAATATTTTTCCTGAATTTTATAGTAATTGAACTTGAAAAAGAAATTTAATTTGATTTTTTAAATAAACGATTTCACCGATTTACACGCGTTTTCCCTTGACCAAATTTTGACCGTATCACCCTTTATTAGCACATAATCTAGAATACAATAATTTACATTGCAACAAATAAGTAATAAGATTGAAGTTAATAATTCTCACTTCTGGCGTAATAACATATTAAAGGGTGTCCACGATGAAATTGCCACACACAAAATTGATTCGCAAAATTCGAGTTTTCATCCTATTGCCATCAAATTTTCAGGGATTGAGAAATAACTATTAAACTTCATTTTACCATTTTATTCGTATTTTATTTACAGTCCATACGCAAATGTCCGCACCTTGGCCTTAACCCCGGCCATAAGATTCTGCACAACCTGTGAATCAACCGTTTTTTGCATGTAAAACCATACTTTCTTCAGTTCCTCGACTGTCTTCACTACCTTAGGTCGTTTAAGAAGGTGCTGCTTCATAATCGCCCAGTACTTCTCGATGGGGCGGAGCTCCGGAGTGTTGGGAGGGTTGAACATTTTCGGCACGAAATTGACCTTATTGTCCGCATACCACTTCAGCACGTCCTTGGAGTAGTGGCATGAGGCCAAATCCGGCCAGAAGATTGTTGGGACGTTGTGGGCCTTCAGGAGAGGAAGCAGCCGCTTCTGGAGGCACTCTTTTATGTACACCTGTCCGTTCATCGTGTCCTGGGTCACGAAAGGTGCACTCCGCTTCCCGCACGTGCAGATGGCTTGCCAAACCAGGAATTTCTTCGCAAATTTGGACATCTTCTGAGTGCGGACATGCTCCGGAACGCTGAACTTATCCTTGGCCGTGAAAAACACACAGAAAAAAATAATTAATTTTAACAAGCGTGTAAAATTTCGCTTCGTTTAATTGCAAGCCAAAGGAAACGTAAACAATGTTTGCATTCAACAATGTTTGCAATCTTGCATACAATAGGCTTGATTCAGGCGTTATCTGGCTTAAATTTACATGAAATATCCTATAATTTTCTGCCAAATCTAGCATTCCCTTTGTGTGCATTAGATAACGCAGAAAATTCAATGTTTCTTTTTATCTGTGCAGGTTGCCGGGGATCTGTTTGAAGTCGGCCTTCACATATGTTTCGTCGTCCATGGGAACGTCCATTAATTACGTCACGCAAAAATTGACTTTTTATAACCCCCCCTCCCCCCCTTGTCACGTTTTTTGTATGGACCTTCAAATTTTTTTGTATGGATCGTCACGTTTTCCCAAACCCCCCCTCCCCCCTTACTGCGTGACATAATTAATGGACATTCCCCATGATGCAGCATTCAACTTTCGTCAGCATGTTGAGGTAGAACTTCCTGGCACGGGTTTTGGCGGACTTGTTCTGCTTCTCGTCGCGATTAGAGACCTTTTGTACCTTGAACGTTCGAAGCCCAGCCTTAGTTTTGGCCTTCTGGACAAAACTTCGGCTTAGGTGCAGCTTCTTAGCCACATCCCGAACGGAGGCGTTCGGATTTCGGTTGAAGGCCCCAACTACGCGGTTGTTATTTTTGGTGTTGTACGGAATACTTTTTCCTTCACTTCTGGGCTTCCGATCGGTGGTCAACCGTTCCTCGAACCGCTTAATCACTCGCGACACCGTGGAATTCGCGATTCCCAACGTTTTAGCCATGGAACGATGCGAGAGATCCTTGTTCTCGTGATGAATGCGCAAGATTTTATCACGCACGAGCTGTTCTTTCGACTCCATTTCCGCGAGTTTTGATCACAGGACTTTAAAACTTGCAGGATGTAAATAATGCACTATGAACTAAATCCACCCAAATTTTCATTAAATTCTACCCAACGGTTAAAAAGTTAGAGCAATTTCATAGTGTGGCAATTTCATCGTGGACACCCTTTAATTAGGAACTTATGAAAACTACTTAATGCTTCACTGCACGTTTATAGCTCTATCACCTTCCAAACGCATTTATCATCCAATGAAGTAGGCAATACGGAAGTATCCCAATGAGGTCAAATCTGATGAAGACATGAAGAAAATAGGTTTCCGCACCGAAGAAGCTGCAGCCAGATGTTGTACAGAACCTACACACTTGCTAAGATATGTTTGATAAGACATTTGGTAGTATCACGAAAAGTTACACAACTCTTTTTATTAAGTCAGAAACATTCGAGGGATATGGATTTAATGTCGGTCTATAAGCACCAAATTGGGTCTATTCATGGATGCATCTTCGTCCCATTCGATGGATTTGTTACTTAATGCAGTCTTTGTACAGTTTTTTTTGTAATTTTATGAATTAAGGCATTGCCAGCTGTATTCGCTTTACTTAACACAAAATTTCCAACACAAACTAAAGTAAAACAGCTTCGAAACACTTAGGTGACGTACATATATGATTTATCAGCCATTCAATAATGAAAATCATATAATTCACTAAACAATGATTTTGTTCCCTCGGTTTCCGTTTAGATGAGCCACTTGAACATACACAACCGCAAACTCATGTACTTCCATTTCAAATTTTACCAATAACAACCTTTTTACTACGTTATTGATACAACAGGCCATAGTTGGGAACATACTAAAAATATGTCCCCAACATTGGGTCTACTTGTAAAATCGTTGTTATTTTAGCTATGTGAACAGTTAGTTTGTAACGTGTAACTATTTTCTGCACATCCAGACTGCATTACTTACTATATCGATTCATTTAAGCCAAATTTAGATCACTTGAAGAAGGTGTAGATCATTTGTTCAGCTTACCAGTGAAATCATGATGCCCCAAAAGTTTAACAAATCGAAAATTACGCGGAAGTGAACAACTATTAGTTGATTAAAATTATCTCAATTGCTTCGGATTACATCGGTCATCGTAATAGCAACTGATTTTGTTGATAATCGCTAAATCAATAACACATTTGGTACATAGGCCGAATGAAGGAGCTAGGCTAACATTACATCCCCTTACCCTAGTTTTGATCTAGTAGGTTAAGATTTACTTATAGTTACCGTCAGAAAAAAACATCAAGATTCGGTAGTCAAATTTATTAAAAATAAAAGTTATTTAAGACCATAGATTGTTGTGGTAAAAACTTGTCTAATCTTATACTGTAGGATTCATTTTGTTCTCTGATTTACATGAATTTTTTAAATAAAATAGTGCAAAACCCGGTCGGTGGTTTTTGTTAAAGGATACTGGAAGTTGCACTTCGTTCTGTGTATCTTCTTGGTCAATACAAGCCCTGAAGAAAAGAACAGTGGATTGGACATTTCGTTCTCACTGACCCTCTTCGGGGACTTGGTGTAGAAGACACATTCAACGTCAACGCTTACCTCCTCGGTGGAGAACGTAACAGTTGTTTCCGTCCACCGCCAAGTAGGTCTCGTCGTCAATTATGACCACGATGTCGCGCTTCGCCGGAAAGATGTATTTTTACGAGCACCTTCAGCCGTCTCTTCTGAGTGAGACACGGTCTACCTCGACTGTCGCTTTCTTATAGCAATGTCCGTTTTGCCCAGGTACTACTTCAACGTTTGGCCGATTCTACTAACCCCTCGGCCCAAGGCGCGGAACGATACAACCACCTTGAACTCGGTCTTCCTCTTCAGCTTCTTCTGTATTTAACGGTCACGCAGCACTGTTGGGCAACATGAACCAGGCTCTTGGCTGGTAATACGAACAAACCATCGATCGTAGTTCATTGACTGTTTTTTTCACGGCCACTGCAAATCAACGAATAACGCTGTAATTTTTATTCTATACACTAAAGGGTTCCTACGATTGGCGATTCATAAGTGGATAGTTTGCAGGATAATCGCAGGAAAATTCGCTAAAATCAGTTAATTTTTATTCCATAGTGTTGAGCCAGCTCGTGATTCATTCTTCGATTCGTTGATGCGCCTTCATATTTCACGGCTCACGTTGTTGTCTGCCGCTAGCAAGGATTCAAGGACGACGAATTCATCCACTACCTCGAAAGTATCTCCGTCTATCGTATCTCGTGAAAATCGTACCCTGGCTGTTAAACCCGGCTCCATCACCTTGTCGAAGTCCCCGACGAGATTCAAACGAACTGAACTGTTCGCCTGAAATCTTCACGCAGCTTCCCGAGCAGAAGAGTATATTATAGATTATAGAGCTCTATATTAAAGAGCTCAGATTAAGATGTAAAATACCTAAACAAAATTGCTAAGAATTGCAAGCAAAATATCTCTCAAATAACAAAACTTTTTATTTCGGATACCTAGGAATACCTGAGAGGTACTATTTTGGTACTGTCTAGCCTCAATTTGGTATTGGCATAACATTGTCGGACCAATTTTATGGTATCCTCAGGCATTTTACCTCTTAATCTGAGTTCTTTAATTCCAAGGCCAGTTGTCAAGTTATTCACTCCTGTTTGGGCATCCATCGTTGCTCTAATCATTCTTGTGAGCTTTCCTAGGAAGCCGTTCTCGTCGAAATGATTTTTCATAGCTCTATGCTGTCAATACTCCCGCAATTTACGGCATTTCTGGAGGATTTGCCGTAAAGTAAAGATCTAGTTCGTTGTCGAGCGGTTGTTGACGAAGGAGGCTTGGTAACTTCCCACGAACTTATGTTTTACAGGTGATAGACAATGGAACATGATCTGGGATAGGAATTTCTAGGCGGCATTCAGAATGGTGATCGCTCGATCTCCTTGCTTTGACTCCTCTGGTAGCAGTTCTGTTTCCCAGATTCTGACTATCAGGCGGTACAGACAAATGTACAACTTTTCCAGACCCGTCTTGATGCGTTCAGCTCCGATACCATCCTTACCAGCTGCCTTATTGTTCTGCTGTTGTATGGCATCCCTAGCTTCCCTCAGCATGGGAACGGGTTTATTACCATCATATGTCGTACTGATGGAGTCATTGCTTACGCTGTCTTGGTCCTCAGTGTCTTCGTTTCGCGCTATTCAGGTGTCCGTCGAAGTGCTTTCTCCACCTTCATCCCAGCATCGATGCTGAAAAGCTTTTCGTCGGAGAACCGGATTATCATTTTTTCCTTCTTCAACAAGGAAAGCAATCTCTTGGAACGAGTCACTCGTAGTTCCTTGACCCGGTCTGTAATCAAGTGGCGTTCCACTCTGGCTCTGGAAGATGCATGCAGGTCTTCTTTGATGATTCTCCGCATGGATTTCTCCGAAATATTGGCTTCCTTTGCAAGTTTTCTTATGGAACGCACCGGGTTGCGAGCAATTTTTGCACGGACCGATTTGATCACGTTCGGCGTGCGTGCTAAGCGCGGACGTCCGATTCCCGGCTTCCGCTGCTTAGGACCATCCAGCAGGGACTTTTTTTATGCGGTAAACTGTTGCCAAATGGCACCCTACCACCTTTGCAATCTCTTTCGGCTTCTTCTGGACGAGCAACAAACTGGTGATCACTTCTTTCGCAAAAAATTTGACGAATTTGCAATAAAACAAATAGAATGTTTGGATGCAGCACTTGAAAGTAAACATAAACAAATACACTTTCGATAGAAATTAGGCACTAGCTACACGAATTAACCCAATACTCAAGTTTGAACATTTTCGCATTATTTTCTGCCGCACCCTGTATTCATTTATTCAGACTCAACCAAATCTATTTTATAGAGTAAAATAGTGTAGTTTTAGCATACCTTTAAATGAAAGTATTAATGGGATGTTGGGGGCGCATAGATTATTTTTGTACTATTGTCGATCTATTGAGATTTGCGTAAAAGCAACAAAATCATATACCATTTTAAAAGTGCATTATGAAGATAAAAGTAACAAAAATAAACGAAATAGTTCACCGCAAACAATAAAATAGGTATGAAAACAAGGACTAACAGTATTTAATTGGCTGAAATAAACCAACTCTTCATCAAATTGTTGAATTGTCGTTATTGGATAATTACCGACATTCTGTGTGCACATCAAAGGCAATTTAATAACAGGCAATTGTGGGAAATGAATGTTTTTAATGCACTTCCTATTCAATCATCAAATTCAGCCAAATGTTTACCCAAGTCAAGCATGGTATAGCCCTTCAGGGCATTAAGTTACAGCACCACGAGAAACACGAGAAAGCGTTAAGGGTTTCAACATTATCCTTGATTTATTGCGCTGCTGTTGGCTTGAGCCAGCCAGTCGAAATGCTCAACATCTCTTGTTGAAATTCATGTAGAATAAACGTTCGTGTGGTTTCGACCATTGACTACTTCCAACTGTGGCGATGAAAACGCGACAACGCAATATTTATTTCAAACATTGGAACATCATAAGCACTTTAGGCTGCTTTGTTACATATCTAGATCCAGCCAGCACAGCACCATCAACTGCCGACCGGTGGGTAGGTATATGATGCATTAGCGTTAAGTCGAGTGTGGTTCGAGCAAATTACAATATTTCAACCTAATTAACCATACGTTCAGCGTCGGCGAGGGACATACTAATAATCGCACCATCTTTCTCGCGACGACGACGGCGAAAAAGACGTCTTCGCTTTCGAAGGTAAGGTATGGCGCGGCGAACAGCTGGAACTCAAACGTTTGATGGATGCAATGGCAATAGCAATGATTTTTAATTGCTTTAGACGAGTGTCTTTTTTTTGCCTTGATGTCAGTTGAGTTGATGGTATGTTGCTTTGGGGGCAAGTTCAATCGATTGAAATATTCAACCAATTAGATATGTAAATCCTTTGTACTTGCAAGCCACTCATTCGAAATTCCTGTTTGGCAGAAGCCTTGATAAGAGAATCACTGTTATTGACCGTAGGACTTTTTTTTTCTGTAAAGCTTTTTTGATAACGCTTTTTTGATAACGCAATTCAAACAATTTAAGACATATTTACTATTTAGAAGATAGATGTAATGAACTCCAGTCACAGAAAACAGACATCCAAGCTTGAGAGCCATTGGTAAGTAAATTACTGTAACGGCTATTTTAAAAATACAGCTCTTTTCCGTTAGTTTTGGTGAATCGTACGTTGATGGCACCACTTTCCAGCCTCGAGATTTGATAGTCTGTCAATTTTAGTTTGGTGAAGCCTAGACTAGGCGGCGTTGTTTTTCCAACGGTTTGCTTTTAAACGTTTACACAGTAAATTGGAAAAAAATGTTCGAGCCTGGGTGTCTGTTCTCTGTGCTCCAGTGTTCCCGAATCATTACCAATACAATACAATATTGATGGCTCCGGCAGCAAACAATACCATTTTACATTGCGCCATATATTTCGTTGAAGCAAAACCCGAAACTACCTCAAACCAGTTCGAGGAGTTCAAATCAACAATGTTTAAGAGGATGTGCCAGTGCCATAGGCATGCCAGTCAAGGTGGCGGATCCGTTTCTGCCTTGACCTACCCAGCATGGGGATGTGTGGCAAAGTGTGTGCGTTTGTTTCAAAATGCTGCTAACAAAAGCCTTACGCTCAATTCCAAAGAACTTCTATTCAACTTCACAGCCTGCCGAACGCTATCGGACCTATCGATACTTTCTCTTCACATCTTTGGTTCTAGCAGAAATTGGGAACATTCATGGGAACAATCACCGCTAGGTAGACCGACTCAGCTATTGTTGTTGTTCAGTCGGGGTTATTTATCAGTGGTTCTCAAGTCGGCAACAGATTGGTTTGAACAAGAGCTGGATTCTTAGCCCATCCGGTAACGGGGGAGCTAAGGGGTTAGATCGAGTTGGACGTGTCTAGGTTCGATTCCCTGTGGAGTTTATAAATTTTTCGTAATGCGATATTTCTCAACTTCTTGGTCAAAGATAGTACTTTCTTTACAATTATACCCATGAAAATATAATACTGTCGGGAACCGATCTTTTCGGTTTCGCTCTATGCTGTTTCAATTTTTACGGATTCGTTTTTTTCGAGCAGTAAAGAACGATACCAGCAGTATTTTAGATTTTCACTAATAAGGAAATAAGTTCTATCTCAGTTGCTTCAAATCATAAACCCCTACAGTCATTGGCAGACTATTTTTACGGGGCTAGACCAACTAATTTGTGTCATTAAAATCCAGTTTTATTAAGAATATCACCACTAGAGACAATCTACTTTTGAGTTATTATAAACGAGTGTAGGGACGCTTATATCATCATATCACGAGAGTCTTATCAGGCCAAGCGTTTCCGGATGGTGGTAACATACAGTATTTAAAAAAAGTATATCCACCTGTATCGCTAATTCGCAATTTGCCTGTTATTCAGTTAAATAGTAATTTGTTTCTATAAGTATTCTTATATGATTCATTCGATATTAAGTGCTTGTCATTTTGCCATCGAATTCACATGATATTTTGCATCTACCATGTTTTCCTGTCGGCCTTAAACACTCCTTTTTCAAGCTTTCATCGGTCTTCCGCCCTTTTCTTGTGATACCTTAAGTAACAATTCAAATGCAAATTGCATTTATTCATGTTTTATGGTAGTTTTTTCAAAACATTATGGAGTTCATTTGGTTTTATCAAGGTATTTTCCACGTTAAGGTGGTTTTAATTGATAAACAGTTCTTAAGAGTGATTAAAGAACACTTGAAGAAACCTCAATAAAACCACTGACAAACCGACATGAAACTCAATATTTATTATTGATCAAGAATCCATAACGACCAATTTAAATGTGTAGCGATCCCATCTGTCAAAACCTATAGAATAATTTTATCTAGATCAAATAAATGTGTTCAGAATTGCTCTGACACGAACCTTCTTATCAAGTTCCCAAGCGTGTTCGTGGCTTCAATAAACGTTTTCAGCGATCACGAAGATAGATGTCAGAAATATAATTTGAACAGAAATATTAAGACATTTGCTATTGTCATTCATGTCGGTTTGTCGGTGATAAAACTACATAATTTATATATTCTGTTGTTCACTCTCGGTGCCTCATGGTGATGAGCGAACATCTCCTTCTACATCATAATCGTTACTCCTCGCACGGAGAATATATAACATAACAATTAATGTATGTAAAACCATAAATGGTGGTAACCATTAATTATACTGGTGGGGACCAGTATCGCACCGCTTCACGGTGTTTTTCTCCGAGGTCTCTACGTTGGAGATGACGAGAAAAACTTTAGTGATCGTCAGTCGGTGCGAATCAAAACAAACCCAAAAAAGGAGAGAGTTCCTCTCCCATGTGCGCATCAGTAAACAGAGTGCACACAATAGATCGCTAGAATAACTATACAAGCCACAGTGGTACATGAGCGTCTTCCAACCGGACATTTTTGCCTGTTGAAGTGGCGGACATACTCCGTGCTTCGACCTACCCCGCAGTGGGATGTTAGGCAAAAATGTCGTTGGTTCGAGTACCACTGTACACATGCCCTTTTCGCTCAATTTTCATAAAAACATCTATTTAATTTCCAAGCCTGCCGCACACTAGCGGAACTATCAAAACTTTCTCTTCATATCTTTAACTCTAGCCAAAAACATTGTTGTTCACTCTCGGTGCCTCATGGTGATGAGCGAACATCTCCTTCTACATCATCTTTTGCTTTCTAACGTTCTCAGGGACATCGAATTTATGATAAACAGTGGAAAACTGGAGCCCCGGAAGCTGCCGGAAGTCTGCTTTTACACACGTCTCATCATCCATTACGAGGCATTGTGGTTTCGTCAACATCTGGGTGTAGAACTTCCGTGAACGTGTTACACCCACCGTCAAACCGACATGAATGACAATAGCAAATGTCTTAATATTTATGTTCAAATCATATTGCTGACATCTATCGTGTTTATTGAAGCCACCAACACGCTTTTTTTTGTGGGGTCGTGAAAAACCACTGCGACCAATTATTGGAATATTGTGGTATGACTTATTTGATTTAGCAGATCAGTTTACCCATCACAATTGTGATGTCATGGGCAATGTCTGAGCCTGCATTTTGTCCCAGGTAGGTACGACTTGTCTAATAAAGTCTATTACCTTACTGGGACTTAACTGCCAGACTTCATAGGGTTGTAAAAGCCCTTTTCCTAAAATTCGAAGCCGAGTCCTAAATAAAATACTACAATCGCAGAGCAAATGTTCTGAAGTTTCGCTTTCTTGTTGGCAAAATCGGCATCGCGAGTATTCAAGTTTACTCATTTTTTCCAAGTGGTATCTACTAGGGCAGTGGCCAGTGAATAGACCGGTTATCACCCTCAGATTATTTTTGTTTAATTTAAGTAGGTTTAGAGTGTTTTTCTCACTCGGTACTATGAATCTTTTTGCTTGTCGTGATGTTTCTGTGGTATTCCAGTTTGCTTGTACCATAGACATTTCCTACTGCTTAAACTCAGTCTTTAGAGAACAGTCTGCAACTGCACAGAATGGCTCCGGGCCTGTGAACGCAGCGTCGGAGCCCTTCCTGGCCAGGCTATCCGCTATTTCATTTCCCTCTATTCCGCAATGTCCGGGAACCCAGTACAAATTGACTTCGTTCCCACTTGCCAATTGCTTCAATAATAGGATGCACTCCCAAACTAACATTGACTGACATGTATACGATTTAACTGCATTTTAAGCTGCTAAGCTATCTGAACAAATACAAATATTTGTAAATCTATACTTTCTCTTAAGGCAGATATAAACACATTCCATAATTGCATAAATTTCCGCTTGAAATACTGTTAGATATTTTCCCATAGGAGTGAACTGTTTTATCCCCGGACCAAAAACCCCACATCCTGTTTTGTTGTTCATTTTTGAAACATCTGTGAAAAACACAATAGAACCTGGACGAAGACTTGGCCCACCTTGTTCCCATAAGTAGCGACTTGTTGCGACCACTTTAAAAGGAATTTCATAGTTTGCTTTCATCGGCATCCAGTCTACTATCGAGTTTGTCGCTGGATTCAAATGGAAGTTTTTAAGGATCTCTAAATGGCCCACCAATTTTCCTTTTTGAATCCCGTCGGCTCGTATCATTAGTTGAAAACTTTTCCCTGCTTGCAACTCTATAAATTGATGAAGTGGTAGTAAATTTAAGAGGGCATTTAGCGCCATCGATGATGTGCTATGCATTGCCCCGGTTATTGAAAGACATGCTAGTCTTTGCAGCTTACCCATTTTTTTCTGAGCAGTTACTTCTTTTGTTTTTGGCCACCACACTAAAGAGGCGTAGGTAATTCTTGGCCTAACTATGCTGGTGTAAATCCATTTAATCATTTTTGGACGTAGACCCCATTTTTTGCCAAATGTTCTTTTGCAGACCCAAAAGGCATTTATTCCCTTGTTAATAACACTCGCTAAGTGTGAGTTCCAATTGAGTTTTCTGTCTAGAGTAACACCGAGGTATTTTACTTCAGTCGAAAAATCAATTGCAACCCCAGTTATAGTCAGTCTAGGCAACGATACCGTTCTTCGCTTTGTGAACGGTATTAGTACCGTTTTTAAGGGATTAATACCCAGACCCTCTTTTTTGCACCACTTCGAAGTAAAATTCAATGCAGATTGCATTCGGCAGCAAATTATATTTTCTTGCTTTCCGCGCACGATGATACAAACATCATCGGCATATCCAACTACTTCAAATCCAAGATCGGATAACTTTTTCAAAAGATCATCAACTACTAGCCACCAGAGCAAGGGTGACAGAACACCCAACAGACACCAACACACTTGGGAACTTGATAAGAAGGTTCATGTCTGAGCAATTCTTGACACATTTATTTGATCTAGATAAAATGATTCTATAGGTTTTGACACATGGGATCGCTTCCCATTTGAATCCGTCGTTTTGGATTCCTATTCAATAGTGAAGATTGAGTTTTATGTCGGTTTGTCGGTGTTTTACCTACCGTATTCTGTCGTTCATCACGATTAGGCGCCTTTTGGACTTCGTACGTGTGAAATCCTTCACATTTTTTCGCATCTTGCACGAAAGTTTTGGTTAGATGCAGTTTCTTCGTGACATCTCGAACTGAACCGTTTGGAATCCTCTTGAAAGCTTGAACAACCCGCTTGTGATCCTCAAACTATACGGAGATCCATTTTTGCCTTTTTTTTTCTTTCCGTTCGATTGCACATCTGCTAGTGAAACTTACACAGCGTAAACAAATACACATTGAACTAATTCCACCCAAAATTTCTATAGAAAATACTCAACCGGTAAAAAGTTACAGCCATTTAAAAGTGGTGCAATTTGATTCCGTACAACCTTTAGTCACTAGAACAAACATGCTTAAGGAAGCAATCCGGTGACTGGTAAGGCTCTCGAGATACAGCGTAAGCAAACTGAAAGCTCATAAGCATACTAGCGCCGCGTAGTGAGCGATGTGACCACCATCGCAGACGCCTTGGCCACTACGGCAGCAACTTCTAACTAGAATTAATGAAGACTGATATGTCCTAACTGGTGAGACTCTCAAGATATCCTATGGGTGAAACCAATCACCCCTTATCTCAAATCGAAATTAAAGTGCCTCTAGTGGTGTAATTCTCAATCAAACTGGAATATAATGACACACCCCGTACAAAAATCTGGCGAAGGCTGTAGAGGGTTATGACTTGAAACAACTGAGATAGAACCCATGAGGTATTAATTCAAATCCTAAATCCTTCATTCCCTCCAGTTAGTGAAAACCCATTAGTTGCAGGTATCGTGCTTTACGGTTTCGATTTTTACGATACGCATTAGGCGTAAATATCGTTACCCGGCTGTATAGGCATCGAATATTGTAATAGAAGGACACTAAGTTAAGATAAACAGTTAGCTTGAAATGCCAACAAAGAAAGAAGAAAGTGGTTTGATAGACGTGTGAGACGGTTAGCACAAAAATGATCGATAAAAACCGATAGTTTTCCTTGGTTTGACTGAAGTATACAACGAATGCAATTTTTTGCACAAAAGTAGCTTTCCTTCTCACTTGTTTTGGTAACGTGCAAGTTTTTTGGCATGAAACATTAATTATTTTTGGAACTAGTAAATTTAGTACAATCTACCAGCCTTAAGCTTTTATTTTTGTGTTGAGGTTCGGTATGAAACATACTTTGATTTTCAAATTTCTAGGGAATGAATTTGATAAGACACAAACATTACGGCTTATTGGTTATTTGCTTCAAAAAATAAATTACACCACAAATTCATGAACAGTTCCTTAAGGTTGTAGGTTTATATGATGTATGATGTATGATATGTACTACCACCCATTGTAGCACGGAAACTAAGTCCGACAGCAGTGAGCTCTCCTCGCTGTTAAACTTGACCAAGCTTTAATAACCACTTATTATCCTAATCATGCCATTGTATGAAGGGCCAAAAAGGTGTTGGGTGGATCGATCATGACAACATCACAACAAGATTGGACAATTGGTCAAAAGAACAAGCTATCTAACATGAGGATGCCCCAATGGGCGGGGAGAAGAGCCCGCCCTCTATTCACAAACTGTTAGCAATGGGGAGTTGGCATTTCCACTCTCCCCATCCAGAATGCTTCAATCGGGTGCCCTGATGGTCCCTCCCATTCCCATGAAATATTTATATAATAGTGTATGTATTTATGTAAATGAAAAATACTGTAATCACTCGGTATCTATTATTTATGATCTCCCTTTGGTGGATCCTGAAATGTAAGAAATGTTGTAAAGTGTTAAAGTGGTTTCACGCTTATGCACGTTTTTGTTTGTTTTCAGCGATAGCAGCAATTTACCAAAATCTTGATTTGAGGTATCCTAAAAAAGTTTGTTAAATTATACAAAAATAACATGCATACATTTTAATTTACTGTTGCCATGGTCACTATTTGCTGCTTGATGTTGATTTTATAACAGCAATACGCTTTTATTTTTGCTGGCCAAATAATTATTGCTCCTGTGTAAGGGAGTTAAAGACAAAGGGAAAAAACAACAAACAACAACTACAAAAAACAACAAGCAATTTTCAAATCATCTAAGAAGTAAAATCAATAAAACAATTTAATCAAATATAAAGATAATGTGAGTTATGATACCGACACATCAGACACTATCCGAATGGCAAACAGCTCAGATTTGGAAAAAGGTCCATTTGCAAACCGGAATTGAAAAATACATTAGGTAATAAGTGCAAAAGCCTACCATAGATTCCGTCGCAGCTTCTTTTGTTCAACTAGATACTTCTAAATCATAATGATAATTGGACATATAAGACATAATAATTAAAAGTATTTATAACCTATTAGGAGAAATTATTTTAAAAAAAATGTTTAAATTTAAATATAAATCCCGAAACCACCAGTAATGATAAAAATGATAATGATGGTGATAAAGAAGATTGATAATGGTTATGAATTAACAATGTCCTTTATGATAATATATAGTCAAGAGATATTATAATATGAACTGAAAATTACATTGGTGCCGACTGCTGTTTTGTTGCAATTGTAGACAAACTTCCGCATCCATTATGAACCACAAAATTTAGACAATGTATGACTGCCATGAGAAATAAAATTAATTTTAAATGTTCAATTATTTTACAATACCTGATGACCTGGTAGACCTGAAAGATATGATAATGGAAAATTATGACATGATTTACCGGTCGCACCCCCTCACTTCGCTATTGTCAGATTGACAACATTGCCCAGGCTACGCCTACCAGCTGGCAGTAATGTTTCAGCTGGCAGTCTTTTGTGATTATATGACTCGTGGAGGCGTGAGGTAGGAACTTGTGAGGACCGGAGGTCGGTCGCACCCTCCTTCGAAGTTGTCAACTCACCATTTGAAGCCCCCTTGGTTGTAGGTTTATACTGTATAAACTTATTTTGACCGATAAGTGAGCATTATAGTTTGAACTATACATCGAGTCTATACAGAACCATTTTACATCATAATCGGAAAACTTACTGCATTGTCTTCTTTACTAGGCTGAATTTCGTCGAGCAATCTCTTCTTGGTCAATGATATGCACACCCAAAAATTTAATCTGCCAAATCTTAATGACCAAGATACATTCTCCAGCGGGTGTAAGATTAATGAACAACCCCTCCATTGTGGCACTTTGTACAAATCCCAACCATAAAAGTCAATTAGGTACAGCTAATAGGGTATCGTACTAACTGAGGGGGTGAATTTAGTAGACAAAACCTCAAATTATGGCAAACCATCAGTTTCCTCCCAGTGCAACGCGCAGGGTGCCTCCCGATGCGATGGGGGCCTCAATTGAGGTATCGTCTTTTTAATGGAGCTTTTGTTATGATTTTATTGGCACTTACCAAATTTTATGCGGTACTTATGGCCATGTTGTGGTTAAAGGTTAATTGAGATTCGCTATTTATAGCTTGTTGCCGGTTACAAATGGGGGTGTACACAAACGATCTGGAAGTGCAGGGCTGTTTGTTTTTATGCGTGATAACTTTCGTGTTGAATTGATGTTTTTCATTCTGGAGTACATGAGTAGTCGTAATCTCCTGGGGGGATAATCCTTCGTCGAATGACAAAGTGCACAGTAAATCTAATTGGAACCATTCATAATTATGGTAATTTGAGAAAGTACAACTTCTTTGGCAATTGCAGGAGACCTTGACAGAATGGCTTGGAACTGAACATGTAAAACGATCCAACAGCAAAACCAACGTGGCGGTTGGTGGTTATTTTTCATTGAATTAATCGGTAATCCATCTCGAAGCCAACCAACCAGCAACTGAACGGTACGAAAATGCGTTCAAAGCGCTCGTGGTTTGGCGATCAACAGCAGAAGCCACAGCAGTCGAGAGTGTTGCCCAATACAATCTTCGAAGCATCATCGTTCGGAAATTGTAAATTACTAAACTGCTCCAAGGTGAGCCTCAGTAGATTTCATGCCGTGGTGAGACAAGGCATTAAAACACAAAAGATAATCGGTTTCAATTCAGACTTCAGGCTCATTTTCGATTATAGAAAGCTTCTTCGCCACTTCGCTTTGGAAAGTGTTATTTATCGTTGAGGCTCTCTTCGAGGCTGAATGGGAAGGTCACACGGAATGACATTTAAGTTTTCGGGGAAAGATGTGATATTGGTCGAGTTATATTTTTTTTATCGCGCTGCTGACAATGAGCATGGATTTCACCGGCTAGATTGACCTTTCAGTAATTATTGCAGTTGTTTGGGGATTGCAAGTCGGTTGAATAATTAAGACATGGTTAAGTTGGATGTATACCAAATGCCATTGGAATTATTGGTTTTTGGTGAGAACGTTGAAAAACGAAATATTCGTAGTAGTTTGAAAAAAAAGTTGAATGTTACAACGATACTTTCTCTGTTCCACTCAAGAATATTCCTATATTTGTGTACCAATTTTCCTTGCATTAGTTTGATTGTGGACTAGACTTTTGATTTTGGTACGGGTTCAATTCAGGATCAAAAAATGTACAATAAAGAAATCAGTTAAAATTACGCTGTATAAGATTGTTGTATAATTTTGTTGTCCATATATTTCTAATCTTTTAATGATTCTCGGAGTAAAAAGAAACTAAAGATAAATAAAGATCTCAAAGGATGCTCAGTTATTTTATTCAAAGTCTTTATCAATATCGTTCATGAAAATCTCATTCATCTCCGTCATGGTATTTACTAATCATTATCTATAAACTTGCATAAATTATCTACGGAATTCGATCAAATCAGTCTGTGAGTATGATTCGGAAGGATCGATTCGATATAGTGGAAGTGAATTCTGATCAGATTCCCGCTGTAATGCCATTTATCTTCTTGTAAGCATCTCTGAAACATCCCGCAGAGGCTTCGTACTGCGAACTGAAATGTATTAGGGGGGAAGGTAGCACTTCGATTAACAAGAAGGGCATCAAACTGGATTACGAAAACTATTGCGCGATCACTGTATTTAATGCCGCTTATAAAGTACTATTTCAAATCATGTTCCAGCAACGGTTGTCACTAGCAAATAGATTCGTGGGAAGTTATCGCCGGCTTCTTCAAAGAACGGTCTTCAACGGACCAAATATTCACTTTGCGGCATTTCAGGCATTCTTCTTCAATTCAATGCCGCATGTGATACAGTTAACCGAAAAGAGCTAAGGAAGATCATATACGAGAACATTTTTTCGAGGAAGCTGACCCGGCTAATCATGGTTACGATGGATGGAACCTAATACTAAGTGAGGATATCAGAATTATAGGGATTATTGCTACTGCAGACAATAATAACAGCCGTTAGATCCGGAAGCGTAATATAAATGCAAGTCGTGTCTACTACTGGCTACACATGCAACTGCGGTCAAACAGAGTTAGCTCCCGTACGAATACAAAAGGCCGATAAGACCAGTTATTCTCTGCGGACATTTGACATGGATAATTCCTGTGGAGGTCTTGCGAGCATTCGGAGTTTTTGAGCGACAGATGGTGCAGGAAGAGAGAGTCTGGAGACGGAGGATTAATCATTAGCTCACGCAACACGGTGGCGAACGCAGTATTCGGGCAGGACATGTTGTGATAATGTCGGACAATTATCCTGCAAAAATGGTGCTTGATTGGAATTCGTTTGGCACAAGACTACGAGGGGTACGACGAGAAAGTTGAAGTTGAACTGCATAGAAATCTCGGCAAAAAGTATGCGGCTCAACAATTTAAAAGCGAAAAAGTTGAGGCTTCGACTGTTTACTATATTCTAAAGCCCGATTCGAAGTAAATTTGGACGCATTCAAGTGACCATAACTCAAGAAATCAACAAAATTCACGGTTGATCAAAACGTCAAACAAAAGGGTATTTATTCAGCCTTCAAACGATATATAACAATTTTTAACATTTTACCGTTTTGAACGAACTGTCGCACTTTATTTGTGATCGATGCCTCATGATCTGCACAGTCGCTGGTGAGACTGTACTGGCGAACTTATTCCACTTTAAATGCATTTGTTGTGCATTTGTCACTTCTTTACCATATCCTCGAAGTTTTCGCTTGACGATTGCCCAATATTTTTCGATCGGTCTGAACTCAGGGCAATTAGGAGGATTACTCTATTTGGCGACGAAACTAACATTGTTTGCAGCATACCATTCTAGTACCTCCTTAGAGGAGTGGCAGCTGGCTAGATCCGACCAAAACACAACGTTGGTCTTGTGTTGCCGAATGAAGGGCAAAATTTGCTTTTCCAGACACTCTTTAATGTAAAACTTCGACGTCATTGTGTAAGATGCGATGAAAACCTTGGTTTTAAGGCCACAACTGCAGATTCCTTGCCAAATAAGCAAATTTGTCAGCAAAAACAAATTCATACCTGGAAGCGACATCCCCACGACCAGTTGTCAGATCGCACTTTGTCCGTAGTGCCACTTTTATGATATATGCGCTGTGCTCTATCCACACTCTGAGTATTCTTGTAACGTTTGATACCAAGACACCCCGTTGACTTTGGGAATTTGAACACTTCTGCTATTGTTGAGACCACGAAGGATTCCCTAGATGTTTGTGCACAATTAAATTTCTTTTCTCAAGTTCCATGATCCGTAATTGCGAGATGCGCCGATCAATCGAGAAAAACTTATCACCAATTTCTATTTCAATGAAACATCAAGAAATGCCTGTCAAACGTTTTTCATTCCAACTACCAGGGACGTGGTGGTGTATTAAACCATGCGTCCAGATTTACTTTGAATCGAGCTTTAAGATCCCCTATAACTTCTCACAAGTATGAATTCACTGAACCAACGGGATGCCGCAAAAACATTGAAAAGAGTCGAATAAAGTGCCGAAAGATTGATTGACTGACTTTATTGTAGAGACCTGAGTGCCGAAAGAAGCGATTAGACCCGGATACACTGGGAAGCAAATTTCGAGCAAATTGCTGCTCTTTACCCACATTTAGCATTAGCACTCTTATCATGAAATTTGCTTTTATAAGGGGCCCTGATGGTCCCTTCCAAATCCTGATATTTCATTTTTGTTACTCATAAATAATAATGTTTTTACTACTCAAAAATAATATCGGATGAAGAGACCTTTATCAGGACAGTTTTGCTTAGATAACTTAGGGTGTCCCTACAAAAAAATCAAGTTTTTTGCTCTGACTTTCTTATTTCTAATTTTCCAACTAAGTTGTCTCGAGATGGTTTTCAGAACTTTAAAAGATGAAACTTTTGACCTATAAATCTTGCCGATTTCCTTTACCGTTAGCGAGTTATTTACGATTTTCTTATAAAAATACACCCTTTTTAAATGTTTTTTACTCAATTTAAAAAAATAATATATCTCCAGTTTGCAAATATAATATGCAATAATATAAAACCTCCCAAATGCAGTTAAAAAATATTTTTTTCTGTTTACCCCACCAGAGAGATCAACATTTGAAAAAGTCCTTTTTTTTTTACAAAAACGACAATAACTTTTGTTTGACATACGATAGCGACAATTGTAGTACTCAAAAGTTGTATCTCTAGATATGTCAATGTATGATAATTTTAATTTGTTTCCTCCTTCAGGGCAATGATAATACAAGTCCATCTACAATTTCAGCAGGACCACAATCGGAAGACATGCAGACAGTACACATGTTATTCTCATTTTATATTACATCATTATATTTTTTATGCTATTTTCAGCTTCGCACTTATCTATTGTCGTGAGTTTTGCTTCGCACTTATCTATTGTTGTAAGTCGTAAGTCCACCCCCTATTGAGCGAGATAATGCGCAATTATTGCCAGGCTTTTGGTTCAAATGCCAAAAGTTCAGGCAAAAGGAGCATAAACTAATCTTTCTAGCATCTATGCTCCCAACGATAGAGTACAAATTATCACACTGTTTAACTCTACATGGAAGCGTTTGGTACGGGAGGTCCACGCTTTCTTCCTTCCCTTGATTCAGAGTAACAGAGTGATTTTAGATCTTTCTGGAATCGCTCTATTTCTTGGTATCCTCTCTGCGGCACATACTACGCAGTTGGCCTGGCCGATGACAAGAAAAATGATGTATTCAAGAAACCATCATTTTCCAGGATGCTTTCAAGAATTGGCTGCGTTAGATAAAGTTGAGAGCAACGAGTTGACAATTACTAAACATCTAACACTAAGATTCAAGTCGATGTTGATTAACGGTCACATTGTGACTCCCAACTATACTTACTAACAAATGATCGTTTTGGGAATATGCTGTTCAAATTTAGGTTGTTTAGAAATAAGGTTTATGTAACTTGACCAACAGTGTGTATATTTGAATTAATTTTTCCGTTTCTGATTTTTCCGTCAGCTGATTCTTAAGTCGCATGTGTGTGTGTCTGCGAAATTTCCCATGGCTTCTTGGTAGTTTTGTATCGACTAGTGGAACTTTAAATTTGCTATTAAAACTCATTAACGGGCTTTCCTTTCTATTTGACTTGATCAGGTTTAACTTTTACTGATTGTCCTTTTCATGCCATTTCATGGAGGGCCAAAATCGGGTTGGATGGCAACATACGTATCCACAGGATTATAAAGAATTTCCTCCCAACAACAAGATTGAACAATCGGTCAAAGATGTAAGATAACTAACAAAAGGATATCCAAATGATTGGAGTGGAGAGGCTGCTCTTTATCCACAATTAGCATTAGAACTCTTATAATCCAATTTGCTTTAATTGGATGCCCTGATGGTCCCTACCAAATCCTGATATTTCATTTTTGTTCCCCTTTTCGCCCTTTTCAAATGTGTTTTACTCAATTTAAGCAAATAACCTATCGCCAGTTTTGAAATATAATAAGCAATAATATAAAACCTTCCAAATGCAGTTTAAAAATATTTTTTGTATGTACTCCAACCAGAGGGATCAACATTTGAAAAAGTCCTATTTTTAAAAAAAAAACCCACAATAACTTTTGTTAGACATACGATAGTGACGATTGTAGTACTCAAAAGTTGTATCTTTTATTGTTCTAGAATCTATGGGAATACAACTTTGCTTAAAAATTTTAAATAAAAAAGTTAGAGCAAAATATCTGATTTTTATGAGGGCAACCTAATCTACTTAGGAAAAATTGCTCTAATTCGGTCATTTCAAAAGCTACAGAAAAATTTGTTGCACTAAAATTGCTTAACATTATCTCATCTACAACTTTTTCGAAAAATATATGCCTTTATTTCTGAAAATAAAACAATTAGATTTAAGATTTCTCTGAAAACAAGGAGCACCCTAGTTTTCATTCATACCAGAAGAATGGCCCCATTAAACTTCTTCAAATATTCGTAGTGCAACGAAGAGGTGATTTCAACAAGTATTTTTTCATTAGGTCCTAAATGACAACAATAACAATGACTTCTTCCATGAATTTCGCGGTATTGCAACCACGCCTCATTAATCCTCCACGGTAATTTCGAAGAAGAAGCGTACTCTTAACCGATAGATTTGGCTGCACCGGTAGACTTTGTATCACAAGAAATCTGCAGAAGAAGCCATTGATTACGTTTGTCAGTTAGGCCCTAATGAAAAGTCATTGACGGTTTAGTAAATTTCTTTTTTTCAATTTCAGTCAGTAAACCATGCTTCACCCAGTGACTGATTGGATTACTTTCTACCCACGCCATACAAATTTATAGTGGTGCTCCTAAAGTAACGTTTATAATGGTTCTCAAATAATGACATTTATAGTGCTAAAATTTCATGAGATATCTATGTTAAATTATACAGCAAAACTGGTGCTTCGTAGACTACAAACTTGTTTTGAATTATTTGTCCATCCCTACTAACAACCAACATGTGCTAAAGTGTCTCCGCAAAAACAACCCTCAAAGAGATCTCTCTTCAATTGCGAGGCTCGGATGCTGTTGCACGACTTCGCCGGACTGATGAATGCCTTCAATCACCTCAAGGGAGGTTATAATGTTCAATCATAAAGGCTGCATTTTGCTATTTTATTACAACAAATAACAGCCTTGCCCAGCACATTAAATAATGAATAAACACATAATTATGCGGACAACCTATTACATAACTATTTACAATATAATGATTATTTCAATTTTCCGTTTTGGTTGTGTTGGCGAATGTTTCGAGATGAAGCGATGGAAAAATTCACTCCAGTTTTACGGTGTGATCCGCAAGAGGCGCACAAGTGGCCTGAGCGATGAATTTCTTCATCATGCACGAATATTCGCATGATGTGTGTTGTTGATAGTTGTACCGGGTGAGCCGGGTAGGTGCATGTCGATGATCAATATGGATCGATGTTTTTTTTTGGTTTCGCTCGTGTTTTGATATCGGCAACCAGTCTGCTGGCCCAGATTGGTCAATATTGATGAATTTTCTCACACTTTATTTGCAGATAGCAACGCGTGTATTGGCAACACGATTGACCGATAATTGTCAGTCGGTCAGTGCAGCGATGTGATGTCTGCAACACAGAGCTAATCCATATGTGTGAACCGTCCACAGTCAATCTGCTTTGATTGCTTCAATTGGCGTACGTTGTCTGCATCGGAAAAGTCCGTTGAACTGGACTGGATGAATGACAGTGTCTTTTAATGTTGCCGTCCATCCGTGATAAGCCGGCGTTCAAGGGTGATTTGCTAGCGGGTTGACGTTTGGCAAATTTACGTGCCAGTGTATTCATGGCAGTTATTGTCGAGCTGTTGCAATTAATCATGTGGGGCCTGTTATGGTGGCAATTATTCGATCACTACAATTTGCTCGCGACGTTCGGATTTCGACGATGATTTATTTAACTGATGTTGATGAATGGACGCGCAGGTTTTGACTACAAAATTAAACTAATATGTATTAACAGTTTATGTTGATACGAAGGATTCGCTTACTCCTGTTAGGTTTGCTAATAAACTCTGACTTTTGAAAGGGGTCAATGTCTTGTCGTATTCAACTAGAAGTAGCTGTTTTTTTCAAGCTATGAGGGATATGACATCCTGCCACTACGCGCGTTTGTTTTAGACTCATACAGTGATAACAATACTGTTTTTGAACCAAAATACTTCAACCCGCCGAACCCACCGGAATTTCGTCTGACGAGAAATATTTGGCCATCATGGAGGCCAATCTTTGCAAAAAACTTAAGGTATTCGAGAACGAGTTGGCTTTGAAGATATAGTGGGTAAAAGTACCAAATGAAGTCCTGGTGAAGAGGCACTATCAGCTGTTGAGATAGAAACCTAATCATCTTGTTTATTCCTTGAAAATTTGAAGAAATTCCGAATTAACATGAATTATTGGCGACAATTTTCTGTACATCTAGAATGCATTATTGAATTGGATTGATTGGCTTATCGATTTAGCTGAATTTGGGTCGTTTGATGATCGGGAAGGTTATTTGTCAGCTTAACTAGTGATATCATAATAGCTAAGGAATAATGGAAAACGGATATCTCGCTCAAGTGAATAATTTAAAATTGATAAATAAAGTCTTCACTACTTCAGAATAAACCATCGTGATTTAGTTGATTGTTGCTAAATACATGACACATAAAAAAAGAGTAGGCTCTGCTCGCGTTCAGTTGGTATTCCCAAGAGATGTCAATTTCTTTCGGCTTCTCGCAAAAAACAGTGAAAAGAGTAGTGTTAAGTACCGTGTGATTTGGTGAGATCTGACGGACAGAAATCGCCCAGTTTGTGTCTTTCGAGGTTTTCCGACCGGAATCGGTCGTGAAAAGTTTCTTTCAGCTACGGAGCATGTCGCTGGGAGTGTGCTAAAAAGTGCAGCAGGACCTTAACATTTTTTTGTGCGTTGGCTTCTGGAGATGGAAGAAAAATTCACCGTGAATGTGTTGAAGAAAGAATGGAATGAGCGTTTGACTTCATGTCGGTGCGTCCTTAACTTTTCGAAAAGCGAGCAATAGCGCTAGAGCTACAAGCCATAAAAGGCTAGGACAAGAGTTATTGCTCATTTTCCAACCAGCAGACATGCACTCTCCTCACAAGAAAAGGCATTACACCCTTGGCTCACATCCAATTCCCAACTCCAGATGTCTTTGAAGGCAGCACGAGTTCTCAGCATTTTCTTGAGTAGCCATCTAATCAACCCCCCCGCTATCCTTGGTTGATCATAAGGGTTTGGCCAGGTGTTGTGCAAAGAGACCGATGGATGAAGACCCTGTCACACCTCAGCTTGGCAAGCCTTGTTGGATAAATGTAGGCCTCGTGCTGAAAAAGCTTCTTGTTTGCAACCGGTTGCATAAACTTGATGAAAATCTAAGCAGTCAATGAATATATCATTAGCATTTGAGGAAACTTTGCTGAATATACAAAACTTCACTCTTGGAAATTGTTAATCACTGTTTTCACTACTTTAATGTGTGCAGAATCATTAGAGTCCTAGCTATCAAAATGTAGGCACATGAAATAGGTTTCTTGCCCAAAAACTTAGGCAAAGGAAGTTTCCAAAATATTTATATTGTGGTGAAAGTATTCAAACATATGCCCACAAGAAAGAATATAATAGAAGGCCAAAGTTCTGTAGACCGAAACTTCAAGGTCTGCTTCAACTTTATTTACATTTTGTCGGATTTTGACACGGATACCTTATTGCTACAAAACAGTATTCTAAACTTTATAGATGATGTTCCAAGTCCATGGCAAGCAGTTTTTAAAATAGTCGACCTAGACTTCAATGTTGACCTAAACCACAGATTCGATAAATAATAGAAATATTTGACGAATTGAAGGCCCAAAAAAAAGTTTCCAGCGAGTGTTTGGCAATAAAGTTTAACTTCATGCTTTCAAGAACATTATTGATCTATTGAAGGATAATGAACCTGTTTGTTCGGAAATTAAGCATTGGATAGAAGCGTTGAAGTATCTCTTGATAAACCGATAAACCGTCAATGACAACAAACACTCAGAAAGTGGGGGAGGTAGCTCTTAAAATTTTCCGATCCGTATCTAAGCATCTTGCTATGAGATACCAGGTGGATATTCACCGATTGCCTGTCGATCTGTTTGCCAAATTTGCAAGGCATCTGCCTTAAGTTATCTCATTCTATAATATTCCACTGACTAAATCACAAATCTTTGCTAATGTTCAAGTGGATTGAAGATTTTGAAATCATTGGGTATAGCACCAAGCCTTCTCAGTTGAAGTGAAACAGATGAGCTTGGAAATCAAAAGAAAATAAGTTGCCAGAAGGCTCAAAACGCTTCTAGAGATTCTAATTTCACAAAATCCTTCAATAGTAATATTAGGTTATTGCACTTTTTAACTTTGAGATGCAGGTATGCGTTCTGATAGTAAAATAGTAGAATGCAATTGTTCAAATTGAAAGTGTTTTCCCATTGAAAAACCACTACCACACTTTATGCTGTATTGATTCCAACAGCATCCTTACTGTTGGTTTAAATGGAACCATTGTTGTCAGGAGTTGCTTAGCATCTAACTTGTTTTCCCATCGAAGAACTATCATCACATTTTGTGAGTGGCGAGAAAACCTTCCTTCCTGTTGGCTTAAGTTGGTCCAAAGCGGCTCGAAAGCGTTGTTGAAAATTGCCTTATTTTCTCAATGAAAACTTATTTACTATCCCACTTTGTGAGTGGCCTTAGCAGTTGGTACAAATCTGTCGACTCTCAAGCGTTATGAAAAAATGTTAAACCATTATCACACTTCGTCTGTGGTCCCAATAATATCCTTACTGTTGGTTAAAATCAGTTCAAAGTGGCTATTTCTACTATTTGTACAAATCGGTCCAAATCAGAAGCATCTCCTAGCGCTTCGCATGGAGATGGGAAATTATCTGCTTCTACAAACTTCATCAAAGATCGTTACTTCCGCGCAAGGGAGAATACAAAAAATTACAATCAAAGTGTAGAAATTATCTCCATTTCCCTAGGCATAGAGTATGATTCTGCTTGCCTCAGAATAAACAAATTCATGCTTCGATGTTTGGCATATAAATCTCTGAATTAATAACTGTGAAAGTGCTTCTAGAATACTAAGTTACCAAGCACGCAAAACTTGTTGAAAAGGACTTAAAATTCTGTTAGAAGATGGTTGTTCTACGCTTTCTTTAATTTATTGATTGCTCACAATTGATTGTTCTTCCCTTGCGCTGAACGGCTATCAAGACCCGAAGCTAAGAGTCAGTTCCATTGTGGTTATATCACATTAATAAGTTTGTCTACTGAAGTTATCTACATATTTTTTAGCATTTCAGCATGGAGAAGTTGGTTGGCGTAGCCTGGGCAATGTTGTCAACTTGTCAATACGGAAGTAAGTGGCTGCGACTGTTCAAGCAGGGTAAATTTTCCATTCTCATTTGATTAATAATTTCAGCACGCTTTGGGAAATCTTTGCATTTCAAATTACTTTTGCATTCCAGAGTATGGAGCAGCATGACTGTTTAATGCTTATAAGGTTCAATCTGTTTTTCAGCATTTCAGCATAACATTTTCATCAAAATTCAATATCTGAACTTCAACTAGTATTCCTCAAAGACTGGCATATGATTAAAGAAGTATATGATTGCATATATTTAATAAGTGGTATTATGATAAGATATTCGGTTCATTTCAGACATCATCGAACCAGGCTCTTCGATCACTAAAACTGCTTTTTCGGCTTATAGAAAAGTCTGTTGATTTTCAAAACAATAAAATCAATCAAACATCTTTTCATTGAAATTTTATCTTTGTTGAAAGGTCTAATCTAGGTACTCTACTTGTCAGTTTTTTCAGGACTATTAAGATATTAATATATATATTCAATTTTTATTTTGCAGTAAAAATCCAGTGGCTGTCAATTATATTTTGTAAATACATATATTATATTCGATTATGTACATAACATAATACATACTTTCATTAAAAATGGGTAAGGGGGAATACAGGGTGCCAGACGAAGTGTAGGCCGGATGAGGGATTCGTTGTTATCCTGCCCAAGTCATGGATGATAATTATGCTTTCCTTGGTGAAAATCATCAGATCGAGATCAGTGACGGGCTTATTATTTTCCAACAGTCTACAGTGAGTTTGCTAACCCTATTTTTAACAAACCACCAGACGGAAATCCTTATGTGTATTGCTTACTGTTTATTTCCTGTAATAAGAGCTTTTATTTGGAAGGAGAATCTCTATCCTTTCCGTGGATTTCATGTACGCGTTTCTGCTTATGGATCCACAGGAGGATTACAGGTATGTTCAGTTTATTCTTGCCATTAGGAGGAACTGTACGCTATGGCAAGTCCTGCACTGGTGGTGGCTTTCTATCACATCACATCACATCTTGGTGCACTTTCACAGTATTTAGTAGGGAGTTTCCGATGCTTTGGCTCAAATGTCGATAATCATTCCCTATGCTCAAGGAATCGAAAAATTTTACCCAGTTTTATTCAGCATGGTGTTGCTTTGTAGCTGGGTCTTTACTTACTGAAATAAGGGAAGTTACGGAACATTTCCTGACCCATAGGACTTGGGCATTGAAATACGTGAAAATATGATGGTCAATTTGGCTTGGATTCCATTTTACCATTAAGCGAAATAAATCGTTCAATTATGATAATCTAACTAAAGTATTGTTTTTGATTGTCTGAAAATTTCCTCTCCCATATTCTTTCTGCCACTGTCAATTTTTAATCTGCGTGCAGAGGTTGATGGAAGAAAATCTTCGATATATTCTCGTTCAGTACTCCATTAATAACAATTGTACTTTCACTTTTCTCAGTTTGCATTGCTCTTTCTGTGCTATTGTCACTGTGATTAATTTCCGTGACTTAAATTCATAAGCATTGTTGATTGTCCCACATCCTAATCATACGAAGAAAGCAAACTTTCTATCATATAAAATAAATTTTGAAATTCAGAATGGCATACTTCAACAGTGTATAGTAAGTTATGAATCATTGATACGATGAAACTCTAAGAAGGTCGAGCCCGATCGGCTTGTCTGGTGCCGCTGAAATGCTCTGTTACTACTTTGCTATGAAGGATGAAACCATCTGATGACGTTTGAAACGTGTTCCATGCAAAACACAACAGTTCCAGTTAGGAATGAAGCAATATCCACTGAAATGCAACAGTTTAATATCGTTAGTGCCATGCCAACAAGTGGGTATATCACATCGAACGTCGCTAACCACAATCTACTGACCGTTAAAATGTTGTTGTTAATGGTATGTAGTTTATAACGCACATGTGGGGTAAAATGGCTTCGTGCGATTTTTTCTCGATTTCCCATTATTTCCAAAATTTGAATATTAGCTCAAGTACTGAACTGTTACTTAACAAATTCACCAGAAGTTATTCAACCCAAGGGATGCAATAGCACCATCCTACCCTACTGGTTCTTATCTAATGACAACACACTTGTATACACAGGAAGGAATACGATCTGTTGATGTAGATCAAATACTACCCCAGATCGCAAATCTTACTAGGTCGATCACTTAACTGTCCAGCAGCAAGACGTCAACAAAACACAATTTCTATATATATATAAAAAAAGATGTATGAATCAGCAGCACAGCGAAGCTACTCTCCTGGTGGGCAAGCAAATTGCAACTGGTCCACAATTGCTGGCTGCTGTGCAGTTGCGGTATGTAAGAAATGCATGGATTGCGCAACACTTTCTCTGTTTACGGTTGCAATGGGATCAGCTGTAGATCGTCGACTTAACCGAAAGGTGCCGGCACTAAGTGGAGGCACTTAGTGCGGCCCGACATACGGCTCACCTGTTTTCTTGGTGCTGCAAGAAATCGAAAGCAAACTTGTTAGATCTCGTTGTCGGAATGGGGCCGCTTGAAGTCATGTAATGGGTGACTAGTGGCACCTCAGACCGTAATGAATTGTAGTTAATTAGATTGTTCATGTTTACGCGCAGGTTATAAGTGTAAGGTCCAACGGTGCTCCGAGGATGGGAAGGGTGAAGACCTCCAGCTGGAACGGTCGAATGTGAACTGTTTTACGCCAATTCTGGTTACGTTGAGGTTTCGCCAAGTATAGGCAAACACACAAAACACGTGGATACTTGCGTGACTGGTGCAGGCAACTGACAGCAAAACCAACCGAGCGCATGGATTCAACTTTTGGAGGCCAACGGACTGGATTGGATGCGCTTGTTTTATTTGCGTTATATTTTTACGGTTTTTTTGCCCACCCAATCGGCACCGAATTGCTACGAAATGGTTTTTTATCAGGTTCGTTTCGTTTCTTTCACTCATCAAGCGCGCTCACGGGCAATCAGCTGGCAGAAGCATGCAACTGGCTTTGTGGGATGTTGGGTTGGGTAGACTGCGGTATCCCCATGAAAAAAAAAAGTAGCTACGCTCTATTGAAACCGCGTGGTGGAAGCTTCGTTTGCACATAAGCATTGCGCTCTTCGATCGCCTGCGCACTCGCGTCGATTAAGTGGAACAGTGAATGGGAAAACGAATTTTGCAAGAGTCTAAATAAAGGAAAACTGAGCTGGCACTACTTGCACTTTCGAACGAAACGTGTTTCTTTTGCTGTCATACATTACCGACTCAGTCGAGGAGTATGACAGTCATATGGTGGACAACTTGGGGCTTGGGGGCTCGTCACAAATTCGTTGTTCCGAATATGGAGCCGCTTGATGGAATGTAAAGTCACGTTTATTTAGAGGAAAAAATCTGAATCTTGCAGTGCACATGAGTTCTAGTGCCTTCTAGTGTTTAGTTTTTTTTTTTCTAGTGAGTTCTAGTGGATTCATAAACTTTTCAATCGAAAGACTTCAACCTATAAGCGACGAACTTCTAACGTTTTGAAAATTCTTGTATCAAATTTCCACCCAAACAGCAATTTGTGAAATTTGATTTTATACACAGAGCATGCAATTTCTACACTTCATTCCCTTTATGGTTCTATTATAGCTTGAACCATGCATCATGCATCCACATTGTTGCGATTGACGTATGTTCATTACTCTAATTGCCAATCGTATTTGTATGGAGCGTCGATCTCTCGCCGTACGTCGACGGCACAGCCATCGCGAAACCATCGACGATTATTAGTTACGAAATTGGCGATTCTTTTGCGAACTTACGCTTACGCTCGTGAGCTAAATAGAGACTGCGCGCGTAGCAAAACCATCATCGCAAGTACAGTTTACAGGCCGTTGCAGTGTAATTTCTTTGTTGTGTAAAATGATTGGTTCGAAGATTGGCCACCGCAGCGTAGCACCGTCAGATCTGGAGGCGGCCTCCCTGGCTGGCTACTGCCGGCTCAACGAAAGCGTTCAAATTGCGTTCACATTCGGATTGACGATAAAAATTAGACGTGTGAAATCTGCACAGATGAATGGAACCAATTACGCGCATTATTTATTGTTTGCAGATTCAGTGATTGTAGTAAACCAGAGTAAACCAGAGTAAACCAAAAAAGAAGAAAAAAAACCAAAAATGTCCCCGATTGCAATAAAATTATTGTCCAGCAGTCTCAAAATTCAACGTTCATTAGAGTTTGTATTAATTTATTTACAGCCTCAAGCTTTTTCTGGAGTTTGGAAAATTAAAAATATCGCATTGGTTACCAAAACGGACATGGTGCGGATGGTTTTGCAATATTTACGGTTTTACTTAACTGTATAAGAACCCGGGGGTTTGCCACGGATTGTTATGCCATGGGTAATTACGAATTTAAGTCGCGATTAACGACGCTTCGTTGGAAATTAAGCGTACATTTTGCGAAACCGTTGCTGCTTTCTGTCGATCTTTCGTTAAAACAAAGAAAACCAAAATCTTCGATCTCACGTACCAATCAATCTTAGATACTGTGCACGTATGCACGACGGCTATTTTTAGTACACTTGTCAGCAGTACAACTCAGCGGACCTCCAGCGGTGCACCGAGATGTGTTACACTTCAATTAAGTTCAAGGTGAAATTTCGTCAAATAATTGAACACACTCTGCCTCGCGCTCCTCATGGTCGATAGAAAACGGGAAACTGCAAACCTCTCGCTTGACTTGTTGTAAGTCCGCACATAAGTTGTAGCTTGTGCAGCTCTATCGTGAAATTGTTTCGGTAGGACACTCACACCTCTTCACTGCTATCTGATCGAATGAGCCTCGATGTGGGGTGGTTTGATAGTTCGTTAGGGGAAGATGGGGTCCGATTACCATATCAGGCAATACATTCATTCGCTCAAAACATGCTTTTCTTATCACATGCCTTCTATATCAGATATGAATCCTCCTATTCTTACCTCAATTGCCAGGGTTTTACATATTTAAATTTACAGCTACAAGTACAGCCTTATTAAGGAAACATATTAAGACAAAAGAGAATTGATACGAAACCGCAAACAATTTTACTCGACTACTCAGTTCATGGCATTTTCAATATGTACGCTTGGACAATAGCTGACTCCACGTTGTCTTAAATCACCAAAAATAAGATCGATAGTATTAATATAGTGGCAAGACAGTTTGTAAGTTCTACACAGAAAATAATGATGAATTTTAACAGATGCCGACAATTTCCCCTCGGTTACAGGCAAGCTCAAGCAAGCGTAAACAATGAAATTGTTTGCAATCTTTAATACAACAGATCAGATTTTGCCGATATCTGGCTGACATTTACAAAAAATCTCCCATGAGTTTATACCAAATCTACACAGCAAAAAAAAAAACATGAAAGCTACACTTGATGTAAACCGGAGCTGTTTGAAACATACTTCAATGTGCTCATTTAAAGTGGTTGAACTTTTAATTTAAATTCTTGCACATAAACTGAGAGTTAAAAAATGTTTAAAAACACTTGAAATTCCAAACAAATAAGTACTACAATGTAGGTTTCAGTCATGATGAAAACATAAATTAAAACTCGCAGGTGCTAGATTGTTATTGTTGATGAAAAATAAACCCGCTTGCTATACTTCTGTGGAAATACCAATCAATATTGTTTCCGTCTCGAATGAACTAAAACGTCTAAGGCAGACGTACAGTTTAAAGAGACGGTAATAAAATAAATAAATCAATCAATATTGCTGCCAAGGGCGGGTTTTTCTCCCCATCTAATGGGATTTTTTACTAGGCGAGTGCTCGGTTTTGGGTGTGGTTTTTTTTTAAATAAGTTCGTTTCCTTGTTAGGCTCAGGCGTGTGCTACACTTTACGGAATCGATTCAATATTGTTACAAACAATGTTTTATTTTCCAATTTTAGTAAAAGAGAGGTGCCAATTACTCGTGGATAGCTCAAAGTGGGTCACATTATCGTTTGGAAGGGGCTAGGCAGGTAACTCCTGTAAGATTTATTTGCTGCTCACTGTTGCGACATCTACCAAATCCTCGGTCCCTGTAGGCCCTTTCAGCCCTTTCAACTAAGCTGCAGATGGGTGACCACAGTACTATAGGCAGTTGCCTTGCTACATTAAATGGTAGTTAACATCGTTCTCATGATCATCATCATAATCAACTCAAGAAGTTTCTCAAAGTTTTCGATTACCTGGGGGTTTATAACTTCGCACTTGGTGAGGAGCCGAAGAGATAATTCTGAAAATTTGATCCGAGGGTGGCAACATGCCAACCAGCACTTCGAAACTCATCGTATAAGTCGAGTGCATGCAACCTCACGCGATACTTAGACACCATACTGAATAGAGGTCTTATCTACTGCCCACTGAAGATTGTCCACTGCCAAAATTGTCACGTGTAAGTTGTCACAGAGGTTATAAATCAAAGAAGACTGGTTCCCAGACAACCACAAGTTGTATAACAGTGTTCAAATAGTATCGTATGTTCCTATATTTTAAGTCAACATGGCAATTAATTGTGGCCTTTATCGCGTTATGTTTAAGTAAAGAGTACAAATTTTCGACTTATATACGATGTGTCAATTATTCATCGTATTACGCTACAAACTAAATCGGAAAGCTTTTTAAATCGAATTTTTGATTACAAATTCAATCGCATACGATATCATATCAACTCGTTTGAGAAGACAATGAAATCTGCACTATATGGCCTCCACTTTTTCACGTATAAGCCATATTTATTACATTCTATAAGATTTGTGTACATACATATATATTTGTATATCATAAACAACTATCAATATACGTGCATTTTGGTTGTCTGGGTTGTCATCGTGCAGTTCTCCCCAGCCTGTACCACGGGAGTTTAAATCTCGCATGATCAACCACGGTACAGGAAGGACCAAAGAGATATCCGAAAGTTATTTTTGATTAATTGAGGCTCTAGGAGGAATGTACACAGAATGCAGAAGCTTTTATTGTTAATAACAGCCTAACATGCGACAACTTCAATACCTGGAATTTTAGCAAAATTACCTTTCAGAGCTAAGAGAGGTCTACCAAACGGCCCGTCTACCAAACAAAGGCTACCAAACGCAACGCAAAGTCTTCCAATACAAAGTGATCAGATTGGATGAATTTGGTGGCATTTTGGAGTTGGCAATTAGGGCCACCACTCGCTTTCGACCCATTTGTACAAACCTTACAAGTTTTGTATTATAGGTCGAAGACTGGAACAAAATTCATGTAAAATTCATTGCCTAGAACGCCTCTTTTATAATAGTTGTGTAGAAACGTATTTCATAAGGAATGAGGAATATTCAAAAATTGAAAATAGTGTATAGAGATAATCTGGATGATCTCTCCCAGCCGCATCGTCAAGGTTCGTATGCAGCATCATCTAATGAAATAATCAATCTTAGGAAAAAAACAAAATCTGAGGAAAAACGAGCTGAACGCAAAAAGAAAGCAGAATTGAAGAAGTTTTCTACGATCACAAAATTGGAGGAAAAATTGTCACGTTTGAAGAACAATAGCCAGACCGGCGGTGTTTTGAAGAATTGTTGAATTTTGATATATGACTAAATCTTCGTTGTTGACCTTACATGCTTGAATAATTAAATAATAAATAATTTGTTATACGCACTTCAATTTTTTTACAGAAATCTGTACAGTTTTACCGAATTCCAACAGCTGAACGTTCGGCAATCCGATTTTACGGATTACGGTAAAATTTTACAGATATCTGTAAAAAAAAACTACCGGATTTCGGTTAAAATTTTACCGAAATCCGTAAAATCAGATTACCGAACGTTCAGCTGATGAGAATTCGGTAAAATTTTACAGATTTCTGTAAAATAATCTGAGTATGTATGTCTGTTTTGTATTCCACATAAAAAAATGTTGTATACACACGCATGTTACAACTTATTCAACTAGGGTAAATGTACCGAATTTAACCAACTTTGTTCGTATCCGTGGAAAGTGCCACATAAGACTGATTTGTTCACACATAAGCAGAGCCCGCTGAGAAACACATATTTGACAAATGAAAAGTGTTTGTGGCTTCACATAGTGGTGTTGTGTACACATAGGAAGTATGTTGTACATGTTGTGCCTGAATTCAACCCAACCGTCAACCCAGGACGGACAACACACTTGATTACCGCGCTGCTTGGTGTCCAAGGAGAAGAATGTAATAGCTCAAATGTTTTCAAAACAGTACCACACGGCTTCCGGAAAACAACTATGTTTTTTTCCAGAAGAGTTAGCAGATAGTCATCTCTGCTACGGTTATGTCAATTGTTTGGCATCGGCAGTCCAAATAGAATCTTGCTAAATAACATTATTTTGAGTTACAGCCAATTTAAGACTAACATGTACCAAAAAATAAAAGTTCAACAACTCCGTAAAATATGAGATTTGACGATCTGCGTAGAACATTTTTTTCCTCAAATATCATCCCCTATCGTCCCTGAAAATATGAGGAACTGCATCTCAGACTGTAATAGTTTTATTTAATACCTAGATTGTAGCTAGATAGATTTCAACACAGGTGTTGTTACGCTACGGATGCGTTTAGAATGTTTTCTATTTGAAAGTGGTTATAATATATACAAGTCCAAAATATATGCGTTACCCTATTTGTCTACGAGATAACAAATTGGTTTAGAAGCATCAGATCAATCATTTTAATCAAATTAGTTGATATGCGTATTTTGGACCCGGGTCTATAATGCACATTATAGACCCGGGTCCAAAATAAGCAAATGGGCCCAAAAAGGCACATTATGATCAGCGCAAAAACCTAGCCTCAAAAATAGAGTTTACTATAATTTTGTGTAAATGACTAGTTATTTTCATCAAATGTGGGAGTGCTGCACAAATAGTTAATAAAATTCTTATGTAATACATCGAAAATGTTCAAAGCTTCTACTAAGGGGTCCATTACTAGCATATAAACCCTACTTTTCTTCCAAGAGAACCCTCACAATCAAGACGAATAATATTGAAATCATGAAACGGAAGATCAATTTCTGGAGAGAGATAAGTTTCACAAATGCATCACAACCAAAAAATTGGAAAGAATCCAAGTTAGGTATAAGACTTCGACAATTTCACTGCAAAACGGTGATTAAATCTCCGACCTCTTTTGGTAAGTTATCAATCGACGGAAATGGTAGCTGCAAAGACGAGCCACTTCATTGTCAATTGCTTAAAAAAAAACTGTTCACAGTGGGAAGCATTAGCAGAACAATGCTTTTAGAAGGATCAGAAATTTCAAGATACTATTTACTTTCCACACTATCATCAAATGACAACAGCCCAGATGTAGATGGCGCTTCTGTTCTTAAAATCGGGGTTCTAAAGGTTTTTGATGTCCCGCAAAAAGATGGAAAGTCCTGAGTGTAGTTCGAAGCACTTCGAAAACTAGCAGGAATTGGATTTTTCTTTTTTCCATCACTCCTTGAATTGGACAAGCTGGTTTGGGGCTCCAGTTCAGCCACTCTCCGTGGGCGGAACCGTCTACGCTTTCGTGCAGCACCTTCTAGAAAACTGAAAGATGTTCCCTTGTCAGCCAAGTCAGAGTCAGTCTCGTGGTCTGACAGAGGAGCAAACGGATTTGTATAAGGATTGGGCGATGGGGAGGATTTTTTCACCATTTCTGCGAAAGATTGCCAGGAACTTTGATTTATTGAGCGTTCTAATTTTTCCCTTGCAGAATGCGTATTTTGGTGTGCTGTCTGGTCAGGCGCCATCCTCATGTTTCTCCCCGCAGTAGGAGCAGCGTGCCTTCTTGCCACAATGTCTCATTTGCTTGTATTTTTGGTAGATCATGACCCGAGGTACAAACAACCGCACAGGTAAAGGGCGAACACGAAATTATTGCGACACATTCAACAGGGCATAACTTTTTTACCATTGGGTAAAAATCAACCAAATTTTGCACACTTTCTCATTGATGTGTATTGTTTACATACTGTCAAACTTGAAGTCGTGTTTTCCGATTCAACGAAAATGGAGGTGAACCAACGCGAGTTGAGAGAACAAATTCTTTCCAAACACCTGGAATTTCCTGACCTGTCGCACCGGCAGTTGGGAAAAATGTTGAACATTCACCATTCAACCGTTACCAGAGTGTTGAAGCGGTTCCAGGAGCGGTTGACGTTGGACCACGGCAAAGGAGCTGGAAGAAAACCGGGACCGGAGAACAAAAACACGGAGGGAAAGGTGAAGCGGATGATTAAAGCAAATCCCAACGTCTCAAGCCGTGATTTGGCTAAAAAGATCGGCATGTCGCAGAGCTACGTCCAGAATGCAAAGAAGAGAGCTGGACTACATACATACAAGGTACAGAACTTCCCAAACCGCGATGAGCGGCAACAATCCGCGGCTAAAACTCGGGCACGGAAGCTCTACGGGAAGATGCTGACAAAATATGGCTGCTGTGTGATGGACGACGAAACGTATATAAAAGCCGATTTTAAGCAAATTCCGGGGTTGGAGTTTTTCACCGGCAAGAGCAATTTCTATGTGGACGACAAATTTAAGAAGAAGAAAATGTCGAAGTTCGCCTCCAAATATCTCATTTGTCAGGCCATCTGCTCTTGCGGACTGAGGAGTGAGCCTTTCGTGACAAAGGGCACAGTAAATGGCGAGATCTACAAATCTGAGTGCCTCGAGAAGCGCCTTTTGCCGTTCTTGCAGCAGCACGACGAAACTCAGCTATTTTGGCCAGATTTGGCATCATGCCACTATTCTAAAAGTGTCCTGGAGTGGTATGAGGCCAATTCTGTCCATTTTGTTCCAAAGGACATGAATCCGCCAAACTGTCCGGAGCTGCGCCTGGTGGAGCAGTACTGGGCAATGATGAAGCTTGAACTTCGGAAGAGCAAGAAGACAGTCAAAGACGAGAAGGACATGTTAAGAAAATGAAAAAAAAACTGAGAAACTGGTACCGGATGGCACTGTAAAGACTTTGATGGAGGGCATCAAGCGAAAATGCGTTCAATTTTACACTCAAGGCTCCATCGATTAGCTTTTCTTTTGATTTTTGAAGTAAATATATGTATAAAACTACCCTAAAATTTTGGTTTGATTCTAAACATTATAAGAAAATTGGCATGACATTTTCGGTGTCGCAATAATTTCGTGTTCACCCTTTAGTAAAAGTTTTCCGTACTCGACGTTTTGAGGGAAGGCTAAACCAGAGAAGGTCATAGAAACGAGTCAAAAGGGATGAATTTCATTTCACCCCTAGTGATCGATACTGTACCTAGTCTTTCCATATCCAGTACATCCAGTACATCCAGTACAATACAGTTTGCCCCATACAAAAAATGCGAAAAACCATACCTCAGTTTCAAATAAGTTTTTTTCATAGAAAATGATAAAAAAATTATTATAATTAAGGCCTTCCGGGTTAACATTAGTTCAGAACTCGTCCGCTACGTGTCGCTAGTGTACATGTGATTTTTTTTGTAATATCTGTTTTTTGATATCAAGATTATGTATGAATTTGTTGTTTTCAAGAAATTTATTCGGCTAACAGGACTGGCAATGGTCTTCCAGACGATCGACTTCATAGTTCAGAATTATTTCACTGCGTGGCGCTGGTTTGCCTATGAACTGATTTGGAGACTGATTACCCCAATATGGGTATTTTTGATACGTTCTTCTGAAAATTTCGGGTTAGTTCTTCAGATAAGTTCATAACAAAACTTCGGGTATAAGTGCATACAAGAGAACTTCATGGAAATTCTTCATCGACCTTCAGAAAAGTTGTTCGGAGAACTTCAGGGAAGTTTTGCAGAGAACCTCAGGGAAGTTCTGCAGATTATTTCAGGGAAGTTTAGCAGAAAACTTTAGGGAAGTTGTGGAGAGGGAAGTTTTGTAGAGAACTTCAGGGAAGTTGAAGTAAATCCAATGCGGATGCCGGGGATGTCTCGCTATTCGTTCGAGGAATAGGTATGCAATCAGTCGAGCACATGGTGGTAGTTGATCAATTGAACGGATGACCTTCTCGATGAACTGCTGGTGTGTGTGATCACGACGAGATGTTGCAAAACATGGCTTGTCGATGTCCAATTTTAATTAATAACTTTCTGCTTTTGCACTTCAAATACAACACTTTTTCTTCTTCAGAACAAAAAAAAAACAATCGAACCACAAATGAATCTTATGGGAACTAACTGATGGAAACTATACCTAGGAAAAGAAACTGCGAAAAAACTTCCAGATCAACCGAGCGCGATGCAAACGAACTTTACCGCTTGCTAGTGCTCAAAGCAATGTTGTACGCGTCTGTTAAAATTCTTAATTTTAATATTTTTTTTCTGTGCTGATGGGTGAAAAAAGTAGTTTTGGGAATATCATCACAATTAGTCATAATTAGCTATAATCATCATCACACAGAGCTTAGTTATCTTATAAATATTTTAATTTTACCGAGATCAGTGTACAAGGCGATGGACACGTGAACAACTTCGCCATTGTTTTATTTCTCACGTTCTTCGTGTTTGAAGTTCTCATCAATTCAGCTTCCTCGAGAGAAAAACTCATTTGTGATTGTGGCAAGCAAATTTTATTTATTTCAACACACTCATACTCACAACACTTTCAATTTTTTTGGCATAACATATGACCGGTTGACATTGACTACGTTAAACTTGGAGCATTAATATGTTCAATTGTGTTTATTACCGTTTAGTTTTCAAATTTTTCTTGACGGTCATCATTTTTTAAATTACCATTTGTCATGGTACCTTTATCGTAAGCTTTCTGCGCTTTGTTGAAAACTCCGAACACTGTTTTGAATTATAAGCATAGTTTAAGGTATGCGACAAATGAAGGGAAAACCACCGCTGGATGGTAACTGGCAAGAATATAATATTAAATAAATTAGATGAGGTGAAGAGTAATTCCAATCAAATAAACTCTATACCTAAGAAAGTTGAACCATTTGGAAAATATCTAGATGGGTTATAGATAGTGAGCTCAAATTTAACCTTCATCTAGGGCATCTGTGGAAAAAGTTTATTTAACTCCTCGTCGTTACATCTTACCGGTTGACTCCGCTTACCAGGCTGCATAGCCACCGCTGGATGCCAACAGTTACTGTCTCACACCGGACAGCAGTTAATTCAACTCTACGTCGTTGCGTCTTTCCAGTAGTTTAGCAACAGCTGGTTGCCAGCTGGTTGGCTGATAAGAATATGCAGCGGTAAGTTGGATAAATTCCAATCAAACAAACTCTTCAGCTGGGATAATCGAATTGGTCGAATTTCTCTCGGAAGATTATTTAACTCCTCATAAATGTGCTTTACCAGCTGGATGTTCATCCACTGCTTGCTGCTTATGGTCCCTTGATATCTTCGCTAATATTGTGCCACAAAGTATCAACCGACAATATTTGCGTCACGTTTTTGTTACGTACACATAGCGACTGTGAACTTGGCTAAGCAAAACTTATCGGCACAAATACTCACGTACGAGGTTTCAGGGTTTCAATTTTCCGAATAGTGCTGGCATTGAAAAAAGGAAGTTACTCAATATTAGCTATTAAACAAATGTTATCAATAAATTATAAAAAAAAAACTATCAATACAACAATCGCTATAAATAATTAACCTTGAGTTGACATTGGAATTCAATTTTGTTTTGGAGAGCAGCAAGAGTCTCATCTCACCTTACCGGGTATTCAGGCCCCACCATCCCGTCAGTCTGATACAAGTGCTAATTATACCAGCCACGCTGCAGCCGCAGTCCGGATGGAGCCTTCTGATCGGGGAAATGGCATGAAAATTTATGCTCCGAGCCAAGCAAGCGTAACAACCGCATAGTGTGCTCACAACCGCACACCACCGGTAGAAGGAAACTATTAATATTTATTTATTCTTCGGTTTTCGCGTGCGGTATGGTTTTGATTATACTGTGGATTATTATGGATGTCGTTTGGATGGTCCGATAGTTGTTTGAAGATGCAGTTGCAATTTTAAATTGATGAATTATTTAATGTTCCGCATTTAGCGATCTTCAGAAGTGAAATCCTATATTTTGACTTTGGAATGCAATGACACACGTTGAAATATGATTTCATTTTTTCTTGCGTACGTGTTTGAAAAGAGTTGCAAAAATAATACACGGTACCTGTTGGTCCCCACAATAGCTGACATATTTAGGACGAGGGTGTATTCTCTTTTTTATTAGCTTTTCAATTTCAATGCTTTCACAATTGGTTTGTTGTTTGCTCCCATCTAAAGTGTTCTAAAAGCAGCTCCACTATCACAAGCAGATCCCTATCTTTCTGTACGAAATGTGGCTCGGAAGGTTGGGAAGTCAAAATCATGCGTACAAAAACTGAAGCAGAGACAAGGACTGAAGGCGTACAAAAAAAATGGTGCCCAACCGTGATGACATGCAACAATTCACTAAAAAATGTTGTGCTAAGGAGCTTTATCTCCTTGTATCATAATGGATGATGAAACATACGTACTCAAAGACAACAAACAGCTTCTGGATCTGGCTTTTTTTTTCCACAAAGTATTTGGTTTGGCAGGCCATATGTAGTTGTGGTCGAAAATCTAAAAGTTTTGTCTCTACCGGCACTCTCAACAATTCGAAAGAATATCTGCAAATCCGGTTGCAACCGTTTATCAGTAGCCATGACTAACATTTTTACCTTCCCGAGGAACACAAAACTAATATAATTGGTTGCAGTAACTTGATTATGACTTGATTGAAGTGCATTTAAGTAACTTCATCTGTTTTGCAACAAGTGTGCTTGTTGGGGGTTAAGTGCTTGTTGTAGGGTTAGGAATTCGTACTAACACTAGTCTAACACAGTATACTACTGCTCACTTTTAACTATACTAAAATAAAAGAAGAATGAATGAGAAAAAAATCAAACGTTTTCATTACTGGTGCAAAATTGTTTTGGGGCCAAAGAAGGTTCTTCTGATGGTTCGAGACCCCTCTACATCTGGAAAAGAGTGGGGCTCCCATTTAAATAAAACACAAATTTCTGCATAACTTCCGACACAGCCTCGTATCTTTCCTTTAAAAGGCGAACCAGCCGCCGGCTGAAAGTCTCTCTAATAAAGATACCTAACCTAACCTAACCTGTACAGTAGTTAGATGCTTACATGTTGAAATTTTACGTTTTTTATTACGACCACATTGAACATACGCATAAGTGGGCCGTCGTGGGAAAAATCTAATGACATCCCGACCAAAAGGAAATAACAAAATTATTTCTAGTTTTGTTAATCAGTTACGCTGTTTTTATAACAGAAGCTGTTAGAATTTAACAGAAATTGTAACAAAGAGTCCTCAAGACGTAACCAAATTATAGCAAACTAAGTTATAAATACAACATAAACAAAACAAACTTTGTAACAGCTTTGTAACGATGTAGCAAAATCATATCTACCTGTGTTATAATTAATTTGTTAATTTCCGCAGATTGTGATTCGCGGGGCATCATATCCTAATTTGTTATAATTATGTTATGAAATTATCCAGATAAAAACATCTTTAACAAATTCATATCACAATCAGTTAGTCGTAACAGGGTCTGTTATGATTATGTTATTTTTTTTTTTGTTATACCCTTCTGGTCGGGATTTCTGTACCGTTTTCTACGGGCGACGCAACATTTCTGTTGCCATCAGCTGGTTTGAAAATGTTGTTACTGCATACATATGATGTTTATTATATGGAATCAAATTATATGAATGAATACTAAAGATAAGCGAATAAGTGCGTTTTCAATCAAAGCTATTAAATATAGTCATACTCTATTTCTAATCTATTTGAAACTGTCGGCAGTGTCGGGTGAAATTTTTCTCTTTCTGTTTTCTATCCCCCGCTCTCGTTTGAACTGTACACATGGCTACAGGTGACTGTTTTGTATGTATGTATGTAAGGTAGCCACCATCCCTTCTACGACCTTGTCATGTATGCAGCTCCACTTAATAGCAAGATCAAATTGAGTTACCGGGTTGCATTCACAGTAACGCTGTATGAAGGGCCAAAAACGGTGGGCGGACCCGTAAGCAGAGACACTTACGCGAAACCCGCGGGAACATAAGATTCTCCTTGCAACGATACGATCCAACAAATCGCATAACCCAATTCGCAATACTCATTAAGCTTTCTACGGGATGGCTTGTTAAGAAGGGCGCGTCACTCACGCTGAAACTGTTGGAGTAGAATTCGCAACATCACAATCGAATCGGTAGGATAAGAAAATGATACTGTTTATTCCCTCCTAGACGCCGGTTGTCATACCACTCCATTGTCCAATTCCAGATTGAATGATACCCTGATGCTCTCTCCCTGCCCTCTATATATTCAATGTCATGTAGTAATATATAAAATAAAGTGAATATTAAACTGATAAAAAATATAGTGAATGATTATTATAATGATATTTAATATAGTAAGTGAATGTAAGAATGATAGTAACAATTTCATTTGTAAACCTGAAAGTTAAGACAATATAGTAGCTATGAGAAAAAAAAACATGATTCTAACATATTTTACAATACTTGGAATATCCATGGATGATCTGAAATTATATAGCATATGAAGAATAGTAAAAAAAAAATTTCGAAGTGCTGTTCCGTTTCCTTGAATCACAAAAATTTTTTGTAGTGAGTCTCACAGGTACTATAACAATGTGTATCAAATGAATTTAAATGCAAAAATATCATATCATTAAAAATCATATCATAAATTAAAAATCTGGCGTTATAATGTGAAATAAAAGTTGAACAAGCCGGTAAACTATAGTAAAATATATATTCGTAACGTTAACGGTCAACGAAAGACTTCCGCTGTTGCAGCTTGATAAAATTAATACCTATTAAGAATTTGTTTTCACTGTATAGTCAAATAGCACATATTATCACAGCGTAGTATATATATATCTGTCATCCACTGTTGACAAAAAGATTAGATATGTTTTAATATCCTTATAGCCTTGGAAAAGCTGAAAATAGCAAACAATTAGAAGGAAATAAATTTTATATAAGCATGAATAATGCCAAAAACGTAGATTAAGTAAAACCAGAAAAAAGCCCGATAACTATTATTAGTCTGGATCTATAAATGATAATGGGAAACAGAAAAGCAATGATTATAAATTATATAGTTTTGGTGAATAAGGGAAATGCTTTTTTGAATAGACTTTGTCGTACATAATGCTTCCTACATTTTTTTCAGTGAAAATGGCATAGAATATAGATAAAACAGCGAAGGGATGTTATAGTATAAAATGATAATACCAATTTTAATTGTATTCACATGCCTACAGATTGTAGATCCTGCTGCAATGTAGACGGGCTCCTGCCCAGTGCACGACTAACCTTAGATAAATTATCATAACTACCGAAAAACAAAATATATTTAAAATTATTTAAAAATACTAGGAGTTCCTTGGATGACCTGAAATTACAAAGAATAGTATATCTACAATATCGCAGATGCGCTGCTTGCTATAGTGGAAAAATAATTGATGTGATATAAGTCCAACAATGGAACTGACTCTGGCTTCAAGGGGTCCTGGAATCCCTACTGAGCCCTTGCGGCACGTCAAGCCGGCCAGTTCAGCGCAAGGGACATGACTGCAGGTGACTGTTTTGCACATAAATGGTTCTGCTAGAAGTTTAAACCCCTTCTTAGTCAAGAAAAAATAAATTTAAAACGAAAAACATCCATTAACCTATTAAATTTTCATTCATTTAGTTAGAAGCGTAGCAACGCTCGCACCGGGTTCAACAGTTCATTATAATGGAAATTGGCACAATTTACTGACACCTAGGTGGAAGCACTAATTTACCCAAACCAAGATATGTTGTAAAAAGTTTTTGGCGGAGCTAATACATATAAACTCTTGCATCTAACGGTTACAGCATACGGGTGCAGAAATTTCAAAATTTGCACCAGTATTATGCTCATATTTATTTTTCCAGCATCCAGCATGGAAAAATCTTGCCACAAAGTCATGTGTGGCTTCTTGCAAACGCTGCAAGGTCAACATTAGAAAAATAAATATACTTGAAATGGAAACACTGTAAGACAAGAATTGTACAAACATAATAAGAAACTGCATCTTGGAAATTGGATCTAGTTCTTTTTTCGCATCATCGTACATGAAACGTTCTTATTTCAGGCATAAAACTAGAAAGCCCGTTTAATGTTAATTATTTGGAAAAATGGCGTGTGATTCAGGGATACATTGTTTGATGCACAAATAGATACAATAAGATATAAACAGATGAACTTACCCAGACTGGTCTAAGTGTATGCGGGTATGCGTCATCACCCGCTACTGGCGAGATGCTCCTGAGCCAAAAAGGCGACAACGCTAAAGGCCCGGTACGGAGACCGCGAAGCAGGTCTTAGGTGAGGGTGTAGAGTGCGCGCCATCGTCTCGAGGTCTCGCACGATCCAGTGTAAAACCTGGATGAGATCACCGAAGCAGACGAGATCTTCACCGCACCAGAGAACAGGTGCGGTAGTCGAGGTTGCTGCCGCGAGACGGCACGTCCGAGGAAGGGTCCACTCGAACCCAGGTAGCAACCATGAGGATAGTCGGCAGTCAACGCGGATGCGGCGTTGAAATAGGCGAACGTGAAGGTGGGATGGTCCATATGCCCATTAAGTCGTGACACTGGCCGCCGAAGGCATTCTTCAGATGCCAGAGAGCGGGCACATGTCCTGGGAGTGCAAAGGCCCGGATGGGAGCAACATGTGCAGAAGGTGTGGCAGCACCAGCTACAAGGCGGGGGATGGCAAAGGTCCCCCCAAATGCTTGATGTGCGCCGGAAAACCGGATGATAAGCACGTCATGGGAGGACCAAGTGCCCGGCCGCTAAGGGTATTCCAACGAACCAACTGTTATGCAGGTAACCCAACTAAACCTGAACCATTGTGAGACCGCCCAGCAACTGTGAGTCGGCATCGGATATCGCCATAATTTCCGACCCATACCGCATCCCAGCCGGCAACGGAAACTGGTTTGCGGACCGGTATTGCACGCGGCATTATGGACGACGGGCAAGTACCCGGTTCAGGAGGTTGTGTCTACCACAAACGAGGGTTTCGCGGTTGTAAAAGTGATGGATTGTTCTTCTGCAGCTGCTACGCACCGCCAAGATGGTTAATCGAACAGGTTTCCAATATGCTCGATCGGATGACAACGGAGCTAACTGGCCTGAACCCGTTGGTAATAGCGGGGGACTTCAACGCTTGGGCGCTCGAGTGGGGGAGCGGAATCTATCATGGATATAACGTTTAGGAGTCCTGGGCTGCTTAGCAATTGGAGGGTGGATGATGGCTACACCCATAGCGATTCATTATTGTATCTTGCCGATTCATTATTGTATCGTCCACAATACAAGGCAGCGTGTGGAAGGAGGAGCATCCACTCCATTTGCCGCAGATGGAGGACGTCCTACTTGATGTGGAGCCTTTCAAAGAGGCGCGAGAGGGAACGAAACTTACGCGGAACCCAGGAACCCTGCGGCGGGCGAATCTCGTTATGACACTTACACGACGTGCGATGACGACGCATGCCGAGGGAAGTCAAACCGAGGAATGGAAGATCGCCGGTATGTTGGTGGACGGAGTCGATCGTCGACCTCCGAAGAACATGCCTCCACGCAAGACGGAGGGTGAAAAAGTGCGGTCAGACGCCGAGAGAATCGAGTAGAGGGGCGCTAGTTATGACGATCCATACAAAAAAAATTGAAGGTCCATACAAAAAACGTGACAAGGGGGGTTATAAAAAGTCACTTTTTGCGTGACGTAATTAATGGACGTTCCCTTTAGAGATCCCACGTGCATTCGGTTTTTGGACAAAACGGATTCCATTTATAGGTCCCACTTGATATAATATCTTACCAAGAGATCTTCAACAAATAACAAATACTTCCTCTTTCAAAACAAAGATAAAATACTTCTGCTGGAGCGAGTTGTTCAATTGTTAATTTGATGTTTTTATATTTTTAATTGTTTTTTTACTCTTATTCTGATTAGGTTTCTGTTTTTCTTTCTCAACCGTCATTGAAAGTAAAGAATATATTTCGTCAAATCTCTTCTATATGCATGTTTTGAAATAGTTGGATTTTATTGAGTGGTACTTCTTTTAAAGGGTTTTAAACCCATTAGAAGCACACACATTGTTTTGTTTTGTTGTTTAGTCCCGTTGTTCATTCAAATTTAAATATTGTTTCAACCATTGTTAATTTTTTTTTTGTTTTTAGTTTATGTTTGATTCCAGAGTGTCCACTTCTAGGTAGGGCAGTCTAGAGCTCTTTGGTGTGGGGGTGAGTTGAGGGTCACACTTAAAAAAAAGATTTAACCGAAGTTTGTAAAGTAGAATTAATACCAATACCGAACTACTGTAAAAATTTGGTTTCATTTCGATATATAGCCGATTCACCGGTCAATCTAAATGTCGCAATAATTATCGGCTCACCCTTCAGTTCTTGAGTACCTCACGGTGTATTATGGCTTTTTCTCGAGTCCATGACTGCCGTTCACGGATCGGGCATGGATTTTGTTTCTATTTAGTAGTCATGGTTCAATCTGACCGAACACCAAAAGGGAGCCCTGACCATACCGTACAATGTTAAAGTGCTGGCGACAACGATCTGATGAGACCACAGCATCTCATTTCCATGTTCCTCTGTCTAATTCATCCCAAAAAAATGTCACCCTTTTTAACCTCGGGTAAACCGCGAGTGAACGGCCTAAGTCATACTAGAGCTAGTAAGGCCTGTATCCGCAATAATCCAGGCACCTCAAAATATGAATAAAACATAAATTTTGCATTATATTTCCGTCGTAGTTGTTTATTTCAGATTCATGGAATGTGTTTTAACAATTCGTGAAGACAAAACATAGTTATTCGGTATTTACATCAAATTTTCGAACTTTGCGCTTAACTCCGTCCATTAGGGTTTGTACAAACTCTTAAGAAATCGTAGAAGCCGTAGAAGCAATAATCCGGACACCTCAAAACATGAATAAACATAAATTTCGCATTATATTACCGTCGTAGTTGTTTATTTCAGATTCATGGGATGTATTTTAACAATTCGTGAAGACAAAACATAGTTATTCGGTATTTGCATAAAATTTTCGAACTTTGCGCTTAACTCCGTCCTTTAGGGTTTGTACAGACTCTTCAGAAATCGTAGAAGCCGTCTCTGTCCAAATTAGCTGGAAGTGTTTGATGTCTTTGATTCCTTGCTTCTTTCCAGAAAGCTTCCGCTTCATCAGAGCCCAATACCTCTCGATTGGTCGTAGCTCTGGGCAATTTGGCGGGTTTGAGATTTTTGGTACAATGTTCACTTGATTTGCTTGGTACCACTCCATCACAGTTTTAGCATAGTGGTATGATGCCAAATCCGTCCAGAACAAAGGTTTTTTTGTGACTTTCGATGAAGGGTAGCAATCACTTCTACAGACACTCTTTCTGATAGATCTCCTTGTTGATTGTGCCTGTAGTGACGAAATATTTACTCTTTTTGCCACACGTGCAAATTACTTGCCACCTAAGGTATTTTTTTTGGGAAATTTCGATGCCTTCTTTGTTCTGAAATGCACAGCTGTAGCATTTCTGGCCATAGCAGAATAAAAAGCCAGCCCTGGAAGCTGCTTGAAATCCTCCAGGACATAAGTTTCATCGTCCTTAACAACGTATGAAAACTTCGTCAAATATTCGCAGTAAAAACGTCGAGCCCGTGATTTTGCTGCCAAGTTCTGTTTGTCGTTGCGATTTAGAACTGTTTTTACTTTATACGACTTAAGTCTCAAACGTTGTTTTGATTTTTGGACAAAACCAGGCGACATCTCTATTTTACGAGCCACCGTTCGAATGGAGAGAGTTGGGTTTTTCGTTAATATCCTTTTCACCTTTCGGTCCATGACAGGATCAGCGCGTCCAATGTCTTTGTCACTCCTCGGTTTCCTCTCCACCGTCAAACGTTCCGAAAATGATTTGAGCACATCGTGAACAATGGTTTTAGGCAAATTCAATATTTTTGCAAGGTCCCGTATTGACAAGTCAGGATTTGCCGTACGCCCGTACAAAATTCGCTCGCGCACTTGTTTTTCTTTCGTCGCCATCTTGAATACTGAACTTGAAATGTAAACATCAATCGTAGTATTTTTCATCATAGACTCTCAGCTATATCACAGTGAAATTTTGCATTCCTACATGCAATATTTCAAAAGATATAATGATTTGAATGTGTCCGGATTAATGTGGATATAGATTTGATTTAGTCATTCATTATATAAAAAACCAATAAATTAACGGCTCCGTAAAGCTAGCGCAATTGAGCCTGCTAAATAAATTAACTAGATAAAAGAATGGTTCAATCTGTGTTTGGCAGGAATTTCGTATAAAGCAAAATCAACAGCAGGTCTAATGATTTTCTTGCTCTCAAGCTCTTCTTAGTACAACCACAAAGGTACTGGCTATATTGATGTTCAATGGTGCGTATAACCAAACAATATCAAACCGCAACCGTTTGTCAGCCACTACACAAATTATCATTGAAATTATTGATAAAAAAAACATTGCGAGGGGAAGAAAAGCTAACGCATTCATCAATACTTTTCCAATATTTCAAATACCTATCGCGGAAAAAGATTGCATTAGGTTATTGTTCAAACGGACAGCCTATTAGTCTTAATCAATAAAGGTCTCATTGTGGCAAAAAATAACGAAGGACGATGCTGATATGTTCTGATCATGCATGACAACATTGGTTCGGAACTTTAGGGTAGGAGTTCAACATTGTTTAAGTTGTTAATTTCTTTCCAGTAACAAACCTCGAAATGTGCTACCAATCAACGCATTAATGGGCACTATTTAGTCAATATTGAGAATAAATGGCGATTGTAGCTAATGACAAACTTTATGCTTTGGAATATGTTCACTGATTCTAGAAGTTAGTTCAATGCAAAGACATTTATTATAGAGCTCTAGTCGACAGTGCCATTGAAGCGGAATTGTACGATTTAATAAGATGAGAATAATTTCCTTCTTGCTACATCATAAACTCAACTCATAATGCTATTTGAGCCCATTGAAACGACATGATGTGTATTATTTTAATGCATCGATTTGCTTGCCTTTAATGCATCCAGCATTAAGCACCCTTCAACTCTCGCGCATGCAAAAACTGGTCTGAAGTAACCGAGTTGAAAAGAGTTGATTCTAGGTGAAACCAGCCATCTATGCGCTATGCATTCCGCTGTGTTACCTATGCGAGCACATTCGATTCATCAAAGAAGCATAAAAATTAAGCTTGTCTGCACGAGTTGCGCCTCATTGTTGTTGGCCGAAACCGGCGTCCGCCGTTGGAGTTTCGTTGTGTGTGCGAGTGTCTCTGCCTAATTGGCGTGAGGTTCGATTTTCGTCCTGTGCCAACTGGCAAGTTTCGGCGCCGTCAGCTGTTTTGTTTTCGATGAGCTTGTGTTGGTGCGTTGAGGGGTTGGCTGGCTGGGTGGACGAAGATTGGCAACCCACCGTGTCGACGTCGTCGAGCGTCGTAAAGGCGAAAGTTTCTTCATAGTAGTTGAGGCTTTTCTTCTCCGCTCTCGAAGGGGGATCCCTCCACACACTGCTACCTTCCCTCCTCACTCGTACCACTCTTCGCTCCGATGGCCTCCACCGAGTGGGGATCGTGGCGCTTTTCCGACCAACTATATATACCCGCGGTAGTGGGTTTTTCAAATCAGTACCTACTTTGGTCTCGCTTATTCTATACACTTGAAGCGCACAATGCGAATGGTACGTTGGCTTAGATTTAAGTTTTATTTTCGGTGAAAATCTAGTTGCAGTTAAGCAGCTTGGAAGCAGCTGATCGTTGGAGTGAATTCGATCTGTAGTGAAATAACAGCTTGTGTGTTGAACAAAACAATTGGAGCAAAGCATCCAAAAGCAAAAAAAAAAAAAACAACAACAGTGCCGTAACTGAAAGTTTAGCTTGAGAGATTTTCGAAAGTTGACTGCATGCTTTTCGAAATTAGTGATCGACGAGCTAATGAATGCTGAAAAAAATGCGATCAAATTTTATGGACTGTGAACAAGATTGTGCAAGCATACGAACATAATTGATTATAGAGATGAACAGATGGACTTTGTTGAGTGTTTCTACCAGTGAAATATGTGGATTAATGTTTGGCTTTTCTCTGTGTAATATTTTCAGATTATTGTTCCTTGTTGTCTAGCCCTATTTGTGGCATTAGTCACATGCGAGGGTACTGCTGCAGAGGATAAAAAAGTAGAATCCACTGATGCCGAGGCCAAGGAATCGCAGAATTTGGAGAAACGTGGCTTGTACGGATCCTTTGGCGATTTCGGGCACGACTTCGGAGGACACCAAGAACACCACCATCATGAACACATCAAGACTGTGACCATTGAAAAGAAGGTTCCGGTACCATACACTGTTGAGAAGCACGTTCCTTACACCGTTGAAAAGAAGGTGCCTTATGAAGTCAAGGTCCCAATCCCACAGCCCTACATTGTGGAGAAGAAGGTCCCAGTCACCGTTAAGGAATACGTGAAATACCCAGTGCATGTCCCACAACCCTACACCGTCGAGAAGAAGGTCCCTTATGAGGTCAAGGTTCCAGTAGACAAGCCATACGAAGTTAAGGTTCATGTCCCACAACCTTACACCGTCGAAAAGAAGGTGCCGTATGAAGTTAAGGTTCATGTCCCAGTCCCATACACCGTTGAAAAGAAGATCCCTTATGAAGTCAAGTATGAAGTGTCCGTACCAAAGCCATACACTGTCATCAAGAAGGTCCCATATGAGGTGAAGGTTCCGGTTGACAAGCCATACAAGGTCGAAGTTGAGAAGCCATACCCAGTTGAGGTGCCAAAACCATACCCAGTTGTGGTTGAGAAGAAGGTCCCATATGAAGTGAAGGTTCCAGTCGACAAACCATACAAGGTTGAAGTGCCACGCCCATACAAGGTTGAAGTCAAGGTCCCGTACCCAGCTCCATACACTGTTGAGAAGAAGGTACCTTATACCGTGGAGAAGCCTGTCCCATATGAAGTCAAGGTCCACATTGACAAACCATACCCAGTCTACAAGGAAGTTAAGGTCCCAGTCGAGAAGGAGGTTCCATACCCAGTGAAAGTCCCAGTCCATGTACCAGTCCATGTGCACAAAGAAGAGCATCATGATCATTCCTATGAGCACCACGAGCACCACGACTACCATCATTAAGCTATAGTAGGTCACCACCATAACTCATCCAATCCTATTTTTACTTCCCGTCTGAACTGAACTGATTTTTTTTAGAATGTTTAACGTTCCTCCTGTTTTTGTTTCACAGTTTACAAACAGTCCATATGAATCATTTCATGAATTTGTGATCTTAAATCTAGTTGTTAAAGCGAGCAAGCAATATTTTGTAGAGAGTGTTGACTTCTTAGAGCATCATTCACCTTGATGGTGGATGTTTTTCGAGAAGTAAATCCGTTGTTGATTATTGTTTTTTTTTATACTTTACGAGAATACGAGTTAAATCGAAATCTTTACTTTGTTAAAACACGGTTAATGACCCAGCCACGACATTTGGAACTATGAAAGCTGTACCAAAAAAACCCCTGTTGTTACCTATGGATGAAATTCCCAATACTCCAGATCGTTTATGAGGTAAAATTGATCAAATTTCTTTACATTGGTGAAAACCAACATGTGATATTAAAACCCTTTTATTTTCGAACTGATGTTAAAAATGAGGTAAATAAAAGAAGCCGTAGCTATGTCAAACTTTTGATCATTTTTACGGCATAAAAACTATAACAATGAAATTCCTTCCTGCTGTTTTCATTTACATTCATGAAAGAAACACCGATCACCCATTTCTTGCCAGGAAATATGTTTTCCCCTCACTTTCCCTTTCCCTCCTCGTCTGGTTTTGGAATTGTGTTTGCAAAATAACTATGTGGTTGCAACAGCGACAAAAACACGTTCAATCAATCAAAACTGCTCCATCTTAGCTTGCTTGCCAATATTCGAATTACATAAAAAAAACACACCAACATAATCATCAAATGGCGATTGACCACGGCTACGACGGTGGACGATGGCGAGATCGAAATTCGATTAGCCATGCAAAAGTGCGCTGAACTGGTTGGCTGACGGCTGCTTGGTGACGAAATTGGAGCAAAGTAGTTGATTATAGGTGGTAAAAGCGCCGGGTTCGATGACGAAATGTGTGTTTAATACAACAAACCTCCTCTAAAAAAAACTTCAACGGTTGATGATCTGTGCTCGTGCGCAACAGCAACAAACTCATATGAATGACGACGACGCAGTGAAGGCTTGTTATATTGCGGCATGGTAGAGCAAAAGGCGAAGGCGAAAAATTGATAGAAAGCATTTATGGTTGTCGGTCTGACTAAGTAGTAGCGCCATCCAGGTCATGTAGCCAGAGCTCGAGCCAGTAGCATGGCTTGGGCCCGGATTATTTGGAGTGTATGATTGCGAATTGCTCGCATAATGTGCCGTAATCTGTGTCGTCGTCGTTTGCCGCACGGAGGGTAGATCGGTCTGTCGGTCGTTGGAGTTATGCAATGGATGGTTGCACATTAGACGGACGAGTTGCTGCTCACAGTGCTTGGAAGGTGTCTTATGGGTAGACACCTGGTGCGGGATTTTATTAATGATCGGGTTTATTAAATGGCATTAAGAAGTGTTGTAAGATGTTTGCACCGAGTGAACTGTATGGTTATGGGTGTACTGCAACATATGATGTATGTTGTGATTTTTAGATCTTCGACTGCAGATATAACGTTAACTTCTTTGTATTTCTGACATTTGTAAGAAGATTTCAATGAGTGAAGATAAAATATAACGATTTATATGTTATATTTTATTCTACTACCATCTTGCTTATCGTTGACAAAAAATATCAAGAATAAGCAAGATAGTAGGTGTAATTAAATGGACAGTAAAAATTCTTCATCTCCATGCAGGTCTGTAGAATTCAAGATCGAATAAAAAAATTAAAAATTATACATATATTTTATTGAGAAGTTGGAGGAAAGTAATCCAATGAGACAGCGGCTGATGATTCTTCGTATTAAAGTGATTATTTCTCGTATTGCTAGACGAGTTTGTATGTTTTTTAGCAAAAAAAAAAAAACAACAGACAAAACTTCTCATGATCTGAAATTGTCACCAAATTTTGCTTAATAATGTTAAGCACTTTGAAACTGCTTCTAAAAAAATTAAAGAGATTGGGTGTACAGTAGTTTTGATTGAATCCAAAACAAAACTCTCACCATTTGAGAGAAAGAGAGAGAAAAAACAAGAGAAAAAAAGGTACAGAAAGTGAGAGAAAGAGAAGAATTAGGTGTAGGGGGTTTATCATAAAACTACAAAAAATGTTGCACTTATTTCCATAAGAAAAATAAAATCGTCAAAAAAATCGAGATGGGACCGTTATACGAATAGCTTAGTATAGGCGTTCGACATTTTTAATTTTTTGATGATACCACATACTACTTATGTACTACCACTTGTTGTAGCACGGAACCTATATCCGACAGCAACGGGCTCTCCTCTCTGTTCGCAGATTTTTTTTATCCATTAGTTCCTTGTTAGGCTTAGGTGTGTAAAAACTTTACGGAGCCTGTTTTGCTGTGAAGTATCTACCTGACCTTCAGAGAATTCTCGAACTTCGAGAAAGCCGCATGCCGGAATTCTGGAACTTTCGATTCTTTGCTTTAGGGAAGCTTAAGCACTTCTGGATAGTTTTAACTGAACTTTTGGGAAGTTTCCTTCGGAACTTCTGGAAAATCCTCTCGTGAACTTCAGAGAAGCTATTTCCTGAATTTTTTGAGATAATCCTTCTTCATCTTAAAGGCCGAAACCTCTCTGTTGAGTCTTTTCCTGAAATTCTGGAAAGTTATTTCCTAAGCTTATTCTGTCTAAACTTATAATAAGCCCCATCTTGAGGGAAAATCCAAGAGAAATTTTACCGAAACATCTTCAGAATTTCAAGGATTTTCTTTAAAAATTGTTAGATGTTTCTAAACTTCTTCGAAATCCTCTCCTGAACTTTGTGGAAGTTTGTTTTTGAATCTTTCAGAAATTATAGGTAGTGCCTCCGCTGATTAGTTTCTTTCTGAATATTCTAGACGTTTTTTCCTGAACTTCTAGGAAGTTTCATCTTCAATTTATAAGAAGAACTCCAGAATCTCTGTAAAGATCTAAACTTCTTAAAAGTCCTTTTCCCTAAACTTCTTCCTGAAGCTCTTAGCTTCAGCTCTCCTCTCCTGATTATCGGGTTCTCTCCCAATCTTTTTTGGATGTGTGCTAAATTCTAAGTTGTTTCGTTTTATACTTCCTTGAATCTAAAACTAATTTCATAAACCACTTAACTCAAGGGTAAATTTCTAAACTACAAGTGCAAATGTACTGAAATTATGCGTTTAAAAGTACTTTAGATAAAAAATCAGAGTTCTAAGGTTAATTTCAAAAGTTCACCATTTTTACTCTTGTTCTGAGTCTCCATATGGCACCGACTGGGCATGGGAGCCATTGGTAGGATCATCGTTTCAAGGCGCATTGGTGGTCCTAGAGAACCGAGCCCATGGTTCAATTTCCTACCACTTCTAATATTAGCTTTGCTGACTCCACGCCACAAAAGCTTCTGGCGATGTCTGCATTAATTTTAATCAGTTCGATGAGCTAATGGAACTGCCGGTAATTTGTTTTGTTTTCAATAGGATTAGACATGCTTTTTGCTAGAAGTAAATTGTTAATTTATTTGCAAAAAAATAATAATTTAATGTATACCGTACCTAGCTCAGCCAGTTACCTCTAACTGATGAAAAACGAGAATCAAAACAAACTGTTATTCGACAAAATGTGACAGATTACTCACTAGTTTCCATGCCGTCGAATGAGTCCAGCAACTCGATAAAACATCGTCTATAGAGCATTTCTAGCCAGAAACGTTAAAAAATATTGATTTTGTCTCGACAGTTTCCGGCTTTAATGAAATTTTGTCCATATGTATATTTCCACCCAAAATAACATTTTTCATAAAAAATCCTTAAATTTCTTGGAATAATTTTCTATAAGTAAAATATGTAAAACATGAATTTTATTTTTTGAAAATATCATATCATGTAAACGATTATTCTGATCAAAATTTCGGCTGAAAAAAAGTTGTAGGTCATTAAATGTTCATCAAGAAAATATACACTGAAACTTAAAGGAATGTAAACTCATACTATAAAACATAAAACATTTTTCTGGGGGCTCCCCTCTTTAATTTTTCTAAATTTTTTTTTGAAAGAACTTGAAGTTATCTCTTTAAATCTGGTGAAGAGTTGAAGACGGCCATTTTTTTAATTTTATAAATTTTTTTAATAAAATTTTTAAGAATTTTTTTTGTTTTGTGAAATTGCGTATTTTTCTTCCATAATTTTACCAAAAATAGACTTCACGCATTTATTTTTAATAAAAAAGTGCATAAAACCAACTGTTCTGAAGTTATTACGAATTTTATTAAAAGGAAATTTTGTTGTAACAATATTTCCATCCATTTTCAAATCTTGGTCACGATGTCCACACAAAAATGTATGTCACATGATAGATTATTGAAAGAGAAACAAACCTTTCTCAGACATGCAGGCTGTCAGCCTTACCCGTTTCTGTTTAGACGCAACGGAAGCGATACAAAACTGCTATCTGAAGTAAACTCAAACTCAAACTCAAAAGTTCATTTATTTTTGCAAAAACTGTTAATACCCGAGCAGGAACGAATAACTCGATAACTGGCCCTGGTATTTAGGAGCTCAGATTAAGAGGTAACATACCTGAGGATAATACCATAAAATTGTTCCCACAATGTTATGCGAATACCAAATTGAGGTAAGATAATACCAAAATAGTACCTCTCAGGTATTCCCAGGTATCCGTAATAACGAGTTTTGGTATTCGAGAGATATTTTGCTTGCAATTTTTAGGTATTTTGCTTAGGTATTTTACCTCTTAATCTGAGGCCACCCGAGCAGGAGACAACAACACATGAATACCTAATGTTGATCTTGATAACTGGTCTTGGTATTAAGAGCTCAGATTAAGAGGTAAAATACCTAAGCCAAATGCACACAGAATTGCAAACGAAATATCTCTCGAATACAAAACTTGTTATTTTGGATACCTGAAAAGCCTGAGTATTTGTGTGTTTTCTAAATTTGGTATTCTCTCTTGTAAGCTATATTGGTATATCACCGGGTATTACCCTGTCTGAGCTCATAGGAACCAGGCCAGTTATCAGATGTCATCCTGCTCGATACACTCGAGTTAGATTCATCAAGCATCAAAAATAAAGTGCCCACATCTTCGAGTTTTCAATCTCTGCTCATTGACAGGTTCAAATCAAAGTAAACACGCTGTAGTTTTTTCTTGTTTTATTTTTTATATTCTGTTCAAATTCCCTTATCGGTATACTTAAACAGGAGTTTTACTTAATGAAAAAGAACATCAATTTGTGTTGAAAAAAAACAGTGGCACAATAAAGTGCCCACTTCAAAAATCGATATGTTTTCGATAAGTTTCCATTGGAAGACCCCTCGATTGTTTATGTTTTGATATTTTGACATGTTTTGAAGCAAACGGTTCAACCTGGTGCATTTGTATACGTGATCGCATTTGATTCAATTGAAAAAAATGGAGAACGCAGTGCTTTCGAAAGCAATTCCCTTGTGTATCCGAAAATTGGTCGTTCGTGATGTGCAAAACGGTGAATCGCACCGGGCTGTCTCTAAGAAGTACAGTATCAGGAAGGCAGCGGTTGGCAACATTCTTCTGAAGCTTAAAACGTTTGGATCAGTGGTGGATCGCTCTGGCAGAGGCAGGAAGCGGAAAACGGATGCGAGAACGGACACCAAGATCATGCGCGAAGTCAAGAAGAACCCGAAGGTAACTGTCCGCGAGATCCAGGAAACCCTTCAGTTATCAGTTTCCGGTCGAACTGTTCGTCGCCGTCTCGTAGCACAGGGGTTGAATAGCAAACTTGCCCGGAAGCGCCCATTTATCAGCAAGGCAAACAAAGCCAAACGGCTTAAGTTTGCTAAGGAGCATGCTGATAAGCCCCTAGAGTTCTGGAAAACGGTTCTCTGGACGGACGAATCAAAATTCGAGCTGTTTAACCGAAAGCGGCGGGTTCGTGTTTGGTGCAGATCGGGAGAGGACTTCAGGAGCGCCACATCAAGGCACGATGAAGCATGGAGGAGGAAATGTGATGGTCTGGGGTGTTTTTCGTGGGGTGGAGTGGATAGCATTGTGAAAATCGACGGGATAATGACGGCAGATTCTTACATCAACATCCTGCGAGAAAATCTGGAGGTTTCGCTGATCCAGACGGGCCTTGAAGAGAAGTTCGTATTCCAGCAGGACAACGACCCGAAGCATACTGCCAAGAAGACCAAGTCTTTCTTCCGGTCTTGTCGGATCAAACCGCTGGAATGGCCTCCACAAAGCCCGGACCTCAATCCCATCGAGAATTTGTGGGCGATTCTCGATGCCAGGGTTGACAAAACTGGTGTTACCAATAAAAATAACTATTTTGAAGCCCTGGAGCGCGCCTGGGAAGAGCTAGATCCACAACACCTAAAGAACCTGGTCGAGAGCATGTCGAAGCGCCTGCAGGAGGTCCTGAAGGCCAAAGGAGGACACATCAGTTATTGAAATGCTTTTATTTTACTTTAGTTTATGTTTTCTGTAGCCTTAATGAAGTGGGCACTTTATTTTGTCACTGTTTTTTTTCAACACAAATTGATTTATTTTTCTTTAAGTAAAACTCCTTTTTTTGCAGTATTCCATAAGTAAAACTTAAAAAGAATATAAAAAATAAGATAATAAAAAAAATACAGTGTGTTTACTTTAATTTGAACCAAGTAAATGAAAGAAATTGAAAAAAACGATGAGGTGGGCACTTTATTTTGCCTATCAGTGTATATATTTAAAAACAAAAAATATAAAAATTTAAAATGTGACTTTTCACCAGCTTTAAGGACATAAATTCACCTTTTTTTAAAAAATCTAGGAGGACCGAAGGGGAGTTATTAAACAAAATTTACGTTTTATGTTTCTTTAAGCACGAATTTACAGTTTTTATTATTTCAGTGTATTTTTTTGGTCATGAAGAACACTTCATTACCTATATCTGTTTTTAAGACGACATTTTGATCAGATGAGTAGTTTTCGAAATTTGTTTTTAGAAAAAATAAAATCCACATTTTGAATACGCCTTTATATAAAATTAGTCCAGGATAATTTAGGACTTTGTATAAGGAAAACGTAATTTTGGGTAGAAACCAGCATATGGATAAAATTTTATTCAGATCGGAGAGATTAGGGTCCAATCGTTTGCTCTTCAGGCTGGAAATGCACTATATCGATATCTGTAATAGCAAAATAGACTAGTCGATCATAGACAGCCTACTCGACTTCTATAATTGGCCCCTTTAAATGTATTGTTTGGGTGCTTAGCTGCTTGAAGTGGCACGTACTTGTTGCTTACAGCAGCTTGCGGATTTAGGTGGTATTTTCCAGAAATTGACACACCTTAGCTAAGATCCAATATTCACAGAGGTCAGGGAAGGGGTGTCTTCAAGCTCCTCGACTCTCGTCCTTGTTGCTCCAATTACTTTCCCGTTAGACAATGTAATTCATGAAGGCATTTGATTTACATACAATCATTTGGTTTACGTTCATTCTATATACAAATACGGTGTATTATTATGTTTACTATATATCTGCACAACTAAGGTAAATGCACTTTGCTACTTCATTGCGTGTGCTACAATAAAAAAATAAAATATAATGAACTTTCGTTTGCTTTTGGTCCAACCAAATTCACGCATATGTTCAGGCAATTATCACATAATATATTGTTTTCGTTATGGCAACGAGCAACGGTGGAAGTATTCCCCGGAAAAATTAAATCATCGATCTTATAGCGAGCTATAATAGGGAGAAGCAACTGCATCCCTTTTACATTTCAATTCACCTCGGTGGCATGGTGCAATAAAGATGTTGTGAAAGCACTGATGCTCGTATGTTTGTTTGTACCCAAACATTCAACCACAAGTACAATTAATGACGCGCTATGGGTTAACTCAAAGAGATTTTTCATTTCATTTCATTTCACTACGCACAGCGAGCAGAGCATTGTTTGGCGTTGTGTGGTGGCAGGTAATGGAGTGGTAAATTATGTGTCCCTTTTCATTGTAACTAGAAAACCGCTCATAATGGGAATAACATTAATAAAATCATCATCTAATCCGATCGTTTTGTATCGGTTGGTTTTTCAACTCGCTGCAATGGACCCCCGGGCAAAATCTTCGTTTGCCACACTCTACATTCTATACCTATCACACACCAGTCAACGATAAATTATCGAAACTTTTGTGGCAAGAGAATATTAGTCCTTCTGGAGTGAATAATATAAACATTTATATTTTATTGTATGGTCCTTTTGACTTATTCAACTCGCCCAGATGGTGATACGTTGAAGTGCGGCCAAGAGGGGTCGTCGCCGTTCAGCACCCATTGCATTTTGCACGAGAACAGCGAATAAAAGTCCAATTGAATATAAACGGCTACGGCTTCATTCTCCCAGAATGGTAAGAAGAAGTGGTTTCCCTTCCGAAATCCCTAAAATCTCGCACTTCTGTTCTGTTCTGTAGCTTGACGGGAGAAGGGTCCGTGTTCCCCGTATAGGTGGTTGAAGTGAAAAGTGGAAGTTTATTATTTTCAGATTTGACATAGTGTGAACAAGAAGATTTATTGTCACTTTTCACATGTTTACGCGGCAAAAGGTGGTGCGGGGTGCTAGGGTGCTTCTGTTTGAATTGAGTGCTAGCATCATATGTAGTATGGAATTGAAACTCCGAAGAGCTTCAATCTTTGGTTGAATAGCATGCTTTTCTATTTTAACTTGATGCTTAATTTGAACCACCCTAGCGGTCATCGGAGGTATTTGATTTCACTTTCACTCTATGGCTCAACGAAATTCTATGCTTCTCACACGCAATGAATCACTGCTCAATGATTGGGAAACCCTCCGAGAACCATTCAAAACGACCTTTCTTCCACTGAGCTACCATCCGAACTCCGTCTCCCTCTTCATCAGGGGCACAGTTGGTAGAGTTGAACAACATCAAAATGTTGATAGATTAGCTTCGACAACTGCCGCCGAACCAACACTTAACGAGAGCGATTTGGTATCGTATTGCAATCTAAATACCTCCAGGTGGTATCATTTGTATTCATATCGGATGTTTGCATAATCTTCCAACCGACAAACTCGTCGAATGAATATTGATCACCTCTCTAACAAACATCAGCGCAGTGATCTTGTTTATATATGATGAATTAGTTATGTAGTGCTGCCTGTTATTCTCATGCCGGTCGCGAAGGCAGCAGGTTGATAACTGTTTTGTGGAGCTTATTTTACCTGCTTATGCGTCTCTGTTTATTGACATATTAGTCTTTAAGTAGTAAAATCTTTCATAACTTTCCGTTTAATCTGATCTGCTTGGCTTTTCCGATCGTTTCGGTACAATGACTACCATTGACATTTATGTCATGTCAAGAGCACTCGTCAGTTTCTACCGGATTGAAGTGTGTACATCAGACACGCGTCAGGGATCAGAGGCTGGTACGACAAACTTGCCTCACGTCTTTCGTCGCGCGGTGGAACATGGAAAAGGTCGGCACTTCCATCATCATGTGACAACAACGGTAGCAAAACGACAACGCGTGCCCATGTCCACGGATGGGTGGCGTTACGAACCGTCATTTTTTACCGCCCTGGCGACGACCGTTGAAAGGAACTTCCTTTTTCCTGCCTTACAAGCGCGTGTTCGACATTAAAGCTACACACATGGATTCACACTCGAATACCTACAATGTTCTTATCGAACATCTTGGGTCGACCCATGTCTTTTGTCCCTCCTTTGAAAATTACCTGTAGTAAAACCATTAACTAAATTACTCTTCTTTGACGTGTGCCGAAAAGGACGAAAAAGATGAAAAGATATTACGAAAAAAAGATGTCCTGTGCATGTATACTGATCAGCATTTATTAAAGACAGGCAGGTGTCTTCTTTTGTCGCAATTTATTTATTCTCGAAATTGCAAAAAAACTTCCCACACGAAAAACGAAATAATCCATCCCTTATCAAGATCACTCCTACCATTTCCCAGGGCGCGTGAAAAGTCAGACCCAAAATGAAAATCTCATTATAACTGGTACGCACACGCTGCCAATCCACAAAACCCACCCACGTCAAAACTCGTTACAATAATTTTTCCGACCAACTTTTCACTTTTCATCGCTTCATTGTGCTCGCGTTTCAATTTGCGCTATCAGTTTCCCATGGCACATCCCCGTCAACGGGTCGTCACCGTTCTTCCTTTTCCCGGCCAAGCCAGACCAGTGAAGTGAGGAATAGGCGAGCCGGAATTGAATGCCGTCGCCTCGCCTCGGTGGTTCCGTCGAGGATTAAATCCATCCCAACCTTCGCATCTGTGTCCCCGAGCACGGAGAGTGAGAGAGAGAGAGAGAGAGAGATACAGTGAGAGGGCTCGAGGTTTTCATTTCCGACCATAATAGAATTCAATTATATTTCCACATTCAATTCATTTCGGTTGCGTGTTATCTCTTGGCAAGCAGGATTTCCAATTAAACCGACTCCGGATGCTTTGCGGATTGGGTGCAAACGAGGGGTGGGTCGATCATTTCTTTATCAATTCTTTTCAATCATGAGTGCTGGCGGAAAAATTAGCTTTACTCTTAAGATTACTAAAGGGATTTTGATTGTTACAAAAAATTCCCTAAAGTTTAAAGTTCAATGAATTTGTTTAATAACGGGTGTCCACTAAATAGTGAGAACGAAAAGAATGGGTCAGGAAAAAAATACCAGTGAAGTTTTGTTCAAACTGATTTATTTTATTAAAAGGGTCAACTTAAAACTTCAAACTAAGTTTAGTGAATATTGTCATATGGTCCGTGGTCCGCCGTGCGCGCAGCTTAGTCGTTATGCTGGAACATGACCGTTGGACGGCAGCCACATCGATTTTTCGGATGCAGCTTTTGATCCTGTTGGTAAGTTGCTTGGTGTTCTTGGCCTTCCAATTATCCTTGTATACCATGGAGCTCAAAAGACCGAAGAAATCCTCGATAGGACGGCACTGTGGCAAATTTGTCGGATTCCGGTCTTTTGGGACATATGGTATATTTTGGCTCTCCAAAAACGTTAGCGTTTTTTTTGCGTAGTGCGATGATGCCTTGTCCGGCCAAAACACGTATTTGCCATCCGAGTGATGTTGTTTAAGAAATGGGATGAGTATTTTCTGCAAACACTCTCTTTGGTACACCTACTGGTTGATGGCCAAACCGCTTGGTTTGAACCACGGCTTCGAAATACCCTTATCGGATATTACGATGTATAACATAACCCTCGATTCAAATTTGTGCTTGAACTTATACATTACTTTTGGAGGAGTAGTAGATTTGTCCTTAGTGTAGAATCGGTCGTTTCCCGGTATCTGAGACTTCGAAAGAGGAAAGTAGCTTTCGTCGTCCAGAACGAAAGATTTTCCGCCGTAATTCCGAGTCATCCAGCGGCATTGGGATTTCACGGTTTGAATCTGCTCATCTGTGTACTCTGGGGATCTGGTTTTCTTTCTACACACTATTCCTTCTTTCTTTAGCGTCTTGCAGATGAGTGACTTCGAACAATGGAACTTTCGGGCTGCTTCCGTTGACTTACCGAATCCTTGTTGTTGAACAGTGCTGCGCAGCGAGCGGAGCGTTTTCTCATTCATTATTTTCGCTGGACGGCCGCAACCTTTCTTCCGGGTTACTCTCATGCATGCCAGGATACGGTATACGGTGGATACCGGAACTTTTTCACGACAAAAATGGTCCACTGTGTATTTTTTCCACGATCTTCGTTCGCTTGAAAGAATTGTACAACGCGCGCGCGCAGTTCTTCCTGTTTCGACGGCATGCTGAACACGACTGAACATGTCAGAGTGAAATAAGAGTGTATGAAAATTTTCTGGAGAGTGCAACGATTCATTCATCTAAAGTGACATTTCTATGCGGCCGTTTTTGTTCTGATGGAAAGTATTGAAATCATTCTCATTTTTTAGTGGACACCCGTTAATGATGTGTTGGAGAACCTTCAAATTTAACTCTGAGCTCTAATAAAAATCACCAGAAGTTTTATTTTCCCACATTACTTTGGTACGTTCACTGTGTTATAAGTATCTTAGAGTCTTTATGAATTTCCTTGGAATTTTTCATTAAAATATTTTTGTTGATTTCTAGACTAACATTTGAAAATGTCGGTATTCCAAAATCTCGAAACAGAGAAAACTGGAGGCAAAGAATGGAATAGGAAAATCAAATGCTATTTTCCATTGAAAGCTTCAACAAACCATTTATTATGCTCCTATCTTGTATAATAGTGCCAGTTCAATGTCCACTCTCAATGTGATCTGACGCATTTTCGCCAGCACTTTGTTCTGTATCTATTATTCCGCTTCTATTGTTCTCGCTATCACCCATCGATTGTTCAATCATGGACACAGAAGCCGCCACGTGTTCTAACCTCAACTTTGGATACAACGTCCCTACTTCCAACTCGTTCGTCACTTTGGCTAACAGTGATCCCAACACGCTACCTAGCTCGCAAACGAAAACCGGTAAGAATGGAAAGGAAAAAATTCCACTGGTCACAATTACCGAGACCAACATTCCTGCTGTCCAAGGTATTGTCTTGAAAGCAGGAGTTTCGATGTTCAACGTCAAACGAACATCAACAGGAGTCAATGTTTTCTTGTACTCTAAAGAACACCACTCGAAGCTTGTTTCTTGCATGAAACAACAGAATTTGAATTTCTTCACCTATGTGCGGGACGAAGACCGGATGACGAAAATTGTTCTGACTGGGCTTCCTGACATGACTGTCGAGGAGGTCTCCGATGGCCTCAAAGTAGTCAATGTGTTTCCAAAGGAAATTCGTAAAATGACGCTCAAGCAGAAACGAAACGAGGATCACGTTCTTTACCTACTCTACTTCAACAAAGGAAACGTTCAGCTCAATACTCTCAGGAAAATCAAGTCAGTTCATCATTGTATAATCAGGTGGGATTTTTATTCAGCCCAAAAAAAAGGACCCGTTCAATGCCGTAATTGTCAGATGTTCGGACATGGATCTGCACAATGCTTCCGTCAGCCACGATGCGTCAAATGTGGAGACGTGCACAAAACCATTGATTGCCCGCTGACAGCCAGCCGTGAAGACAGGACCGTCAAGCTCCCAAAGGAACAACTCTTATGTGCAAACTGTGGCCAGCAGCACACCGCTAATTATCATCAATGCATCTAAAACGTCAAGAATTTGTCAACGCCAGAAATCATCAGCTTCTCAAACTCAAACTACAAAGATCACGTCGTGAAGGTTCTGTATACCGACCCGAGGATTTTCCCCAACCTGGATCGTTAGGAGAGATGTCCCAGAATCAGTATGGCCAACGCGTTCCGTCGTATTCCAACGTTTTATCTCATCATGGAGTTGTACCAGAACAGACACCACAGCACAACAAGAGGTATGTCAATAATCATTCCCCAGAAAACAATCTTTTCACCCCCGACGAAATCGTCGAAATCGTGACCGAGGTTTACTCACGACTGAGCACCTGTACGAACAAAAAACAACAGATCAGAGTGATCTTTGAAATTACTGCCCATTACTGTTTCCCTTCTAATGGATAATGTGCCAAAAAGGTTAACTATTTCATTCTGGAATGCCAATGGTATTCAGAACAAATCTCACGGCTTCTTCAGATTTCTCATAAGTAATTCAATTGATGTTTCTCTCATATGTGAAACCTTTCTCAAACCAAATATCAAACTGACTTCAAAATCTATCATTTGGATAGAACTGGGCGTCGACAAGGCGGAGTTGCAATAATCGTCAATTCTTCTATTGTGCATTCTTTACTACCTGCGTTTGATCTTCAGATTATTGAGGCAATTGGCATAGAGATAATTACATCTACGGGACCGATTTCATTTATCTCTGCTTATAATCCTGGCTCAAACAGTAATTATTGTAAATAATAATTTATTTATACAAGATATTCAAAAGGTCACAAAAATTCGTAACAGTTTTTATATCTGTGGTGATTTAAACGCACGCCATAGACTTTGGAATTGCATTCGAGCTAACACAGCAGGAAATTTGCTCTTCAATGAACTACAAGCAGGAAACTTTGTAGTTCATCATCCACCACTATCTACGTACATTCCTTCCAATCCAAACCGTCGACCATCGACTCTTGATTTAGTGCTAACAAATGGTATGCACTCAATATCTAACTTACAAACAGTCCAAGATCTAACATCTGACCATGTACCGATAATATTAGAAATTAATTCTTCTACGGTGAACCTAGCCCATCCCAGATCTATTCCAGATTGCAGCCGTGCCGACTGGAGAGGATTTAAATCTTTTTTAACCGAAAACATAGATCTACAGCACCTTGATTTGAGTACAGTCCACGAAACATTTCAGATTGATAATCATATAGAATTTTTTACAACAATTATGCGCCAAGCACATGATAGATTTATTCCCTTGTCCGTTCCTCATAGATACAAGTTGATCCTACCTGATGATATTCTTCTTTTGATAAGATTAAGGAATAGTCGCACAAGGCAATGCAACGTAATCGTAGAGATTCTTACCTTAAATCAGTTTACCACCACACATGTGAACTTGTGAAAAAACGAATTGACGATTTCAGAAACAAATCCTGGTCAAATAATTTGCTGAGCATGAACAACTGTCAAAATAATAATAGAAAACTTTGGAAATTCAGCAAACTCATCAAGAATAATCACAGATCTATTCCACCACTTTCGAAAGATGGTAAATTACTAATTACGGATAGAGAAAAATGTGAAGAAATTGGTTTCCATTTTTCCAGAGCACATTGCACTACCTTCCAAGATCAAAGTCCCATAGAATTAGAAGTTAATACAACAATGAACATTTTTTACGCTAACCATTCTCAGATTAACTCTGATACTCAATCTTTGGTAAAACCCAAGGAAATATCAAATTTTCTCAAAAAAATTAAAAATAGTAAATCACCTGGCTTAGATCAATTACATAACCGATGTTTAAAAAGATTACCACGAAAAGCTCTCGTGCTTTTGACATTTATTTTCAATTCGTGCATAAAATTGAATTACTACCCCTTGGCATGGCGACATGCTAAGGTTATAGCAATTCCAAAGCCAAATAAAGATCGTTCGGACCCAAAAAACTATCTTCCTTTCAGTCTATTGAGTAGTTTGAGTAAAATCTTTGAAAAAGTTTCACTGAAACGTCTCAATCAACATATCTCAGAGAATAACATCATTCCAAATACTCAGTTCGGTTTTAGAAACGAACATTCTACATCCCACCAATTACATCGGCTAATAAACAGTATAAAAAATAATCGCGATGTTAAAAAATCTACTGGACTTGTACTGTTAGATAATGAAAAAGCTTTTGACACGGTATGGCACATCGGATTGATTTACAAAATGATAACCTTGGAGTTCCCTGCGTATCTCATAAAATTAATTCACTCCTATCTGAAGGACAGAGATTTTGTATTATCGATAGGTTCTGAATCTTCTCAGATACACAGTATTCCTGCTGGAGTACCGCAGGGAAGCGTTTTATCTCCCGTATTGTATAACATATATACATATGATATTCCGGATATCGGTGGGATTGAACGATATCAATCTGCAGATAATACAGCCGTTGCCTCATCATCCAATGATCATGTCGAAGTGACTATAAATCTCAATGCCAGCCTGATTCAGTACTCTAGTTATTGCAAGACATGGAAAATCAAAGTAAACGAAAACAAAACTACAGCGATTTTCTTTACTAGGTTTAGAAATCAGAGAAAAGTTCCAAATAGGAATCTCGTTTTCAACGGTTTTGAAATACCTTGGAAGGATGAAGTAAAGTATTTGGGCTTAATTTTGGATAAGAAACTAGCTTTCCAGAAACACACTCAATACATCCTCGAAAAATGTGAAAAATTGGTTAGAATTATGTATCCATTTATTAATCGTAAATCGAAGCTGAATATTAAAAATAAGATTTTACTATATAAAACTATATTTCGATCGACATTAACATATGCTTCGCCAGTATGGTCAGAATGTGCCCTAATTCATAAGAGAAGATTACAATTTTTTCAAAACAAATGTTTGAAGATCATTCATAACTTGCCTCCTTGGTTTTGTACTGAGAGTTTACATCAAATTAGTAAAATAGAAATGCTAGATCAAAATTGTAGTAGAATTAAAACAACATATAATCAAAAATGTGCAAGTTCTTCTTTCGATATGTTGCGTACTCTGTGTATTTAGTGTTAAAGTCTTAGTGTTTAAGTTCTTCTCTAAGCGGAGGTTTTTATCTAAAATGCTGTTTTCCTCCATATACAAATGAACTATTATGTAGTAGATCTCAAATATGTTAAAGAAAAAAAATTAAAACCATTCCAATGTTGAAGGTGTAACCGAACTCATTGTTTTAAGAATAAGAAATTTTTTGTATATTAATTTTCATAATAATAAATAAACATTTGATTGTTTGGTTTTGTATAATAGTGCATTTCTTAACCTCTTCACATAAAGGGCGAACACGACACATTCAACAGGGCATAACTTTTTTACAATGGGTAAAAATCAACCAAATTTTGCACACTTTCTCATTGATGTGTATTGTTTACATGCTGTCAAACTCGAAGTCGTGTTTTTCGATTCAACGAAAATAGAGGTGAACCAACGCGAGTCGAGAGAACAAATTCTTTCCAAACACCTGGAATTTCCTGACCTGTCGCACCAGCAGTTGGGAAAAATGTTGAACATTCACCATTCAACCGTCTCCAGAGTGTTGAAGCGGTTCCAAGAGCGGTTGACGTTGGACCACGGCAAAGGAGCTGGAAGAAAACCGGGACCGGAGAACAAAAAGACGGAGGGAAAGGTGAAGCGGATGATTAAAGCAAATCCCAACGTCTCAAGCCGTGATTTGACTAAAAATATCGGCATGTCGCAGAGCTACGTCCAGCATGCAAAGAAGAGAGCTGGACTATATACATACAAGGTACAGAACTTCCCATACCGCGATGAGTGGCAACAATTGACGGCTAAAACTCGGGCACGGAAGCTGTACGAGAAGATGCTGACAAAATATGGCTGCTGTGTGATGGACGACGAAACGTATATAAAAGCCGATTTTAAGCAAATTCCGGGGTTGGAGTTTTTCACCGGCAAGAGCAAGTTCTATGTGGACGACAAATTTAAGAAGAAGAAAATGTCGAAGTTCGTCTCCAAATATCTCATTTGGCAGGCCATCTGCTCTTGCGGACTGAGGAGTGAGCCTATCGTGACAAAGGGCGCAGTAAATGGCGAGATCTACAAATCTGAGTGCCTCGAGAAGCGCCTTTTGCCGTTCTTGCAGCAGCACGACGAAGCTCCGCTATTTTGGCCAGATTTGGCATCATGCCACTATTCTAAAAGTGTCCTGGAGTGGTATGAGGCCAATTCTGTCCATTTTGTTCTGAAGGACATGAATCCGCCAGACTGTCCGGAGCTGCGCCCGGTGGAGCAGTACTGGGCAATGATGAAGCGGGAGCTTCGGAAGAGCAAGAAGGCTGTCAAAGACGAGAAGGACATGTTAAGAAAATGGAAAAAAATTGAGAAACTGGTACCGGATGACACTGTAAAGACTTTGATGGAGGGCATCAAGCGAAAATGCGTACAATATATTACGCCTTAGATTTTTCAGCTGTTATACTGCCAGCACTGGAAACTCGCCGGCTGTTGTTTGTTTTCACGCCTACGCTCTTCAGTCATATTAATCAAGTGGCGAGGAATTACGACCCGAGCTCTATTCTTCATGTACCAAAACAGTTAATTTTACTAAGTAAACGAGTCTAGGTTGTGACCTGGACACGTTTCTGGTCTGCCTCTGTGTTGTATACCAGTACGCGATTCTGGAAGTAACTTCCAAGAATCTTGTACAGGTACCTAGGAACGTAAAGGCGTTGTAGCGAGTCAGCGATAGCCACCCAACTGGCGCTATTGAATGCATTTCTCACGTCAAGGGTGACCACTGCACAGTATCGTACTCCTTGCCTCTTGCGCTGGATTGCCACCTCAGCTGTCTTGGTGACGGACAGGATGGCATCCACCGATCATGGTTCGGAAAGAGCCCCCCTTCGATCACCTGCAGCAGCTCTGATGAACGTTCGGTTGGAGCCACCGACCCTCTGGTGTTGGCCATTACTACCCCGTAGGCGTCACCCCAAGGATTCGTATTGACCTTCTGACACAGACCCTCGAAGCAGGCTCATTTGCTGGCCTTTATCTTCTTCATTAGTGCGGCCTTCGCAGTGACTAGCATCCGTCTACGCTCGATTCTCTCGGCGTCTCACCGCGCTTTTTGCACCCTCCGTCTCACGTTGGTTAGGTCCACATAGAACCTAGCCAAGAACTCCAGAATAATCTGGCCCCTGAGGTTGGTAAGGTGGCTCCCCCACTCGAGCGCCCAAGCCTTGAAGTCCCCCGCTATTACCAACGGGTTCAGGCCAGTTAGGTCCGTTGTCATCCGATCGAGCATATTGGAAATCTGTTCGATAGACCATCTTGGCGGTGCGTAGCAGCTGCAGAACGCGTACCTCCACACCCTCAACTAAGGCCGGTCTTGTCAGGTCTCTGTACGCCGGGCCCTTAAGCGTTGTTGCCTTTTTCATCTCCATGAGCATCTCGCCGGTGCGGGTACGTCGTACACTCCGCACATCGGCGCCTGGGCTGCCAATTTAGCGTCCCCACGCATCGCTTTCATGACCTCCGAGTACTTTGACGCCTCGGTCTTGACGACGAGGGCCTCTCCGTGGTTACGCTTGTGGACCACCCGTCGCTTGTCCTTTTCTTTTTTGTCCTATTCCTCTTTTTCGGAACGTATTCAAGTGGCTTTATCTGCCCCACCTTGGGTCATCACACGTCCCCCTCTTAGCACTAGCGTCTGTTTCTGTGCTAGCTATGGCTGTTGTCGTTGGGTGGTTGAGGCCATACGCGAGCTGGGTGTCGCGCCTTTTGCGCTGGGCTTAGCACCGGGGCCTCTCTCTTTGCGGCTTCGCGAGGATGGCCCCTCTGACTCCACCGCCACGTTCACCTAGTTTCGCTTCCCTACTGGGGCTCCCGACACTATACGCTTATAAGAAGCGCCAGGTGCCGATACGCCCGGCGACTGCCTAGCCCGCTTGGAGGTCCCGGTTCCCATGGTAGATGGGGTGGACTCTCCGACCGAGACGGATACTTCTGCTTCGATGGGTCTGCTTCGAGGCTATATCCCGCGCCCTTTTGATGGCTGCTAATCGTGCCAACTCTTATCACTTTGCTCAGCTAGAAGCTTGGCCTCCAGCTCTTCCCTCTCCTTGTATGCAGCCAGCACGGTCATGCACAGCCTAAGGAGGCTCAGTTGAAGGCCCTTCGCAATTTTGTTACGCGATGACATAAAGTCAATGATCAGGTCCAATTGCTCAGACACCTCCAACACTTTAGGAAGGGGTTTCCGCGTCCTATCAATGGCCCAGATGAGTCCTAGCCCATCCATGGCCATGCCTAGCTTAGTGAAACCTGCATCCGATGCCGTAGCACTTCCGCACGTGTTGCTCACTCCAGATTCCACCGTTTTACGCGATGGGGATCTCGCTAGGCCGCCTTTAGCGAACGGATTCGCTTTCTCCTGGGTTTTCATAGTTTCCTCCATGTTGTTGGGTCCCCCTCCAGCCGCTATCCAAGCCCACGTGGAGTAGTCACTACTGTGATCCCATGGTTGTCTATGCAAGCAGGGAGGCCATGTGAGGGTTGACACGGTCCTTCATGGGGAACCGTGTTCAGAGCCGGATCAGCGTAAGACAGGTATAGGGTTATCTGAGCATACTCCCGCCCGACTGGTGAGGTCAGGCGGTGGAGAATGGAACGTACTGGAGGCCTGCTAAGGTTTTAATGGGACGGAGACGACCTGTGCCGCGGGAACCTTGCCTTTTCTTGCTCGGTGTCACCCGGCAGTACTGAAGGAGACGACACAGGCGCCAGCCCGAATACAACGGTACCACTCATTATTCTTTTCGCATCCAGTTGCCATAATTGGGGTTTTACTGGCATACACCCCAATGCTCCGTAAGGCGCTTCCTCCATAGTCCGTTTAGCCGTTAAGGGGAGCTTAACGTTTCCAAGGCGCACCGCGGGGAGGCGAACTTCATTCACTCCACAAGCGCGGTTTGGACCTATCATTTAATGCAAATAACATGACATGAAAAAAGCGAAACAAGTAGTTTAATATGGAGACAGTGACCCAGTGACAGTGATAAAGGATTTGACTACCTGTTACTAGTATAAACTGCATGGACTACTTTATTCTAGTATAAACTACATGGATTACTACCTTTAATCGTGTTTCCTAAGCGAACCCTCTGCGTCCATTTTCAGTGTTTAGTGTCGAGCAGTCGCAACACCCTGAAACACCCGATAGTTCTACGGCAACTGTGCCTTCTAGTAGACGAATTCGTGTATCAGGGCTCATTGGTGACTGCCGATAATGACACCAGCAGAGAAATACAAAGGCACATTATGGATGGCAATTGTGTCTACTATGGACTCCAAAGGACGCTATGATCGAACAAAGTTCGCCGAACTACAAAGTTGATCATCTAGAAGACATTGATTAGACAGGTATTCTATACGGCCACGAAACATGAACATTGCTAGTGGAGAACCAACGCGCTCTTGATGTCATTGAACGGAAGGTGCGTACGGAGGTAGATCGTACGATCTACGATGAAGTGTAGAAGGAAGACGGAACGTGGAGAAGGCAAAATAACCACGAATTGCATTAGTTGCTGATAGAACCTCCCATCGTACACATCGCTAAAACCGGCCGACTACGATGGGCTGGGCATGTCGTAAGAATGTCGGCTGACAGCCCAGTTGACATGATTCTCAGAAACAAACCAACGGGTACAAGAAGAAGAGGCGCGCAACGAGCAAGGTGGATCGATCAAGTAGTAGGCGACTCTCCTCAGACAGCTAGGCTGGCGAGGCACAGCCCTGTACCGAATACAATAAAGTCAGGATCTGTGTACAACAGAGGCCACACCGGCATTTGTCTGATTGGTAAGGTAAGGCAAGCCTCCTTCTGGAGTGGAACTATTCTACGAATGAACACCACCTAAATAAAGAAAGAAGAAGATGGAGAACATGTTTGTCTCAATTTACAATTGAAATGTCAAAAATAAAAATTCTCGGCTGATTGATTCGATTCTTGTATCGTGAAAAGTTTTGTTAAATTAACCAACACGCTCAATTACTCAATAGCACAAATTTTATTTACCTAGAATACTCTCCAAGTCTTCATCCAGCTGAGTCAACATCGACCAACCCCTCGATCAGAAAATGTGTGAAAAAGATTCTGCGCTCATTTCCAGCTTTACGGGATTTTACTTTTATGAAATGGGATGAATCTGGCTTCCCTCTCACAGCTTCGCGTTTGTTTTCCACCCCTCTCCAATAATGCCACTTGGCATTCGATGATGTTCTCTTCTTCCATCTATAGGAAATTTTTGATGAAACGCAAACTGGTGTCGTTCTGTTCAACCGCTCCTATATAGGCTGAAATGTGCCTCAAGCCGCAGCGCTCCGGAGCGGAAGAAGCGATTACACTCTATTAATTCGATGTAACACCACTTTGCCAATATGCTTTGTACACCACTTGGGATGTGATTCGTTTCCCCCTAACTGTTGACTGCTGGTGTTGTTTGTTCTGATTTGAACGCATTTAGGCAGCGACCGAGCTACTAAAGCTACCACAAACTATTAATTTCAATTTAATATTTAGGGTGACAATTGCTTGTTGATATTGGAAGTTTATCTGTCGCATTCAGGATGAGATCAGGGGTTGAAGATGGGAGGTTGTTTGTAGGTGTTGAAATCGTTCTGAGTCAGTTATAATCACTAGAGAAGGGGCTGTCAGAAGTCAGCAGGACATCGAGGAGTGGATGACAAGACAAGAGGGAGGAACTGGCCATGAATGACTTGAACGGTTCAGGATACGGTCGGAGAAGAGAGAAATTGGCTTCTGCACTGTTTTAAGGGGACAATGACTTTCGTAATAGGATTAGCTTATCAACTTGAATGACGTGGGAAATTATGCGTAATCCTTTGGTAATGGAATATGCGTTTTTTATTGTTCGAAGCACACAACACTGTGAGATACTTGCACCAATGTATTTGGTTTGATTGATTTTTCTTAGTTCAGTTGGTAAAGATGCAACTGGAGGTAGTTTTGTCTAATTCTGATCAAAGATTTTTTCATCGAGAAAAAAATTCTCGTCCCTCCGGTCATAGGGTACTATTGCACTTGCCATACATATGTACGACTGGTACAGGTTTCGAAAACTCTTGATTTGGTGATATATTAATTGTGGTAAGCAATATGCTTGAAATTATAAGATAGAAGAAGACCTCTTTTATGCACAGCTTTGTAAAATTATTAGCAATTTTAATATTTTTATTGGAATTTGTTAGTGATATTAATATTATTTCAACTGAAAAAATTAATGCTCATTGTATCTGATACCTCACATTTATTGTACATCAATAGGCATTGTGCTATCCCAATGATGAATTAAATAAACCTCATTTGAAATCCGAAAGCCGTACAAATAATAATAATAATAACGACGAGTAAAATTAAACACATGATAACATAACATAGAGTGATCCTTCGTTGTTCACAGAACCAGAAAATAAAATTGGAAATTGTAGCCAGCAAAATCCAAAATAACAGCAGAACTGGTAAACAATCGTTGCAGGCCACCTGTATAAAAATAACCATACATTTACCATACAATAATATAAAATAACATTAAAATCTATTTCCGAATCTTATTGTTCATGAAATAGATATATGAAAAATGTATATTGTCATTACAATAGATTAACTATTTACTCAGTTTGTAAGGTTTCTTAACAATTGTGAAACAATACAATTTATAGTAATTGACTCAAATTTGTTCGGAAAAAAAAAGATTTTCTCTATAGTTAAGATACATAACAACCCCCTTTTTCTATTGTTGATGTCTCAATTTACATAAGATTCTATTGCGGAAACAATAACTCCTATTGTCATCTTATCGTAATGAACAACATTATTAATTGTACATACTATGGATTCTATTGTATGGTTACTATAAATTTAATTGTAAACCTATTAGATTTTTTTGTCGGGCGATGATTGTTCTGTATCTGCTGTAATTGATGCATCGTAATGCATCAATTACAGCAGAATCAATACAAAGCATGAGAATGTTCCTCAAATCACGAGGTATAACGATTATGTGAAGTTAATCCATAATTCATTCAATTGTTGACTTAAATCGTATCACTATGGGTTGAAAATTAAATATCAAATTACTGAGAAAAAAGGCGTACGCGATCGATGAAACACATGTGGTGTACATATTTAAAATAAAAATCGGTTACCATGTGCGACTTGAACTCGATTATTTCTCTTTTATGGAAGATTTTAATTTCTTTAATAAAAATATTTACATGTTTTATTGCAATTTGGGATATTTTTATTGCCTAAATTATGCAAACTTTCAATTAAGTAATGAGCATTTAAGGTTTTTTTAAGTGAATTTTCAATTGCTTCATTGGTACAAATTTACAAATTAGGAATTTTATTTTTTTCTATGAAATTTTTTAATTTCTTTATTTGTCGTTTTTATTTGAGTCTTCTATCCTTACTATATATAAAATCAAAGTAGTCTTCTGCCCATACATTGATTGCACCCTTTAACCACAGTGAATTCCGGTCTAACAAAACTAACTGTCTAAACGACTTTATCACGAGGAGGATCTTAGCGCCTGTCAAGATCTATAAATACTATAAATTAGTGAACTGCTACATTGAAGATGCAAACTACTCCCATGTTTCGTCTTTCTTTCATAGCTTTTCAAGCTTATTGCTTTCGCAATCAGCTTATTGCTTGCGCTCAACCTAGTATTCTGTTAAACCTAAATGCACTTCTGCAGTTAAAGACTGTATTCGATGAAATTTGGACACACGCAATTGTTCGTAACTTTTTAGCGTGTGGGTAAAAATTATTGAAATTTTAACTGAATGTATTTCATTGTGTTGTGTCAATTGTGTAATGAGTCGGTCGAGTGATTTCAGTGATGGCTTCGAATGAAGAAATAGTGCGCCAACAAATTTTGGGCACTCACTTCGAAAACCCAAACGCTTCTCATCGATGGATCGGAAAACAGCTCGGAATCGGACATTCAACCGTATCTCATGTGATCAAAACGTTCAAGGACCGTAAGACAACCAAGCGGAAAAATGGTAGTGGCAAAAAACGTGCCACATCAAATCCGGAGAAGGCCAGGATGCTATTGAACCAATTTAAGCGTTATACCAACATTTCGATCAGGGATGTTGCGAAAAAGGCAAAAGTTTCAGTTTGTTTTGTGCAGAAAAAAATGAAACGTTCTGGATTACATGTGTACAAAGTCCAGAAGGCACCGAACCGGCGCGATAAACAGAACTCGGTGGCCAAAACTCGTGCAAGAAAACTGTACAGGGAGTGGCTCACAAAACCGTTCTTGATTGTGATGGACGATGAGACCTACATTAAAGCCGACACCAAATAAATGCCAGGACAGGAACACTACGTCGCCACCTCTAAGTTGGCCGTTCCAGAGAGTGTACGGAGAGAGAAACTGTCGAAATTCGCCAAAAAAATCCTTGTCTGGCAAGCGATCTACGGATGTGGCAAAATGAGTCAGCCCTTCATCACCTCTGGGACCGTCAACGGACAAATCTACAAGGACGAATACCTCCTAAAACGACTTCTGCCCTTCTTGAGATCTCACGATGGCCCGACACTGTTTTGGCCGGATTTGGCATCTTACCACTATGCCCGGCCCGTCTTAGACTGGTACAAAGATAATAATGTAGTTTTTGTACGACGTCAACCCTCCAAACACTCCGGAACTTCACCCAATTGAAAAATATTGGGCAATCATGAAGGCAAAGCTCGTTAAAACTCCAAAACTGATATAAAAAAACTTGAACTAAAGAAAGTGTGGTTAAAAGTAAGTAAGCAAGTCGGTCCTATCATTGCCCAAAATTTGATGAAAAGGGTCAAGGCAAAGGTGCGGGCATTTGGGTTGGGAGAAAAGGTTCATTAAACCAATGATGTCAAAACTTAACCATTTAGTAGTACTTTATTTCCAGAAAGTTTGAAAAGAATCGGAAAATTTTTGGTGACCTATTTTCTGTGTCCAAATTTCATCGAATACAGTCTTTAGTAATTAAGAACTTTTGATGCCAGGTTCCATTTTTGAATTAGTATGGTTGTGTGGCAATTAAAATCATGTGGTTTCATCTATGTGGTTATTTTTACAGATTTTCAGGTAGTACAGGGTGTCTCAAAATGTGTGGCCGTCAGAATATTATGCACAAATGGTGTATAGAACCCGGAGTGTCACAAAAAAAGTTGGCAAAAAGGGAAGTAGTAAGTGAAAGAGCTGTGCGAACAGCGATCAGGAAGTTCAGTGAGGATGACACGTTTGAGTATAAATCGGAATCGGGTCGAAAAAAAGGGTCCTGCTAACCCTCGTTTAAAACGTAAAATAAAGGTATTCGAGCACAAGAAGGAGGTTTCAAAGCGGGATGCGGCTAAAAAGCTGGCATTGAAGAATCCAATGTTCATCGTGCTTAAGAACGTTTGAATCTTCAAACCTATGTTTAAGACACAGAAGCAGCCAAAACGGAGTACGAAACAAAAACTATCAATCAGAGTGCGAAAAATGTACGATACGAAGCTTCCTGGGAATTTGAACTCTATGTTAATGGATGACGAGACTTATGTGGAATTTTAACCTTCTTAAGGGGGATATACAGAAAAACGATGTACGAGAAAAAAAACTCAGTTTCGAAAATTAACTCAAATCAATCGGAACTTTTTTACAATTATAAATGTATCCATGTAGTGTCCAAAAATATATTTTTTCAAATTTTTTTCAACAAAATGGCGGCCGTTAGAGTACGTTGAAAAAGTCGTTGTAATTTGCTTGTGCCGGCTCTCCTGTTCGCAGTTTTGATCTGAAACCTGCTAACCCAAACAATTTACATTAATTACATTTTCAGTTAACAGATAAATTGAAAAAATTTAAAATCACTAAATGTGTACTTTTGGCGTAACTTTTGTTTGAAATAATCCAAATTTTGTCCGCCATTTTATCACATTTTTCCATATTTATTCATAAAATTTTACAATAATTTTTAATTCATATAGAAAGTAATACTATAAAACAGAAATCCCATAAGTTTCAGCTGAATCAAATAATTAGTTTTTCAGTTATCACCGGCACAAACTCTAAAAGTGCTGTTTTGAGAAAAACGCGTTGAAAATAGGTCTTCTCGGACAAGCGTCTCTTTAAACCTACTGCGCGCGAAAAAAGCATCTTCAAAAAACGATGAAAAGAAACACTTGGAGTTCGAATTTAAAAAAATGGTTTCAAGAGCATATTCTACGGGAAATTTACTAGCTTTTTAAGCAAATAAAATAAATTGATTTTTTTGGTTATTCTAACTGTATATCCCCCCTTAACTGCTCGCAAATTCTACCAATTGAAGAATTTTGGTCATTGACGAAGGGCGCGTCTTAGAAAACATGTCCCGGCAGTAGATACCATTCAACAGTTTGGAAAAAATGGCAGAAAGTGTCAAAACTTGTCACTAAGAAGTACAGGGTGTTCAATAAGTTCGAATACACTTTTAAAATGTGTTAAAAAAAATTAAAATACAAGACATTGTTTTATGATCCAATTTTCAGTGAAACAATGTTTGTTGAGAACCTCTACGACATATAAGCTGGGACTATGACAAGATATAATTAAAATTCTTTTCAAAGAGGTGAACGAATCTTGGGGATTAAACCTCTGTAATAAACAAAAAAAAATGCTGGGAAACCGCCCACTCCTTCCCTTTGTACTGTTAGATGAGCTAGAGACGTTTTTCAAAAGAATCGCACGCGGCACACACATGGTTTATGGGCATCCCGTCGCAGATCTTGGAAATGAGCTTCTTCAAATGGTCTATAGTGCTCATTTCGTTCTGTTTGGCCAGCATGTACGGCCATACATAAAAGTCCGGGGAGCTGGGAGGCTACAAATTCTTATCGAGAAAATCAGTCAAATTCTCCCGACATTACGCTTGGACGATAGCCATGTGTACCGGTGTGCCGTCTTGTTGAAAGATGTAATGATCCTTCCCGTAGAGCTCCCGAAATGCCGGGGCCACAACCTTCTCCAGAACCTCGCTCTTGTAGTACGCAGCATTGATTTTCACGTTTTTCTCGATAAACACCAGTTGGAGCTTCCCACGCCTAGACCCAGCCCCCAAACCACCATCGACGCGGCGCTCTGGAACCGCGGGATGTTTATGTGGGACGGCGGGATGTTGGCCAACGTCGGAGCCCACCGCCAGTCATTTTGGACATGGTGCGGCTGTTGCAAGGAGACGGGTTTCTCATCAGAAAACACGAACTCCTGAGCTGCTTGCCAAGAAAGTATCAGTTTGGCTCTATCCAATATCTTCTTCCTTCTAACCTCCGTTACCATGTGAAGCTTGCATTTCTTGTACGGCTTGTAACACAGGTACTTCGTAATTTTTATGTTAGCAATCCCGATCGACACGTCCAGGTCAGCAGCGGTCGTTCGGATCAAGCACGGTTCTTGGCCGAGCCCGTCTCCGATTTCAACCGTGCGCGGTAAACAAACAACAAATGACAGCAAGTCGACACCTTGCGCGTCGGTTAGCCTAAATATGAGACTAAGGCTGGCACCAATACCAATACAAAGAATTCTCATAGAGCACACCTACACAACGATGAAAAGTTGTATCTGAACTTATTAAACACCCTGTATGTGCTGAATCTTATGAAGAACTTTCACAAGAAGGCGCGCCAGCTAGCATACAATTGCGAGATTGCAAATATATTAAACTTTTACCTGATGTGCTTCTCTAACCTTCCTTGAGTGCTAATATTTTGTGAGGAATAAGGTGTTTCGGGCCATACTGACCTGGATTTTAAATTTACATTGTGGAAGATTTATTAAACCAAACCAGAAACTGAAAATTGGAACTCTAAGCATTATGGCTGCAAAAAATTCAATTTGCAGTCAAAATGCTTATTAGAGTCCCAATTTTCGATTTTTGATCCGATTGGCCACAAGAAATCTGGGCTCGACATTTGAGGAATCTCATCGTCGCCCAATGGTAACCACAACCGACCGAACACAAAAAGAGAGCCCTGACCATACCGCACAATGTTAAAGTGCTGGCGACAACTATCTGATGAGACCACGCAACCCCATTTCTATGTTCATTTATGCAATCCATCCCCAAAAAAATGTCACCCATTATAACCTTGGGTAAACCGCGAGTAATCGGCCCAAGTCAAACTAACGCTAGTATTAAGTAATTCATTATATAAAAAAAAAACAATGAATTATCAGCTCCGTAAAGCTAACGCAATCAGAACATGCTTTTCCACGGCTCAAACTTCTAAACTAGCCTTGAAGTGGACCAAAGACCATACTGGCCATTCCGGAATAATCCGGATGCACTGGGGGAACCCTCCAGGAGGAGATAAATGGGGATTCTTGCCGAAACAATTTCGACGGCTCAAACTTTATGGTTTTTGTTAAGTAGTCTACTTGACCTTCGGCAAAATCGGAAAGATCATCTTTTGTTTTGATCATTTCGATCTGCAGAAAATGAACCATAATTAAAACGTTAATTTTATATACTGTACTTATTAGTTTGATCCAAAATGCAAAAAAAAAAAATGGGAGAAAGAACGGTAAATTTAGCAAAAATATGTAGTGTTAAGTAAGGCTGAAGATGCCCACTTTTCCTTGGACCGTTGTAGTAGCTACATTTGTAAAGTGAACACAATAAAATGCTGCGAAAACTTGAAGCCTTGGCTACAATTTTATGTTTCATGTCGTCAGCATAGGGTGCGGGGCCAACTCCAGTCGCCAATTGCTATTGCTCAGCCGTATTGATACCGAATGATTTGATTTTTTTACAAATGTCTATGTGAAGCTATTCAAGAACAGAATTTGAAGTGATTTAGTGCTTGCACGGCTGAGTAATAGTGAATGGTGACGAGAATTGGTCCCGCACCCTATATGGGTTCAATCAGATGATTAAAAATCAGGACTAAATATAATAAACAATAATGGGCCAAGATGAGAACTTGGCAGAACCTCGGGCTGATAACTGGTAAATTTGATTGTTTTTGTATTGTTGTCCTCAAATCACATGGAAGTTTTCTAATACGTCCCAACGTGCTTATAAATGAGTAAAAATAGTTAATGAAGAAAACAATGTCAATTTGATCCGTTTGGTGATTCTGGAAGCTCACGAACTCGATTACTGACCAAGTTGCGCCCCACGGATCATGGCTAAACATGTCCTTTTCCAGCACAGATTCCTTGTGGCCAATCGGATCAAAAAGGGTAGTACTCACCAGAAACTGAAAATTGAGACTTTAACAAGCATTTTGACTGCAAAGACCTTAACATTTGGTCATATATAGTTTCCACAATGTGAATTTGAGATCCGGATAATATGACCAGAAACACCTTATTCGTAATTTTTTTTAACAGGCCTTCAGAAATGTCAAAATAATGTGAGTTCGATGGAGAAACATAACTTCCTATGATTTAGGAAAAGTCAAAAAAAAAAAATCAATCCCGGTCATATTAACCCCGACACCTAAAAAAGGCTAATGCTAACAGTAAATCTAATAAAAATTGAATTTCTGAATTTTGAAAAACTCTTTAAAATTTGTGGTTTCTTGACAAAATTTTGCATTAGTTTTGATCAAATATCATTGATAAAATATTATATTAGGTCTAGAATGTACCTGGAATTGCAGGCAGTCTGGAATCATCAGATTTTGCTTCGAAGCTGAAGCTAATCGAGGGACCAACCAAGAGCAATCAGTGCGGATATCAATTTGAACGTTAACACACTAGTCGTTAATCAAAATCATTAAAAGCACATCATTGGAGATTTGCATAAAAATCCGAGTGTAGGTATCAAAAGTGAACTCCACAGAGAACTTCTTCTAACCACTTAAGCCATAAGATTGATTAAATTATAGTTGAAACCAGCGGCAGCAAGAGAAATAGTCAATTATGCTCGGAGTTTGCTTTTACCCCTGCGAACAAATCTTCACTGCGCCACTCTTATAATACAAAGTTTAGCCTGACAACACGCACGTCTGGGATGCTCATCATCCGCCCGCTTGAGTATAAATGGCATAAAGTTACTCATAATTTGCTTCTACATCGTTTTGCACTCGAATACGTTCAATTATATGCTAATTATCATCCCACGAAAACAGACAACTTTTTGCTTGGATCACCGCCCTTAGTGCAGGGAGTTCGGTGGACATCCACCTTAGACTAAAGGTAATTGGGATGCCTCGGAGCAATCGTTTGTTTTAACGCTCTTCATATCTCTCCTTTCGCTGCGCAATCCGGTTCGAGGGCTCGTAAGTTTCTGTTTTTTATCATACTGCAAATTTGGTCCAGGCTTAGAAATGCGCTGGAAGGCACAAGTTCTTGCCTCGATGCGCTTCCTTTTAGACGCGCGATTAAGCGTAATCAAGCGATCTCCACACGTAGCAAAAGACGACGATCATCAGGCGATTGATGTAGAGGGAGGCAAACGACACACAGCTCTCAGCAATCAAATGCGGCAGACGCAACCGGGACAGACTGGGCTACCCTTCAATTTCCGAAGACTGTGCGTTTCAAATTATGCTTGACTTTGCTCGGCGGGCGATTCAAGTGCCAGGTTTGAAGGAAACATCATCAAAGTCCTTGGTGGAGCAGACCCGTTTGCGTTAGTTCGGTGAGGCAGTTGGTAGGTTTGCAAAATTCCATTTAATTTTCATGCAGCAAATTGTTGGATTAGGGATTGTTTGGGACGTAAAATGCGATGCATTAGTTTATGACCGGCGGGTGCAAAAAATTAGGTTAAGTGCACTGAGATATTCTTACCTTATGATATTGATAGTAGGGTAAATGGTCCTCGAAATGGGGGAGTTTCGAAATTGATTGAAGGTTTGGATTTAACAATGTTTTTATTTTTACTCATCTAATTGAGGACTCAAATATCTTTTTGAATCTTTTAAGCAGAGCCTCCACTATAATCCGTGAAAACATTATTTTATAACACTTATTTATCTATTTATAGTGAGTGATAAATTACAGATGCATCGAACATATAACTGGTCTTCTATGCGTAATTATGTCTTTTGATAATTTGATCAACTAAAATCTACCTCTTCAAGGAAAGTTAAATAACATCAACCATTTTTTAAATAAAGACTGTTCCAAAAAATATAAATACACTTTCTTTCCCATACTGTGATTTTTTATTATTTTATTCTCAAACATAGTAAATAGCAATGTTTTCTTTTCATTTTCATTTCGATGTACTTGATTCTTTGTAGGGTAGTCGAGCTTTCTAATTTTTCCCTTAACATTGCTCATAACCATATGCACAGTGCGTTCTTCTACTTATTTCATCACTTTTGGCCAATCTTTTTTCAACACTATTCGCTGGTTTCATGTGTTTTCACTGCTTCACCTTCGTCAAAGCCCAGAAAATTTCGATAGGGCGAATCTCTGGACAGTTTGGTGGATTCATCTCCTTTGATACAAATTCGACATTGTCCCATTTGAATCACTCTAGTGCATATTTAGAGTAATGGCAGGAAGCAAGATCAGGTCAAAAGATTGTATGCTTGTTATGCTGTCTGAGTAAGGGTAGCAACCTTTTTTGCAGACACTCCTTCACGTAGATTTGACCATTCATTATGTCTGTCGTATTGATGAGATTGGATGGATGGATGGATTGGATGAGATAATTTTCCACATCCGCATATGGCCTGCCACACCATTACCTTCTTGCCGAATTTATGGCTTCTACTGATCCAGGAACATCCTTATCCTTCGACGTGGTATAAAACTGTGGTGCCGGCAGAGTTTTTTAATCGAGTTTTATGTATGTTTCATCGTCCATGATGGGACAGCTCGATTTTTTGGTCAGCAGTTTGTCGTACAGCTTTAGAGTCCTCGGTTTTCACAGATTCAGCCTGTTTGCTGTTTTGTTTTAGCTGCTTCTGCTTCCAACGGGTCTGCAGGTCCATGCTCTTCTTGTTTTTTTTCGTGTGTTGTGCGGTCCAAAAAGTGTCAATATATTAGGATTTTGTATCTTACTAAGAGATGGTCTTAAAGCATTATGCTAACGCTATAGAAACACGCCAAACGAAAATTTACCCTTGATTGGATAGTTTTCTGGTTTCTCAAAAATCAACTAATAAAACAATCGTTAGAGCTAGAACCTTCGCTAGAAGTTCGTAAAGCCACAATCAGATCAACCCATATGGGCTAGTCTTCCATGGAGATCTTTATCTACAGACACCGAGAAATTTAACGTTGAAACTTCAACTTTCCACCCGAGACGTGGCCAAAAAAGTCAATTCGTCTAAGTGGTTCGTTCAGCAGACCATGAAGCGGGCTAGGCTACGTGTTTTTAAGGTCAGGAAGGCGCCAAACCGGACTGACAAGCAAACCACGGTGGCCAAATTGCGTGCGTGGAAGCTGTACCGTGAGTGGCTGATCAAGCCAGACTGTCTCGTCATGGAAGACGAGACATATATCAAGGCGGACACCAAACAAATCCCCGGCCTCGAGTTTTTCTGTCGGTACGTCCCGCATGGGGGTTTCGGAAAAGTTCGCAGTGCAGTCTTTATGTAAGAAATACTGTTGAAATGTAAGAAATGAAATTCAATAAACCACAATGAATATCAATAACCTGTCGGGATCGGAAAATATGCAAGATCAGCCCAGTCCAGGACATTCTTGCTCAACATTGCCAGCATATATTCTAATGGAACGATGACGGCCATGGTTGTTCCATGTGCTTTATCTTAATCTTTATCTTTATTTTTATCTTAATCTTAATCTTAATCTTAATCTTAATCTTAATCTTAATCTTAATCTTAATCTTAATCTTAATCTTAATCTTAATCTTAATCTTAATCTTAATCTTAATCTTAATCTTAATCTTAATCTTAATCTTAATCTTAATCTTAATCTTAATCTTAATCTTAATCTTAATCTTAATCTTAATCTTAATCTTAATCTTAATCTTAATCTTAATCTTAATCTTAATCATAATCTTAATCTTAATCTTAATCTTAATCTTAATCTTAATCTTAATCTTAATCTTAATCTTAATCTTAATCTTAATCTTAATCTTAATCTTAATATTAATCTTAATCTTAATCTTAATCTTAATCTTAATCTTAATCTTAATCTTAATCTTAAGTGTATCTGTATCTGTATCTGTATCTGTATCTGTATCTGTATCTGTATCTGTATCTGTATCTGTATCTGTATCTGTATCTGTATCTGTATCTGTATCTGTATCTGTATCTGTATCTGTATCTGTATCTGTATCTGTATCTGTATCTGTATCTGTATCTGTATCTGTATCTGTATCTGTATCTGTATCTGTATCTGTATCTGTATCTGTATCTGTATCTGATCTGTATCTGTATCTGTATCTGTATCTGTATCTGTATCTGTATCTGTATCTGATCTGTATCTGTATCTGTATCTGTATCTGTATCTGTATCTGTATCTGTATCTGTATCTGTATCTGTATCTGTATCTGTATCTGTATCTGTATCTGTATCTGTATCTGTATCTGTATCTGTATCTGTATCTGTATCTGTATCTGTATCTGTATCTGTATCTGTATCTGTATCTGTATCTGTATCTGTATCTGTATCTGTATCTGTATCTGTATCTGTATCTGTATCTGTATCTGTATCTGTATCTGTATCTGTATCTGTATCTGTATCTGTATCTGTATCTGTATCTGTATCTGTATCTGTATCTGTATCTGTATCTGTATCTGTATCTGTATCTATATCTGTATCTGTATCTGTATCTGTATCTGTATCTGTATCTGTATCTGTATCTGTCTCTTCTAAAATGTCAAAAACCGCCTTTCGACAAACATTTTTAGGGTCCAGCTGAACATCACCCTGTTTGATCTCCTCAGGTGCAATAACATTGTCACAATTGGTTTGGTTTTCAACACAGTTTTGTTTTAGCACCGCTTCTAGAATGGTAAAGCCTGTTCACGTTAAATTTCAAACACTCTTCTTCCAGTGTACATTTTGAATTATTTCACGGATTGCTGAAACGTTTCACTTATATGACAGTCAGCTCTCCACTTTATTTCGTGCACAACATGTCGAATCATGTGGAAAGGCAGCATTCATTAATTATGTCACGCTTTTAGGGGGGGGAGGGGGTTCAGAAAACCGTGACATTTTGTGACAAACGAGGAGGGGGGTAAGCTGAATCGTGACATCACATTTTTGAAAAAAAACAAAAAACAAAATGATATTCTTATGCAATATCGCCTACTACTACTATCCCTACTGTTCACGCCCCTTCGTAAACGAACAGCAACAGCAGTAATCATGCAGCACTCACACACCGCTCGCATAAACTATGCCACGCCCTGTTCTGCAACTTTCCAACGCTCTGGAACTTTCCATGTTCTGGAACTTTCCATTGTTTTGGAACTTTCCATCGTTCTGGAACTTTCCATGTTCTGGACCTTTCCATCGTTCTGGAACTTTCCATGTTCTGGAACTTTCCATTGTTCTGGAACTTTCCATGTTCTGGAACTTCTAGCAGTAGCGGCACAATATAAAAACGGCACCGCAGTGGCGCAGTCATTCAGTCATTATATCAATTCTAAGGTGTTAAGATCAAAAGGAAAAAGCAATAAAGGATAAGTGAATAGAAGCAGTAGTTTTTCTATCAATATCTTCTGGATCCATTATCCGGTGCAACAGCCCAGTGTTATACAGTGTTGAATACAGTCCACCCTACGACTAGAGTGTTTGCTGTCAACGGCCTTGGAACCCAACCCGGCCTTTTCAGGGTAAGAAGAGTTGAATTTTCCACCCATGAGCCAAGACAGAGCACTCGTTTTACCCGACAGTTGCTAGTTTGAGCGACACCTATCGCAAGAGAGCTAGCAAGCTGCTTCAAGTACCCTACGGATCCGGTGTTTGGCTCCGACACCTACCATACCTAACACGCTAACTTGAAAGTACCCATTAATGAGTCGAAAAGTACGCATTTTGAAGAAAAGTGGCTTAACTCATTATTAGGAGTATATTTTCCTCATTAATTGAGTATTCGTTACCCATTAATGATTAATTGATACTCATAAATGAGTAAGCAATACTCAGAAATGAGGAAAGTATACTCTTAATAATGAGTTAAGCTCACTTTTCTTCAAAATGCGTACTTTTCGACTCGTTAATGGGTACTTTCAGTTAGAGTGAATACTATTCCACCGTTCATGAATGACAGCTGCAGCTCATTCAGTGTGCGTCAGTGAATAAAGTCCAGTGTTTATTGGTGAAAAATTGGTTCGCGCAGTTAGTGTATTTTGGAAAATGAATCGTGGAGAACTTTTTAATACGCTGTACAATGCGTATGTAAAGGCTTACCCGGATAAGAAGAAAAGGGATTGGATGCTACTAATTTCTGGAATGAACGGAAGGGCAATGACAACACCGCACTTGAAGAGCAAGTCAATAACAAAATAAAAGAGCTTCATGCCTTGCAGCTAAAGAAAAAAGGTAAACTTCTTCAACTATGGGGAAAGTCTATGAGTGCTCCTAAGGAATCAGCGCCGACAGTGAAACCCGCGCAACCCATCAAGGAAATTGAGTATATGGCTCAGCCGTCATCATCAAATAAACGCCCTGCACCAGTACAGGAACAACTTAAAGCTGAGCTAAATAATCTGAACTCTGAGGTAGTGCTTCTGATTGACAAGAAGTCTGCTGAACTATTGACGGATGATGATCAGTCGAGACTCGAAGGGCTAAAAATTAAAAAGATCAAACTTGAAAAGAATCTCAAAATCAAGGAAGACGAGCAAGAGCGGCAGCAGAAGCATCGTGAGAAAATGAAGCAGGCTAAACAACTGTTAATTCGGGACATCCCAGAGGCTGGTAAATATGATATATTAACTAGTTTGTTTGCACAGTAGATATAAATATCAAATTTCAGGAAATTATCTTTCATTCCGAAATTCTCCTGGCCGCCCTCGTGTTGAAGAGCAGCAACCGGAGCTGCTCAAGGCAATATGCGATATCGCACTTCATGGATCTGCGGCCCACGAAAAGCGCAGTGATGAGAGCGTCAGAAGCGTTAAAACTTTAGATGAGTTGACTTCTGCAATACAAGGCAAGGGATTCAATATCAAAAGAACAGCAACATATCTGCGGTTAATCCCAAAACGAGCCAATTCCCATCAAGGTAAATGTCACGTAAATACTGTACCAGTGAAGTTGATGCGCGCAAGTAATGCAAAACACAACGATCATCCCGATGGCCGATTCTGTACAGCGACCATAAGATCATTGGAAGAACTGGCATCTGTGCTAGGGCCCAATGAAGTAGGATTTATCAGTCAGGATGATAAGGCGAGAGTGGCGATAGGCCTAACGGCTGCCAATAAGCAGTCTCCCATGCTTATGCATGTGGAGTACAAAATCACGCTTCCTGACCACGATTGGATAGTTGCAAATAAGCATAAACTAATTCCGTCCGTGTACGCTGGAATCGAAATCAAACCGAATGGTCTTGGCAAACCGGAGGCTGTTGGTTTTTCGGGCCCCACTTACATTGCAATTCGGTCAGGCAAACACGCTTCGTCAACGGCGTTTTCTCATGCGTTAGACATCAAGCGGCTTCTAACTCTTGAATCGTTTGATGGTATTTTTAAGTTTGATGGATTGGTCAAACCAGTCCTAATCTTTACCGACGACGGTGGACCTGATGAAAATCCGAGATATCGCAAGGTAATACAGATAGCAATACACCATTTTAAAGAGTACAACCTTGACACGCTGTTCATTGCAACGAACGCTCCGGGAAGGAGTGCTTTCAATAGAGTGGAGCGACGTATGTCACCCTTGAGTAAGGAGCTTTCTGGATTGATAATACCACACGACCAGTTTGGTAGTCATCTGGATTCCCAATTGCGTACAACTGATTCAGCTTTGGAGAAGCAAAATTTCCAGTACGCTGGTGAAGTTTTGGCAGAAGTCTGGAATGATGTGGTCATCGACGGTCATCCGACGTTGGCTGAATATATCGATCCTGATGCTTCTGAAATAGATCCGAAGTCAATTCGTGACTATGACCAACACTGGTTTGGAACTCATGTGCGAACCAGCCAATATTTACTCCAGATACGGAAATGCACAGATAGGTAAAATTTTGAGATGCATTTGATGGTCAAATAATTGTTATATGTGCATAAATTTATATTTTTACAGGAAATGCTGCTCACCACTGCGAAGTAGCATCGATCACGTTATCTGCAATGGATTTTTGCCTCCACCAATCTCTCTGACGCAAACATCTCGAGGATTGATTGGGTCATCGAAGGACGAACCACAGCATTTCCCATCAATGTTCGTATTGAACTCATTACAAGCTCAACAGATTCTACCTAAATCGATGTCCGGATATGGAACGATTCCGTATGATCTTTACTGTCCTTCAATTAAAAACTCATTGAACGAACGAGTGTGTTCCAGCTGTGGTCTATACTTTGCATCTTTAGTCATGCTTCGCGAGCACATAAAGATGCACAAGCATACATCCGTTCAATTTCAGAGAAAATTGCGTCCGTTTAAAGTTGTGGCAAAACGTAAACAGGAATGTATGGTTGTAACCAACAGAGACAACTTCGATTGCTGAATGGATAGATGACGAAGAACTTGATCTGACTGATGTGGCTGAAACCATTACGAGTGCTTCAGCGGACGCAGATATCTTCCCGGTCATCAATGCTGACCAACATCTGCAAAACCCTTGGACTGAGGATTGAATCTATTTTTGAATGGTATTATTTGAGAATGCAATTTGATATAATATGAGGAAAGTTGAATTTGTTTCTGTATGAAATAAAAATGATTTTTTGTGACTAATATTGGCTATTTGAATAAAAAAGTTTTGAGTGGGGAGGGGGGGGGGGGGGTTAACAAAAACGTGACATAATTGCCTGGGGGGGGGGGGGTTACAAAAATTGTGACAATTTGTGACATGGGGGGAGGGGGGGGGGTTAATTTTCGGCCAGATTTGCGTGACATAATTAATGAATGCTGCCAAAGGCGCAAACGCATTTTTTACGACCGGCAGCAAAATCCGAAAATCTTGTACTGTTCATGTTTTGTATGGAACAATTTTTTTAAGAACAATGAATCACATTCAGCTGTAAAAAAAGTATTTTTAGCACAATCATTAATCAGATTGATATTTAGGATACGAGAGATCCAGACCGATCCAAACTAAACATGTATTGCAATGCATTTACAATAAATTTATAAAACATACAATTATTATTCATTGCAAAAAGATGTTTTGTGTGTTACCTGGGAAGTAATACTACCGAAAAGTACTGTGTTTTATGTTTGTAAATCATTTGACTAGCGCTTAACTATGAATCGGAGGGTTGGAATAAATCAAAAAGTATGCTCCCGACAAATCGACAAGAAGATGGTAGCCATTATTGAGAAAAATCCCAATCTTTATGTGCGAAATGTGTCTCGCAAACTTAGGAAATATAAATCATTCTTACAAAAAGTGAAGCAGAAGCAAGGACTGAAGGCTTTTCAAGTGAAAAAGGTGCCCAACCGTGATGACAAGCAAAATTTCACTGCAAAAAGTCATGCTAAGGAGCTTTCACACATTTTTTTGCAAACATTTTCTTGTAACACAACGGACGACGAAACATACGTACTCGAAGACTTTAAACAGCTTCCGGGTCTGGTTTTGTATACCGCATTGTAAAGGAACGCCGTTGCTGAGCATTTCCGGACAAAAAGGTGTCCAAACTACCGTAGAAGTATTTGATTTGGCGGGCCATATGTAGTTGTGGTCGAAAATCTAAAAAAATCGTCTCTACCGGAACTATAAATAGGGATGTGTACGAGAAAGAATGTCTGCAATAGTGATTGCTATCGTTTATCAGAGGCCACGGCTCTCCAGCTCTGTTTTGGTCTGATTTGGCCTCTTGTCACTATGCGAAATCCGTCCTGGAATATAACTCTTTTATTGTGAGATAAACAATTGGTTTTGTTGAATTATGTGTTTTTTTTTGCTGCTTTTTGGAATCCGAAATTTAACGTGGACAGGCTTTAGACTGGTGGTGTAGTGCCACATTACCGAATCAAACGTTAACACATGCTACGAGACACCAGGTTTGTTGGGACCGCTCTTCGCACAGTCACTTCCGGTTCACTTCCAATCAATGAAAATTTGCTTGGCGATGAAGAGTTCTGAACGTGAATAAAAACTATTGATGAAGAATTGAAGGAAGACATCTTCACTGCAGCCGCTTTCCAATGTATCGATTAAATTGCTGTAATACGAAAATTCATGCGAAAGTCCGACGTGATTCTCTGCAAAAATTCCGCTAACCCTAAAAATAATGAAATGGACGCTATCTAACTGACAAGGTTCAAACATAGCATACATAAAGTCTCTATAAATGAATTCACACGTCAGGCTGCTCGAAGCAAAATATCAAACCCTTTTCCGCCAAGACCAGTAAACATATTGATAATTAAAATCATTAGGGCACAACCTGAAAACAGATTTGCAGCAACTAAACAATCACGTATAACACACGGAAACAAATCTGTTTCTATTTTTATGAATAAAAAAATCATCTTATCTTATTTTACGAATTCATTTCTGAGTTCATGACTCGCATCTATCATTTCACTAATGAAACCATGAATAATATCATGATTGAAAAGATATATGCGAGTCATGAATTTAGAAAGCGTTGTTTCACCTCTAATCTAAAGTTGTATAATCAACTTCATCAATCAAGAGTCTATTCAACCGTAACAATAGCGTAGTAAGTTCATCCACCAAGTACTATCACAGCGCTTCACATCAACATTAGATTCGAATCCTGACGGGGGTTTATTTTTCTGTTTCACTCATAGTCGATAAAGAAGATTTACCAGAATCATGAATAAAGTTATCAGTATCAGGAATTAAGCTCATGGTTTTAATCCGATTGATCGATGTTCTCATGCCAATCCATTGCTGCCGGGAAAAGTTCATGGTATCATGAATATTGTTCATGGTGTGTATTCATAACACGAAAACACAACGTATTCATGAAATCATGACTTGTTTTTCTCAATTTGAAGAACAAATTATTTCCCGTGCGTTTGTCAAGTACGGCACTCGGATGATTATATAATTTCACGTTATTCTAATTTTATTTCACATAATATAATTCTATCTCACTTAATATTATTGGATCAAATGTTTGAATATTGGATTTAGCAAATTAAATGCAGCAAAAAAATAACATCAATTTCGAAGCACGGTTTTGCTTCGATCGAGAATACACGCCCATACATATAAGCCAAAATTAAGTTTAACTCTAGTAATAATCAGGTATATTTTATTTCGAATTAATTTATGGGTCACATGCTGTAAAATAGAAATTTATATTTTATTATTTTTTAAGGAATCATTCAATCACCCCTCATTACCATTAAGTTTAGAAATATTATCATAAGCGCAGAGAACCCGCGCTAGTATTGTCCAGCATGCAGAAAATTGCATCGAAAACCTCCCGAATTGCTTAGAGGATTTACCTTCAACAAACACAGCAAAAAAAAACCTCGTGCATGAAATCCGGCAATCAAATCGCTCGTTGGCGTGTTCATCTGATTTCGTGTTAGGATGCTCCTTCTGCAGCAGCCGACGCCGCCGCCGCCGTTTTGTGTGCGTGTTGAGTAGGACGTATCTTTTGCCGTGCTTTGTACCTAATCACAGAGTTCAGGTACGGGTGGCGCCCGGAGGAAAATCATCTCAAGAAGCAAAAATGGCGAGAAAAGATTGCATTTAAAAGGACTTGTGTGGGCAATTGTTTCCACTACAGAATGGGTGCAAAACGTTTTTCAATTGCAGTTGCTTCAGGCTTGTGCGATATGCGAGTAACGGGTTAACAAAGCTCAAGTCTGAATGGGTTAAAACGTTTGCATGTAATCGCCTAAAGCTAGGCTGGCGCGCGATCACGTATCAAGCTTTTGAGCGTGTGTAAGATGACTTAACCGGTTCTCTCATTTGCAATTGAGTGGGAAGCATACCGTATAGGTAAACTGAAGCCAATTGCGTTTGAGTTCAAGAGAAAGCGAAATCAGGTGACGGTTGAATGGCCAGGTGGATTTTCAACCTCAAACCTAATGACAGGACATTAGGAGAATTGTCCGCCGGAGACAAAAGCCGAAACACGTAGCAAATATACCATGAAGCAAGATTAAGTTGATTCTCCGTGGAATGGGAGTAAAGGAAGAAAATGAGCAGATGAAAATATTTAAGGCTATATGCGCAATCGAGCGGGAATAAGTCAAACTCTAAGGACCTGAAAGCAGAAAAAAAGTGGTTCTTTTTGGGTTACATTAGGATAATTGCTACGTTGCAACATTACTGATGCCAGAGGCTGGCTGATGATGGTGTCTTTCCGAGTTGAAGCAACACTTGCACTTTTCCTTCGTCTCGCACCAGCGAATCAAACTGGCAGCAGCGAGGCAGAGGTCGCATCAATCCGTCACGAAAAAATGACGTGTCGATTATTTCCATTTGCCTGTTTGCCTGCTTCCTTCTGAATGTGCGCTCGTCATCCTCCCTTTCGGCTTTTCGTTTCATAAATCGAGTTGCTTAGGAAGGACTCTTCAAAAACCATGGGGAAACATGTCAAAATAGTCGAATTATAAATTTATCGCGGCGAATAATCGTGGCTGAAAACTGTATCTAATTGGAAGATTTCCGGGCGGGTTTTTGCTGCAGTTGCTGTCGTTTTTTCTCTGTCTTTTAGTCTGTGGCTCACAATGTCTCCCTAATGTAAATCGGAAGTGGGGAGGGAGTTCTATTAAAGCGTTACGATATGGAAGCTGTACTGCCACGGACAGGTGAAACTAAATTGTAGGTTTAGTTAATTTGTCTTCGTCGTGCACTGAAATTGTGAGATAGGTGGGTGCCGTTCTTTTGGAATTAGATTTTTGGTTGAATTGCGAGGTCTTCTGTGCTGTTTCGTCACTTAAGCCATTAATATTGTTTGTCATAGTAGAAACAATTTTTGTTTTTATCAATTTGTTGTATGTAGTTGTCTGTCTGTCTGTCTTAACCTTTTAGATCCGAAAACTACAGGACCGATCAGCGCAAAATTTTATATGGAGGAGTTTTCGGGGCGGGGGAAGTTTCTTATGACAGTTTGAGACCACTTCTTTTTCTGGAAGGGGAGAGGGGGAGGGGGGCTCCCATACAAATGAAACATACTCTCTGCATAACTCGAGAACTAATCAAGTAAATGGAACCAATTTGGCAAGAGAGAGTTTTTGGAGGCAAAAAATGTTTCTATGGTGGTTTGAGACCCCTTTTGAGAGTCTGCATAACTCAAGAACCAATTAAGCAAATCGAATTAAATTTGGCATATGAAAGTTTTTGAAGGCGAGAAATGTTTCTACGGTGGTTTGAGACCTCTGGAATGAGGGCTTCTGATACAAATGAAACCCAAATTTAAACCAAACATGAGAATAATCCCTACTTTTATGAAAATTTGAATGCAGGGGTTTTTGGGACCGGAAAAGGTTCTTATGATGGTTCGAGGCTGCTCCCCTATCTAAAGAAGATCTTAAAAGAACCATAAAAGTGACAGTTCTATGAAATTGACCTGGAATTTTCATAAGGGCCTATGTCGGAAACGTAAACAATGGCTTCTTCCGCAAATTTCTCGAGAATTTCGTCCGTTATGTGAAAACAGTATCGTTAGAGTTTGAACGCGATTTAGATTATAGTTTGTCTGTAATCGTGTTTTGTATGTGTATAGTCTTAATCCCTACGTCACCTTTGCGTACGAACGCTTTTGCTGTTTTTAAAAACTTAATTGGTGGTAATGGTGAACAATGTAGTATGTTTCTGCAGTGCAGTGTTTGATTACCAAAAATTAGTGTGAAATAGTGAATTTTGTGCCACATTATAACTTCCATCGCGCACATAAAGTGTTGTTTCAACCGGATAAGTTGGAGACGATGGGTTTCCCGTGCTGATTTTTGTTTAATTTTTAAATTTTTGCCCCAGTGACGGCTGGCGGCTGGTGAATATTTTGCCCATAGGGTGGGGAACGGCTTAAGCACCCCAAGACATTATTCCAAGCACGGGGTAAGCGTTAACCTATGTACAACGCCCATTTTTGGCTGTATGGTGCTTCACTAAATTGAGCACCATACTGCAAAAAATGAGCGTTGTAGGTTAACGTTTACCTCGTGCTTAGAATAGGGTCTTCGGGTGCTTAAGCCGTTCCCAACCCTATTCGAATTTTTGTTATATTTCCTCTGTGTTGTGTGTTGTTTGCATGCTGTCTGTTGTTTGATGTGGATAGATTGTAAGCAAAATGGCAGAGTGCAAGCAGTGTGGGAATTCTCTGATATGAGTGATATCCTAAAGTGGTGAGCAGAATGTATTGCTCCCGACCGTGCAAAAAATCGAAGAAGAGATGAAGAAGATTTCTTCCCTATCTGATTCGCTAAGTGGCGTTCGGGAGCACATTGCTTGCTCAAATAAACAACGCGTTGTTATCCGCATCCATACCATTGGGAATTTTTTTGAAAAGTTCCTTAGAGAAGGCAATTTTTGAACTTAATAAATCAGTGGGTAAAGAACAGGAGAGTATGAAATATTAATTTTTTTAATTTAATTCGATCAGCTGCAATGAATGTAGAGCAATGTACAACAAATACGGCAACGATGCCGAGCCTGATTCCCAGAGTCAAAAGCGTAGAGTTCAGGAAGACGTTAGCGAGACGTCGAATTATGTTTTTATTGAAGGTATTCGTTTCGTGGATGTAGTTAAAAGTATTTCTGGGACTAATAATAATAGTAAAACATATAAGAAAAAGAACATTGATACCAGAATAGCGATGATACTCTAATAATAGTAAACTGGATCCAAAAACACACAAGATTCGTAACTATAGAAACGGGAAAATGTCGAAATTTGACACGGGCCGCTTGGATTTGGACGAAATTTCGCAACATATTCAGTTTAACAGAATTCGTATTTTGACAAAAGGATATATTGTTTGGACTCAAGAGTTACTTTTGAGTGAGGCTTATGCGTTGTTGCTACAATAGTTTTAGGAAAACAGAAATTTGGAAATCGTTCGTTATAGAGAAAAAGTGTTTGAGAAAGAATGGTAGAAAATCAAAATGTGCATGAAAAATAAAAATAAAAAAACTGAAATAATTATATTTTTCATGATAAAATCAGAATTAAAACTTAAAATTCAGATTCTTAAAATACTCTATACATATTTTTTTTTAATTTCGATGTTTTTTTTAACAAAAGCAATTGTTTAGGAGGTAAGTAAAACAATAACCATAAAATGGGTTAAAACGGTTTCTGAATAGCAACTTTTGGAAGATATTCATGAAATTTATTTACGTTTATCAAAAGAACTTTTCAATGCAAAAATATTATGTTATATTAAATTTTCAATAGAAATGTTCATATTAATGATCTCTCTTAAGGTAACTTTGGAGACATTTTGAATTTAATTTCATCAATGGCTAAAACATGCCCTTTTCATAAGTTATTCGAGATGGTCCATCAGCAAAACTATGTTTGTTTCAACAAACATGGATATTCCATCAACTTTTTGTTTGACTTTCACACAATTGGACTAATAATTTGAAAGTTATAGGAGATTACTTCATCATTATTGTTGTCAATCCTTCGATGATTTGATAAGTTAACCCAGCTTTAGGTTAACATGAATATTTTTTTAAAGTAACTTTTAGTTATATGTAAACAGTAATGTGAAAGAGTTGCGAAATTACAAAAAAGTGCCATTCTGCGTCAATGTTATATTTGGATTTTAATTGACATAAACTTACTTTTTTTTTGTATATTGAGATGCAGCTCTACACAAATATTATTCCTTTTATTTGCATTCGCTTTTTTTTTAAATGTTAATAGCTTGGATATAAATACTTATGCTGTTGTTTTTTCATGACTCTTGACTTCAGACACAACAACAAAACTTAAATTTTGTAATTCTCTTTTATCATTGAAATATATTACAAAAGGTTGAATTGTGGATTGATCATTGTTCCAATGATGGCAATGAACTTCATCCTGAAGAACAAAAGAATAATTTTCAAAAAAAAAAACACATATTATAATAACTTCGATTTCTTGCAATGCTGCTTTTTTATCTTTAGGGAATGAAGACTGCTGTATTTTTATTAAAATCATGAGTTTTCAGGTTTTCGAATTTTTCACTAAATTATGACACAAATTCTTCTTTGATTTTTGGAGATGGATTCATGGATATAGTTATATTTTAATCTGGTTGGTAGATCACAAAAAAAAATCCATGTTAAATTCAAGGTTCAACAAATATTTTTTTAAACCATGGACCATACAATTTACGTTTTCGTGGATTGTGCAAACACACACATTATGTGTGCCAGAACTACTCAATAATTTACAATACTTAGGTCGACGTAGGTCGCGTCATCGCAAATGAACTAAATCCAATTTTTTAAGTTTAGGTTAATTTCTAGATATGTTTCGTGTTAGTACGAGACACTGAAGAAGTCTGCCCATTGTAGACGAAATACGCGTATCTCTCAAGATAAGCAAAGGTAGTAGGAATTAAATGGAAAATACTATTGACGCTTACCATCTGGGCTTCAAATGGTGAGTTGACAACTTGGCAGGAGGGTGCGACCGACCTCTGGTCCTCACAAGTTCCTACCTCACGCCTCCACGAGTCATATGATCACAAAAGACTGCCAGCTGAAACATGGAGACGCTGGTTGGCGTAGCCTGGGCAATGTTGTCAATCCGACAATAGCGAAGTGAGGGGGTGCGACCGGTACATCATATCATAATTTTCCATTCTCATATCCTTCAGGTCTTCCAGGTCGTCAGGTATTACAAAATAATTTAAAATTTAAAATTCTTTTTTTTCATGGCGGTCATACATTGCCTAAATTTTCTGGTTCATAATGGATGCGCAAGTTTGTCTACAATTGCAACAAAACAGCAGTCGGCACACATGTAATTTTCAGTTCATATTACAATATACCCTCACTATATATTTTATCTTATAGGACATTGTTTATTCATAGCCTAATTCTGTATATTTCATTACATGTATTACGCCAGAAAGGTAAATTTCTCTTAGGTACCATACAGTTTAAGAGAGGAGGTCTTGCGGTTATAGGATGATCATCTTCAGGTAGAAGCAGCAGTAAGAGTGGGGATCAATTTTCAGCTGTATCTAGCACCGTCGGAGAGGCCTTCTCGAAAGTAGCAATGGATGTATATATAGATGTGTAGATACTAGTATGTGTTATTATATGATGCATGTTTTTTACAAGCTCTAGCATATTTTCATTAATAGAAATGTTGACGACTCTCTCGACCACTCAACCTTTAATTCCTTCATTATATTTTCCATTAAATGGCGTAATATGACCTTAACATTTCAGTACACGATCATCAACTACTATTTGAGCGGTTCAGCGGAACACAGCTGTTCATCATTATTAATTGCATATCATAAATATAATATTATGGAAGAAGTAATAAAATAATTAATAAAATTTTAATTGCTTCAGATTGGTGATCCGGCCGGTATAATTATTTTATTACATTATATCAAATAATAATCAAAATTAATAAATGCTCTTCATTCCAGAAGGTTACATATCTATATGTCATGATTAAATACGTAATAATATAATATTATGGTTTTATATACAACTAGCTGACCCGGCAGACGTTGTCCTGCTCACACTTTAACTACTTATTGGAAAATTGTAGAAGTAATTAGCTCGAATCGCATGCTTATGGTTGTTAGATGGCATTGGATCTAGAGTAGTCTTGAATATTTGAATCAATTTATTGGACTCATGAAGCATCGCTTGCAATTGTTGTACAATGTCCCGCATCATGGTGGAATAATCTTGCTGAGTGAATCTCCCATGATAAAAATCTGTTAAAATTTATGGGCTGTGTCCGTTGGTGGCAATATTGAACTCGCGTTTTGGTAAATTTGACCTGTAGCGTAGACGGTTTCACAATTTTATAATTTACTAATTTTTAAAGTATGTCCAAGAAAAGTTTTATATATTGTTATGTGCGTTGCGCCAAACGAAATCATTTTAAAACAACCATTATAACTCTGGATGTTCTGCAGCAAATGTTTAGAACCACGTCCTGATCCAAACATCAATGAGCGCAAAGGCGCTGGTGTTTCATTTGGGAACTTAATGCATAACAATGAGAACAAACTATACTCATTGATTCAATGGCGACTGATATATTCGCATTGTAATCAACTAAAGGCAGCACGTTGAAGATTTTTTGGAGTGTAGGCTTGCCTTCGAAATCAATTAATAAGGTTATGTTGGGCGAGATTGTCACCTGATCTTTCTGATACTCTGCGATTATGCTTCTTTCTAACTTTATCGCTTGTATTTTGAGCTGCTGTTTCTTCTTCACTCAACATCATTCGAGCCCGTGAAATCCGTTGTCGATCCAATTCAGTTTGAGTGGCACGCTGATGGTCGCTTTGTCTCATTCGAGAATTTACTAAGCTAGCAGCCATGCGGCTGCCACGACCGATATTATTCCGTCTAGTTGGAGGCATTTTACAACAATACTAATTAAAATTAACTGAAATCACAACTTAATTAGTATCTTTTTAATTTCTAGTAATTTCGTTGTTTTCATCTTCCTGATGCCCTATTAATCAAACAGCGAACGATACTATTTAATGCAAGGACAAATGTAATTAAACATGTGGCAGTTCAACACAGAAGACATAAGCTTTCCATTTACCTTCACTCCAATTCTTAACCAACATTAGAATAGGGCCTTTCAACGTTTGTAAACATACGCTTCTGAGCTTATATTCACGCAAGCCATAAGCTACTCACGCAAACCTATTATATATAATATCATCGTGTAGGGTAAATTTTCCCCTACATGATTATGGTATTGGTTTGCGTGGGTGACCTGTGGCTTAAGAGAAAAAGGGCTCAGAAATGTTTGTTTACAAATGTTGATAGGCCGTATTATATTGTTGATCGAGAATTTACATCTCTCTGCGAGGTGTCACCAATACTAACGTTTCAGTTTATACGTGCATCTACACGCTATAAATTGTGTATACTGATCGTTACTTTTTACACAGGGATGAATGCGCTATTAAAAAACATCGTTTTTAAAAAAACCGAGTAAATCCCTGAATCCACGTAAAAACCCGTAATTCACGAAAACTTCGTAAAATGCGATAAAAGCTTGGTTTATACACATTTTTGATCAAATTTAAGCGAACGGTATCTTCACATGAATAACGAAAACCGCGTATTTTTTTCCGCTAACAACTTCAAATTCCGAAAACTCCGTAAAAAATTTCAAAATAATCGACTCTATTGTATTATTATTTTTTGTATATCTTTTCAAAAGGTCAATCAGAGATTCTCTCTTCTCTCGTTCTTTTGTTTTTGTTAATAACGACGCCATTATAATAGTTTCCAACGGTTCCTCCTTACAAATCGAAAGACGGTCTTGCTGTCTTGGATATTTCCATACAGAATAAAAATTTGGTTTTTATGAGTTTTTCTCATTTTCTAGTAAATTTTTCTAAGCTTTTTCTTTATATAAACCTGTTGGGAACCAAAACAAACCAAACAAAAAAGAAATCAAGAAAATCCATTGAGTCGTTCGTGAGTTATGCTGTCACGAACGGACAGCATTTCATTTTTATATATATAGATTGAATGCTTTATTGATATTTATACCTCAATGAATAACAAGATGACCTTCACATTCCAGAGATACAGTCACCCATCAGTGATACAAAGTGGTACGAAGCTGCATATTATTATTACTGCCTTAATATTATTATTTCAGCAGGTTAATTAATTTAGTTTAACATGGTTATCATAGGCTCGTGAACTCCAACTATTACATAATTTAACTAAATATCCTTATATAATTTTTGCTCTACTATATATTCATATATAACATATTATTATTACATTACATCTATATTTATATAAATATAATAAATACTGGGTTGGGAGGGAGCACCAGGGTATCATTCAAGCTGAAACTGGACGATGGTTTGATTGACTGCCTGAGTCTAGGAGGGAACAAACAGTATCATTTCTTATCCTACCGATTCGAGTGTGGTGCTGCGAGTTCTACTCCAACAGTTTCAGGGAGAGTGACGCGCCCTTCTTAACAAGCCATCCTGTAGAAAGCTTAATGAGTATTGCGAATTGTGTTATTCGATTTGTTGGATCATATCGTTGGAAGGAGATTCTTAATTTCCCGTGGATTTCGTGTAAGTGTCTCTGCTTACGGGTCCACCCCTCCGTTTTTGGCCCTTCATACAGCGATAGTGCGAATTCAGATCGGTGGCCCAATTTGATCTTGCTATTAAGTGGAGCTGCATCCAAGCCAAGGGCTAGAGGGGATGGTGGCTACCATACATACATACATACATACAACACGTTGACGCTTACCATCTTTTACAACGGAAACATAATCTCTTTCATCTGGCAATGATCGACTAACATCATCGTCGTTATAGTATTGGAGAAATTTATGTGGAGCTGATCTTCACTAACTGATTATTGATTTTTGAAGTGAAGCCGTTTAAATAGAGCCATACATCAGTCACAATGACATAATTGTACATACCTACTTTACTTAATAAGCAATAGTTGGAATTAAATGGAAAATACTAATCTTTCTTCACATTTTCTAGTTCTTCAACAATGGTTTTTGTTAAAATTTTACCATTGAAATAAAAATAAAAATAAAGATAGCATATTTTGGGAATTTGGATTTTACTCTCTAATTATGATTTTTTCATGTAAACAATTTTTTTTCAGTGTATATTTTTTTTCATTGACATTTTGATTCCCTACCATTTCTTTTCAGACACTTTTTTTCTAAAACGAACAATTTCCGAGTTACTGTTTTCCTGTTATATCAAAAGGACATAAGTCCTTCTAAAAATTACTCTCGTAAAAACCGACCGTTCCTCATGCTAAAACACTTATACTGTTATTACGAACACTTTAGCAAAGATTCGGCCAAATCTAAAATACTAAAAATTTGTGTAACACTGATTTGGCGTGGAAGCGCTCTGAACGAAACAGACCAGAAAATGAGATATACTTATTTGTTAGCTCAAATAGCTTACAGTGTAATAATATACGCTGAAAGAATTTCATCAGAATTAGTCAAGAAGTTACAGTGATGTTGTTAAAACAAGAACAGTTTCTCAAAGCAATTAAGTGACTTTGTGCACATAGATGGATCACAAAATTGCAGTTAGTTCATTATTCAACCTGTACCTCATATAACTCATGTGATCAAAATATTTAAGTAGTACACAGATAAAAAGAAACATTGAATATTCTGCGTTATCTAATGCACATAGAGGGAACGCTAGATTTGCCAGAAAATAATGGAATATTTCATGTAAATTTGAGCCAGATTACGCCTGGATCCAGCCTGTTGTATGAAAGATTGCCAATATTGTTGTATGGCATATGAAAAGTTGCAAACAATTTCGTTGTTTACGCCTCCTTTAGCTTGGATTTAAACGAGGGGATATTTTACACGCTTGTTAAAATTAATTATATTTTTCTGTGTATCAGACGAGCAAGCCGAATAGAACGCTAGCGACATCGAACGCAAGACAGCAAAACTGGTGACGGCCAGAAAGAAATTGAACTATCTCAAGCCTCGACCTAACATTTCGATTCGGAATGCGGCGAAGAATGTTTTTATTTGTGCAAAAGACAATAAAAAGTGATGGACTACACGCAAGTATTCGAAGTTTGGAAGACACCGAACTGAAGTAAAAAGCGAAACACGCAAAGAAAAAAATTATGAATTTTAACAAGCACGTATAATTCTCCCTCGTTTAATTTCAAGCCAAAGGAGGCGTAAACTACGAAATTGTTTGCAATTTTTCATGCGCCATACAATAATATTTGCAATCTTTCGTACAACAAGGCTAGATTCAGGTATTATCTGGTAAAAAATTACATGAAATATCCGATTATTTTCTGGCAAATCTAGCATTCGCTTTATGTGCATTAGATAACGCATAAAATTCAATGTTTCTTCTTATCTGTGCGATGGCCAACACTCGCGCAAGTGGAAGTTGTACCGGTAGTGGCTCACCAAACTATCACGACGATACGGATATCAAGGTAGAAACCAAACAGAAACCGGGATTGGAGTTTAAGTTTAAAAAACTGTTCAAATTCTCCAAGAAGATCCTGACGGGTGATCTGTAGATGTGGCAAAACGGTTCATCCCTTCAGCACCATCATCGGGCAAATTTGCATGGCTGAATGCCTCCAGAAGCACTTAATGCTTTTTCCAAAGTTCCACAGGGAGCCAGGCGCCCGACAAATCTTGGACTAGTACTAAAACCAAAACGGTATTTATGTATCTTAAGGGGTTAAGTCTCCGCTAAACCTCTAAGGTGTTAAAAAATGAACTGGATAGAACAAAAAGTGATTGAAACTGTTTAAAAAAATTGACCCAATAATTGCCCGAAATCTAACGAGTAGTGTCAAGGTTTATGTGTGTTATTGATAAAAGGTTCAATGAAGTAATGCTGTTGAAATAAAACCCCAATGTTGTACTTAATTTCCTCAAACAGACTGAGATTTGAGATCGATTATGTGGAACTGAGCTAAAAATTAACCACAATAATAGTAGCTCATTGGTTTATTAGGTTTTTTGATTATTAGAAAATCATGATGAAGTTGAAACATCTAATGCAAGCGCAAGAACAACAATTTACTTTCTTTAACCAGATATGGCACATAATGAACACTTAAAACTAGATAATGAACATCCTACAGAATCTCTCCAGTTGGTTATTGGTGCAGCTACAACCTAAGTTACACAACTTGTCATGTAATGTTCAAATAATCATCTTTATGACATGGCCGCATATATTATTCTAGTATAAATTATTTATTTTTGGTCTTATGACCAAAACAGTGCAATAAAGCGATGCTTTTGAATGATCTTTGAGGTCAAACAAGAAGTTTTAAAATACAATTAATAATTTTTGAAGATGCTTTGAATAATATGCTTCTAACAAGATGATGTCATATTCTGGTAGTTTGAAGTATTATTACAAATCGGGTATAATCAAGTAAATCCAAGTTTAAAAACAATTTGAAAAACGCATGAACATTACATGCTAGTTTGAGAAATGTCAAACCAAAAGAGATTAACGCAAATTAAATTCGAATATATGTCTCGTGCATGAATTTTATTTATACACAGCTTATGATAATAAAAAGTTACTTTTGGTGAAATCTATTCTTTAATATTTATCTTAATTCTGGATATAATTAATGCTTAGCACGCTAAGCAAAATTGCTAATGTGAGACAAGTTTTATGTTGCATATTTTTGTTTCACTCTTCACAATGCATGTGCCATTCAAGAGGCAATGCTACAAAAAATTCGTTTGCTTTAAAAAATAACATCCCTGTAATCATATATTGTAATGGCGATTTGGGCATAAGATCTACACTGTCGATTAAAAGTATTAAAAAAAAACATTAAAGAAATTATGATCAATGAGCAAATTTCCTTCTAACTGAATGTTGATAAATGTTCAGTAAGAAAAAATATGCTAAAAAATCATGCATGCATTTAAACCACCAACAAGTTAAAAAAAACCCGTAGTTTTTGAAAGTTTTGATGATAATTATAGTTATGTTTTCGACCGGCATTGTTATTTAGTCCATAATTACAGCGGGAAGTTGAAATTTGGTCCAACGAACAGTCTTATATCTAGCATGCTCATGCTAATTAATTGCAAATTATTTGAGAGACTTATTAATCATTATAAGCATATAAGGTCTATTTCTCACTGAAGTAGCATTTGACTCTAGAAATTTTAGAAAAATTGACGTGTCTTGTGGACTGTCACATTGAATCTACTGCTAATGTGTTTCTAATTGTTAAGTTGAAATATGTTTTTTTTTCATTTTATAAACACACTCATCATACTCACAGCAAACCTTACCTTAAAATTCAATCTGTGTTTGCAACTGTTAAAGGGTCAAAAATTGGTCAAATATGAGTTCATGATTTTCACACTAATTAGTTTGTTGTATAAATGGTCAATCTCTATTTCTTTTTGAAGTTCATCGTCTACAAAACACAGAAAAATCATTTGATTAGGCTTCCGATTTTCGAAATGCGAACTGTCTGGCTTAACGTTTTACATCTTTCATCAAGTTTTATACCGCTTTTATATACACCTTGGTTGATGTTGAACGTCTAATACGGGGTTTTAATTAATAAAAAAAACATGTTTTTTTCCATCTGTAACGATGATGGGAGTTCTCTCTAGCACAAACATATTTTTTATGAATCTCAACTATTTGTTCTCGATTTTTAAACAAGAAAAATCTAATCATTTTTATTTATAAAAACTGACAAAGTGACAGCACTTAATTTTCAGTAACGGGGGCTCCTGTTATAACATATATGTCAACTTTTGTATGCTAGAAATCAATGGTTTGTTCGTTGGTTTAGGTAGTCTGTTTTTTGTAGCGTGTTTCATGGTGAAAAAGTATGGTGTTGTCTTGCAATCATTATTTTTCCATAATATTTTGAAATTGTTTTTTTCAATAGTTTTGTCAAAATTTAAACATAAATTGTATGTCGGTATATAATAATATTTATTATCGAACTATGTTATAATCCACAAACCCCTATAATACCCTATTGCCTTGAACTATTTTTCACTTCCAACTGTTTTTTGAGTTCTCTTGTGGTTTCGCTTTACGATTGCCCAATATTTTGCAATTGGGCGCAGTTCCGGCGAGTTTGGAGGGTTTTTCTTCTCCGATTTGCATACTGTTGGTGGTATACCATTTCTGAGCCATTTATCCGTAGAAGCAAGAAACGAAGAATGGCCACAATAGCACGGAACATCTATGTTTCTTCAAGAAAGGCAATGCACGTTTTTGCAAGCATTCCTTTACATAAATATCTTCATGCCAGTACCAGTTGTCACAAAACTTTCGCTTTTTAGCCCACAGGTGGAAATCGCCTGCCAAACCAAGTATTTTTTCGGGAAATTTGACTTTTTTTGCTTAAACTTATTTTAAAACTTTCCTTTTCCAGTAGCCGTATAAAATTCTTGACCTGGGAGCTGCTGCAAATCAGCCATGAAGTATGTTTAATGGTCCATTACGACGCAATCAAGCTTGGTCAACAAACTCGTGTACAACTTATGCACTCTTCACTGTCACGTGTCACTGTAACCTTATATGTTGACAGTCCGGCCCATTTTTTTGCTTTTGCACTATTGTGTGCAGCTTTCCCAATTAGTTTCCGATATCTCAGATGAAAATGTTGGGATTGCGTTAGGAAATGCTGACCACTATTCTTCCGGTCACTGCAGTCCGCTGGCTTCGGTTTCCTCCTGATCCCGGCTCCCTGGCAGTCGTCACGTCGACGTTCTCCGAACACTTTTAAGACATTCGTCACGGTTGATTTTACTATATCAAGTGCTTTTGCTAAGTCGGCTTGGAATAATTTGGATTTTGCATATGCACGTGCAAAATTTTGATACGCTGCTCTTCTGGCTTCGACGCCGTTTTGACAGCTGAATAAAAAATGGCAAAAACAAAATAGAGTCAACATTTTGTACGCATACACCTACAAAATGAGGAGTGTTCAAGTGTTTAAACGCACGATTACAACACTTCGTCATATTTGAGTCGATCAAGTTTGGACCGTTCAATCCTTTAGAATAACACTTGTTGGATTGACTTGAGATTTTCACGCATTTCTGTAATTGTTTTTACTTTTTAATAACTTGATTATAACCTATTTGTTATTACGATACTATAAACAACCCAGAGAAGTCATACCAAGAGCATGTTAAAGGGTGTATTCGATAAAAATGGCACACAGAAAATCTTCTGTAACTTTTGAATCGTATGAGTAGAAAACCTAGAAATTTGAGTAGATCTTATCCATTATCCATTATCCATTCAGTAGTTCCAGTCATGTCGTCGAAACAAGAAATTGTCCGTGAGAAAATTTTGTGCACTCACAATCAAAATCCAGGGGCGTCCCACCGGTGGATTGCTAAAAGGCTTGGAATTGCAAATACAACTGTGTCTCGTGTAATAAGAACCTTCAAGGAGCGTCTGAGTGTCCAAAGGAAGGAAGGGAGTGGTCGTAAAAGTGGTCCAATGGACAGTAAAATGGCCAGGAAAGTCGTACAACAATTCAAGAACCGTCCAAACATGTCAATTCGAGATGTCGCTAAAAAGTCTAAGGTGTCAGTCGGTTTTGTGCAGAAAACCATGAAGCGTGCTGGGTTACATGTTTACAAAGTGCAAAAAGCCCCAAACCGGAATGAAAAACACAACATCACTGCGAAAACCCGCGCCTGGAAACTTTACACGAACCTGCTCACCAAATCCGGTTGCATCGTGATGGATGACGAAACATACGTCAAGGCCGACTTCCGTCAACTTTCTGGGCAAGAATATTTCGTTGCCAAGTCGAAGTTCGATGTTTCGGAGGATGTTCGAAAGAAGAAACTATCGAAATTTGCAAAGAAGTTTCTATGTGGTGAAATAAGTGCTCCCTTCATCACTTCCGGAACAATAAACGGTGCGATTTACACGGAAGAGTGCCTTAAGAAGCGTCTCTTGCCATTCATTAAGAAGCACAAAGGATCAACTCTGTTTTGGCTTGATCTAGCATCCTGCCACTACGCTCGAAACGTATTGGAGTGGTACCGAGCCAACGGAGTCAATTTTGTGCCAAAGGATATGAACCCACCAAATTCACTGGAACTTCGTCCAATCGAAAAATTCTGGGCAATTATGAAAACGGAACTTCGCAAACATCCCAAAACTATAAAAACAGAGCTAGAATTGAAAATTTGGGTAAAAACAACAAAAACACTGGGAAAATTGGTTGAACAAAATTTGATGGGTGGAGTGAAAAGAAAGGTGCGGGCATTCGGGATGGGAGACGAAATTGAATAAAACAAACGTTGCAAATTAAAACTCATTAGTAGTTCTTCAATCCCTGAAAATTTCAAGAAAATCCGATAATCAGTTTAATTTTGATGAGTATATATGTGTGTGCCATTTTTATCGAATACACCCTTTATGCAGAGCATCTTTATAACTTCTTAAGTGACCTAACAGATGTTTTAAAAACATCGATTTATTTCTTTGTTTTGGTCATATTCGAGTCAAAAATAAAGTCATGTTTACTAAAAAAATCGTTCCTTACGTATGAACGCAAATGTTTTGCTCTTAGTTTTTATATGACGACATATGTTGCTCTTATACAAAAACATTTTTAGATTACTGGTCAAGAAGATGTTTTTGGTTTTACTTGGGGAAGCAAAATGAAGCAAATGCTTCAAAGTCATTCTATTGCAGTTTGGTACGGAGCATCCTCGAGTATGCGGCCATCGTTTGGTCTCCTTATTATGTGGCACCCATCGTTTTCATTGAACGCGTACAGAAGAAGTTCGTTCGTTTCGCACTTCGCTCACTTCCGTGGAATGACCCGAACAATCTACCCGTACTCGGACCGTTGCAAACTTATAAGTTTGGAACTATTGACTGTCAGGCGTGTTAAAATGCAGCGTTTGCTGATTTTTGACATCCTAATTGGCGTTATTGACTGTCCTGCTAATCCGTCCCAATAATCCGTTAGATTCGTGCCTTACACAGATAAAAAATTGAATTTTCTGCGGGAAAATAATGAGATATTTCATGTCAATTCAAGCCAGATAACGCCTGAATCCAGCCTGTTGTTTGAAATATTGCAAACATTGTTGTATGGCGCTTGAATTTCGCTGTTTACGCCTCCTTTGGCTTGGAATTAAACGAGAGGAAGTTTTACGTGCCAGGTAAAATTCATTTTGTGTGTGTATGGTATGATAGTATTTGCCACACAATCATCTAATGCAGATAATAAGCTACACAGAAAAAAATAATGAATTAAAACAAGCGTGTAAATCCTTTGGTTTTCATGCCAATGGATGCGAAAACAACGTAATTGTTTGTAATCTTTCATGCGCCATACAACAATGTTTGCAATCTTTCATACATCAGACTAGATTCAGGCGTAATCTGGGTTAAATTTACATTAAATATCCCATTAATTTCAGCCAAATCTACCTGTGTAATTAGTTAAGCACTGAGCTCGAAATGCCAAGGAAGAAGAATAACAATAGAACAAAGCTTCATCATCTCGAACATTCTCAAAACATGCTTTTGCAGCCAATTTTTTTTTCTTATCAAAACGATTAGCGATAATTGCAAACATTAGTTTGAATAAATCAACATTAGGGTTTTTATAATGTAAATTTGGAATAATGTTTTCGTTCGGATATTGAATGGGTGTGTTTAGATTCGAAGGTAAACTATCTGTGATAAACAATTGGTAAATTTTAATTGGATCAGCCTTATCTGTCAATTTACGTTGTTAATTTGGTTTCAAAATGTGTTTTATCTACATGATGAAGCATTATTGAACTCTTTAACTCATGTTCTTTTTCCTTTTTGTTTCATCTCATTATAGATTCATGATCACTTCCTGACCCCTTGATCAACAAGCTCACCCAAGCTACCAACCGTAGGTGTGATTCCCATACCACCAACATGTAGTTTCACACTTGATCAAGCATTTAACAGTTTGTTTGCTCCAATTAAACAGTGCTCTTGTGCTAAAGTGAGTCAGTAAGCTGATTCGACCCAAACAGAGACAACTATAGTGGCTTTGAGAGTATTCGGTATGAGCGAAGCGGCATCACAGCTACGGTCGATCCGGAAGGCGGAGCATAAAGTTGCTACACCAATGGGGTGGCATGGTGCGTGCAAGGCATTCGAAACCGTGCCGGCAAGCCTCACAAGCAGAGCGCTGTGTGTGTGTGAGTCTTTTGGTGAAGAGAGCGAGAGCGAGTAATGAAGATAGAGGTGGTGATGAGTGGGCAGCAGGAATGCATAACCAGCACGCGACACGGCTTAGCTCTCTTCTTTCGCCTTGCCTTGCACGCTCTGAGGCGTTTGGAAGCGTTTCGTTTTCCGGATAAGGGTCACAAGGCTTTCACTTGTGGGACACTGCTGGATGGGGGCGAAGAATGAAATGGGTGAGTACATCTTGGAAAATAGTTGCTAGCTTGCCTTGTACTTCACGATTAAAGACTTGGTATTAGAAAATCATTAAATTGAGATGGGAAATTTCGAATTAATTTGGTTGAATATCGAAATTCTCACAACGGTATTTTCTAACTGTTGGTTGAACAAAGTTGACTTTATCTAAAAAGTTTCAACCATAAAGCTCAAGTTTTGCCTCACGGTTTTAGTCGTTGCTGCTGACCAGTAAGAAGACGAAAATGGAGACGCCCGTGGCCCTTGTCGTTGTCTGTTGTTGAGTCGTTAAATTAATTAGGAAAGGGGCCGTTTTGGGTTGGGTTCGCCGCTCCAGGGAGAAATGTGTGTTCGTTTGCTACATGGAAACATAGAAAATTGATTGTTCGGATGTCAGGAAGAGATAAGGACAGTTTCCTTTACCGCAAGCTCATGAGGAATTATTGTACGTGGAAGGAGCGTGCTTTGGACGGATGGGCCATAAATGGCAGGAAGAAATATATAATAGCTTCATTTGCGATGGCATGGCATGACACTGTGGAAAAGCGTTCCGATAAGGCCATATTGTGGCACGCGGTGTGGGAGACTTCATGAGTTGAAGCATTTTCATGAGGTGGGCAGATCGCTGTTGTACTGCTGGTTATTCATTCTTTTGTACTAAATTTATCAGAAAATAATCAATTTATTTTTAGATTTTACATTAAGCATTTCTTGCAGTATAATATTTGGCCTTGCATCGTTTAGTTATTGGAATTGTAACAGTAAATGGAGTGTTCAAGGCTGTATTGATGATAGTAAAGCTTCCTAATTGAATATAATGGTAAATTAAATTACAGCAACTTGACAAAATTCAGTCAGACCACCAGTTGAAAGTATTTCTTTTCCGGATTTTCCACATACCAGTTGGGAACAATTTAAATTACTCGAAATCTTGAACGAAGTTCCCATAATTTTATCGTCAACGTGTGAGTATAAACTAGTATTTTGAAGTAGTATTTTGAAAGCCGATCCTTGAAATAAATTATCAGGCATGCTTTATCGTATGTATATTTGTTCTTTGCTTTCAAACGAATTAGTTATTTGTTTTCTAGGATCGGAAAACAAATGTTAATTATTTGCTCAAGCATTTCTGGATGCCAGTTCAAAAAAGAATTAAGTCAAAGCGATTCTTTATGTCAGATAGATCGCATTTGTTTATGACTCATGCTGAACATAATTTTTTAGACAATCAACTGACAATGCGAATTTAAGTAGAGAAGTAATTTATAATCTAATTTCCTTCATTTGCACCCAACTAGATAGCTTTCCCAATTCGTTATTTTCAAACGGTTTAGTTGATGATTGTTTTCATCATGCAACCGTTAAGATCTTCTATGTGTGCAAGATTTCCTTGAGTATTTACAGTACTTTGAAAAATCAATAAATTGAACCCATTTCAGCGGTTTATACTAAAATTTGTCACTATTTTTTTTAAATTTTGTTCTCAACTATGTTCCGTTTTGAAGACAATTTACTCTTGGGATTCCTTTTTAATTGTAGAAAGGATTCAATAAGTTCACAAACATAAGGTTTGAATGCAAACTTACCTTATCCCAAATGGAATTGAATTTGGAGCTATTTGAATGAAGGATTGAGTTTTTCGACAGACCAAGACTTTTTTGTTCAGAAGCATGAATCGATGTGTTTTACTGCCTCATATAGAATAACTGTGTTTTATGTCGAAAATAAAAAATAAGTTAAAGTAAAACAGATTGTAACAAACACTTTGCTCTTTTTGAACTAGACCTGCATCCAGATCAGAGCTTAATTTTGTGGGAAAAAGTTTGATGATCGGGAAACATTTGTTCCTTCTTGCAAGAGTTGGTCATACAATGAATGAATTCTGGATGTTTGTAGAAAAATGTAGATAAAACGTGACGAGTATTTTTTAAAGTAACTGTTGGTTGGTGCCATTAATTGTCGCTGTATTTTACTCAAATATCTGGCAGTATAACAGGATTTCCTATCAACAATGCTTGACAGAACTGCAAAGAGTCCTCCCTTAGCTCAATCACTAAGGGCGTGGCTACGAAGCAACACTATCCTGGAGGTAGCTGAGTTCGATTCCTGGTCTGGTCTAAGAATTTTTTTGTTATGGAAAATGTCTCGGGCATATTGTATGATTGTACTTGCCACACAATTATACTAATGCAACAATGGTACCTGGCATCGGAAGCTCTTAATTTATAACTGTGGAAGTGCATTTGGAACACTAAGTTGATAGCCAATTGCGAAAGCAATAAGTTTGAAATGTTAAAAATGAAAAAGAAGAACTGCAAAGATTATCCGATATTGTAGTTTTAATCTGATCTGAAATAGAGGCATTCATCAAATATTAACGATGCATTCATCTGATATACAACTGACCTTTGCACACAAAGAGCGATGGACTTCAGTATTCATAAATATTAAGGGTGCATTTGATTTAGCTTCCATAGATATACTGGCACATACTCAGGTAACCAATAAGCATTAGCATTTACAGTAAATAAATCCTAAATCTGCATTGCAGATGCTACAAGCTTTATGTTAGTATTATATCAGCCTTTCCAATAATATCTGTTGTAAAATTGGATTTCAAATGCTATTTGAATGTTTGTTGCCTGTTATAAGCATTTCGAGTTCAAAATAGAATTATAATAGCATTGCAGTAAAGCAGCCGTATATTGGGCTAAAAGCATTTAAGCTTAACCTTTATAAAACAACTATTCCTTCAGTTCTCGAATATGGCTCGTTTTGCCAACTCTTGGCATGAAACAGGCAACCTGATAAATTGGAACACATTTAAAATCGTTGTGTGAGTATTGATCTTGGCTGTATTGCATCCATCGCACAATATTAGCCTGGAGGTTCTGGCAGGACTAAAATTCTTGCAGAACCGCTTTTTGGGAGCTCTCATCTAGATTACTGAATAAATGTTGAATCTGTAACGACCTTGTGATCGAAAACTATGAAGAAATTAGAAAATGATATGAAAGGTTAGTAATATGTTTGTCAAGATAAGCAATAAAGGTAGTTGGAATTAAATGGAAATAACTAATCTCTCTTCTCATTTTTTAGTTACAGGTATTTCACTAAACAGTTAACACTTTCCAGGATACAAAGAAATGCTCAAATTGAGTACCCAGTCTAGATTCTTATGAATCAATCTTAACTATATGTCATCAGATATTAGTCTTCCATGCTACAACTCACCAAGTGTGCTCCTTACTTATCACAGTTTATTGATTGATTATAATCGCTCCATGAAACAGGCTTTGCAAGGAGTTCCAGATCAACTTTGACTTCGTTCTAATCATTAGATTTTTATTAAAAAGTACTAAAATGTTAATTTCAATAAAAGAATTTTCACTGATGAGTCGAGCATTGATGGATCCACTGGTTTCGGTGTTCACCATGACTTCTGGAAACTTCTGCAATTTTGTTGCTGTGTTGGCAGCAATCAATCTCGTATTGGGAATGATTCCCGACGTGCCTATAGATCATCATTCAGCAGGATCAGTTTTAAATTTTAACAAGAATACATTTTTGCTATCAATTTTAATCCTTTCACCGTTAAAACGACCAAAACGACAACAAACTGTGTAATCATTATGAGCAACATTACAAAATTAAATTTAGTTTTCTATTTGATCTCAGACTCTACTAGCCACATTCCATGTGTCTCTGAACTCTCAAGATGTCTAGTATTGCTCTTCTTATTGGATTTTCATATGAGGTGCTGCATGATGGATTGAACGTGATTGGGGTGAATTATAGACTAACGGTTCATAACCATTGTAACAAGTTTTCGAGAGATAGTTCCGAAATCGGTGGGCTGATTCTAAAAAAGTTTAGTGAGACCACTAGAGATTCTGTTTGGCGTCTGTTCTGCCCAGTAGATGCTGAAAAACACATCTAACTTTGTAACTCAACCGATGTATACACACATACACATGTACCCGTCGAGCTGAGTTGGAAGGTATGAAAAATTGACTTTAGATTGAAACTTTGATTTTTAAGCAATTGTTATATATTTTTTATTAGAATGGTAAACACTTGGATTTTAAATATGCAAGTTTTATTATATCTCAAATCAATCACGAGATACAATAAATTTTGTGCTGCCAAATTCTATGTGTTGCATACATTATGTCTACCACTGTAATAAAATCATCATTTTACAGTATTAATTCACAAAATGCATATTTGCTTTGCATAGCATAGCATAGCATTTTCCGACCCTACACTCTCCTGGGTTGGCTGCTGAAGAGAAGATGAAAGCGCAAGAAGAGCTGCCTTGATTGTGACAGGCTCTTCATCCATCGTTCTCTTTGCTCAACACCTGGCCAGGTCCTTGTGATCAGCAGAGATTGGACGGGCATGTTGACTAGATGTCCACTTGAAAAGATGTCGATAACTCAAGCCACCTTCATAGACATCATAGGACGTTTGATGGAAGTTTCTTGGCGAAAAATCATATGTACCTATATTTGCTTTGATATGAGATAAGTTTCAAGATGAATGAGTTGTTGGGAGTGACGAAGGTAAGAAATTTAGCTTTTTTTCTAAAATGGATTTGGACATACAATTTAAATATTTTGCTCATTTGACTTCTAAGCATATCCAATTTAAAAAAAAATATGATTGCTTGATAATTGAATGAATGATTAAAGAATCACAAATTGTTGATATTCTGTTAGAATTAAACATCCTGTATTATTTGTAAATTCTTTCTACTGATGTGTTTTGAAATGCATTGAAATATCATGAGAACTTTCCAACGCCTATCATTGGGTCGAAAAAATATGCTCAAAAACCATCGTGAAAATCAGTGAATTGCGGTACGAATTGTCGGATTTAAATCCCTCAGCACAGTTGTCCTGTAAGATACTTTAGACGGACATGAGATTAACAATGGAAATCTAGAGTTTGGTTACTTCTGAAAACTTGTCGCAAACTTGTTGTATTACAATTTGTTTGGAAGTACTTTTTTTTGCCTTAAATGCAAGAGTGGCGTGTACGTTAATTTTTGATGAGCAAATATCGTGTGATGGAATGTTCAAGAAAGTTGTAGAAATTGTTATTATTAAACACTTTGTAAAACATTTTTTGCTGCGATAAATCTGAATTTCAGTAAAAAGTTGTATTCGACTCAAAGTAATTCATTTTTAACTTTTACCAGCTTGCTTTTTTCTACCAAGTTGTTTATTTTGACATTTACTACAATTTAGATGAGAACACCATAGTTGTTATGTTTTTATTTTGTATTAAATTTCCAGTTAAATTTACGTCATACTACAGGGCTTACAAATTGAAGTGGGGCACCTGCAAAAAATATGGTATATTATGACTTGATTTAACACACCCAGTACAAATTTGGGAGAGATGTTATTTTTCTATCATTTCCAAAGCAACTTTCTGTCACACACAGTTTTCAATAAATACATACTTAAGGAGCTCACATAGAATCAAAACACATAGAAATCATGGCTATCTCTGGTCAGTATATGACAACTACCACGTGTTTTCATAGAGAAAGGCTTAATAGGATATTAGTTTTTTTTATTAGGCTTCGAATTTCTTCAGGTAAATCAAACCGTGTCTCACCACGAGTTGTATGTTTGTTGATAAGTAAGATTGCCGGATCGGAGGGGCGAAGAAGCCGTTTGAAAAAGTCCTCCAAGTGGATAATACAGATGAAATTTCCTTACGCACTTATTCCTCGTTTTGTGGGCTTCCTCACTCAGCATCCTTAAAGGCAGTGCAGTAGTCCTGATAATATCACTCCCGTGTAATAGTAGCTTATGTACTGTTGAAGAAAGCACATACCAGTCGTACAATCCACGATACATCTTAGATTTATCTTGAGCAAATTGTCCAAAAGCTTCTCAATCCTAACCTTTCTTTGAGAGCCTGCCGGATTGAAATCTGACTATTCTTCAAGATCGCATTGTCCTTACTAACATACCACGAAGGCTTAGGTAATGCCAACCGAAAGCTGTCATTCAACAATAGCTCCATGGATCGTATTTGAGCGTGAAGAGGAAAAAACACATGCTTCAATATAGCTGGGGAGCTACATGTTTGATCTTCAAAAGAGTCATTCAAACGCTTTACTAACCGCAAACAGATGTAACGTTGTTGTGAAGGAGTTCCTGCTTGAGTTGATTCTGTTTGAGCTCCTTAAGTATATTTTAATTGAAAACTTTTACAGAATGCAGCTTTGAAAAAGATAGAAAAATATCATTTTTCCCAAATTTTCCTTAAACGTGTGTTGAATCAAGTCATTTTATGACATTTTTTTTTCAGATGCTCCATTTTTAGTTGTGAGGCCTATAGTATGGCGTAAATTTAATTGAAAAAATCACTATAAAACGAAAGCAAAAATAAATACAACTACGGTGTACTCATCAAAATTGTAGCACACGTCAAAACAAACAACTTTGTCGAACATAGCAAGCTGGTAAAAGTTAAAAAAGAATGACATTAATTCGAAAAACGATTCTTTACTAAAATTCACCTAGAAAAAAACCTAGAAAAAAAAATGTTTTAAAAAGTTTTATATAATATCAATTTCTACAACTCACGATATTTGCTCATAAAAAAGTTATCGTATACGGCACTATTGCGTTTAATGCAAATTACTTGCATACAAATTGTTGTACAACAAGTTTGAAACAATTTTTCACAAGTAACGAAAGCTCAAATACCACAAATTTCCATTGAAAATCTCATGTCCGCCTAAAGTAGCGTACTGAACCACTGTGCTTTGTCTTCTGGCTGTTTGCACACCTTAAAATTTTTTTTGTGGAAAGCATTTTTCATCAAACGAAGAGGTTATAGCCGCCGTAGAGGAGTATTTTGCAGGCCTTCCAGAAAGTCTTTTTCGTGATGCGACAACAAAAAATGGAAGATCGTTGGACCAGGTGTATTGATCATATGGGAGACGATACTGAGCAATAAAAGTGATTTGAAATTATATATTTCATTTCCGCTTTCAAAACTTTTTCACTAACCTAGTATGTATGTACAAAATATATCTGACATCCATTGGTTTGTTACTGAAAATAAAAATTAGATATGTAGTCCTGGAAAAGTTTAAAAGCAAAGCAGATCATTCACATATATCATTCATAGATAGAATTCCAATAAAAAGATATAGGTTTTTGTTTTTCCTGAAGAGCAACATATAATTCTAGAGGAACATGTTTCAAAAAGTTTTTTTTTATACTCTTCTAGTTACATTTCAATGATAGCAGTATGAGTGAACGAAGAGTCCGGTTCGATGATTTTTGATATAAGTTGCTTATCTAATCCTAATACCACAAAACAGAAATATATAAATATAATCCTATACTGCCTATGAGCGCATTCTAGTATGTTAGGAAAATAGAAGTTGAAGTTCAGAAGTGCAATTTCAATGTTAATGTCATACTGAACTGCTGAAAACAAACTGAGCCTTTAGTTGGGCATCACGCTCTTAAGTTAGATGGTTTTTGATTGTGTGTTTTTGAAGTGCTTCCAAAGCGTGCTGAAATTGTCGATTAAATGATAATGCAAAATGTACAATGAGATTTACAGGTACACGATCTTCAGTCGCACCCCCTCACTTCGCTATTGTCAAAATGATAACATTGCCCAGGCTACGCCAACCAGCGTCTCCATGTTTTAGCTAGCAGTCTTTAGTGATCATATGACTCATGAAGGCGTGAGGTAGGACCTTGTGAGGATCTGAAATCGGTTGCACACTCCATTCTGGTTGTCAACTCACCATTTGTCGGGTCTAATGTTTAATAATGTTTTACCAACATTGGTCGGTGCAAAAGAAGCAATAATTTTATTGAAAGTATCGAAAAATCTTGCAAATATTACAGAATTACTGAAAGCAAAAACCTACTCAGTACAGGATCAAAAAAAAAAATGTTTGCAGTAGGCGTGGAACTCAATTTACAGTATTCAAAAATAGTAACAGCGAATAATGATTCGCTTGACTCATCCAACAAAATAGAACACCCACTGCCCTGTCCCATTCAAAAACCTAGAAATTGTCTTTATGCTCACCAATAGTTCCACTTGTAATGGTGAAGAACGATCCAAGAAAGGAATTGAAAAACTCCCATGAAGTAAACCGAGAAGCAAGCAGAAAAAGAAGCATACCATATTGCCAACCGAAGTACATGTAACTACGCTATGTACCCTCGAAGCGACACCATAGCGCAGCATAAACTTTGTCACACATCTTCCTCTCCATCATCGCTAGAGCTAGAGCACCTCCCCGCATCCATCATAGCACGGGAAACTCCGCGTGCGACCGGCGATCGGTCGGTGGGGTGCCACTCTATTTGTTATGCTACACGCCTCGCGCACGGGCCGCGCTAATACCGTCGTCCCGCTCTGGCATCCGGTCCGTTTAGTTCCATTTCATTCCATTCCGTTGCGCTCTGCCTGCCTACCGTGTTGTTGTTCGGTGTGTGGTTTCGCCCTATCGCGCTCCTCGTCCTGGGCTAACTGTGACTGTGTCTCTCGCGCTTGTTTACCTTCCACACCATGTGCTCGGTGGTCCGCTCGCTGTAGGTCCGCTTTCCAGTCGAGATTGTGAGACGGAACGTTTCGTTCGCTCGCTCGCAGCCGTTTGCGTATTTTGATCGCCGCTTATCAGAATCGACGTGAAGTTTTAGGGATTCGCTGTTAGCAGAGTGACGGTTTCGCAAGGTGCGTGATGATCTGAACAGATTTGCTTGTGATTGAAGAAAAAGGGATTGCTGGTGTTTCTGTGGCAGAAGATCCCTTTTGCCGGTGGAAGTGGTTTTGATCGTGTGTGCATCATTTGGTGAAAAATAGCTACTACAATAGCAATTGTGAAGTTATTTTGGAAGGATTAGCAATCGAAAATTGATCGACTAAATTAGAGGAATTATGATGTTGCTGGATGTTTTACGATCATGAGGATAACAGTAAAACTGAAAAGCCTATAGGGAATTGTCGAATGTGTTAATTTTGTGAAGTTAAAGTTATTCCTAGAGGAAAACCGAAGATTATATATCCGTGAAAAACAACGGTGACAACGCAAGCTGAAAAAACAAATAGGTGAGATATGATTGTTTGATCTTGAGTTACAAGCTGTTTTTTTTTATCATGTTCTCAACTGAATCATTTGTTCGAGAAATTACTTATCGACTGAAATATTGGTTCGTTGCTGGCAGTTCTGCAGAGTTTAACTCTTGGGTTTTCACTGCGATCTTCGAAAAATTCAGTTCTAAATTAAGTAACCATCTGCTACACTGTGTGTGTGTGTTTTTTTTAAATTCAGTACATGTTAGTCCATGTTTGTTCATGGGTCTTGTGTTCTTGCGTTTCTTACCATCAAGAAACAACTCGTAGATATGTACAATTACCAGTGCAATTTCTCCAATGTCTCCTAAACATACCCTGCATTTGACCTACTCTCAAAATACAGGGCAAATTTTTGGAAGAATAAAGTTTTGTGCAAAGTGCTACAAAGTGCTTCAGTGTTAATTTTTAGCAAGATAAATTTGCTCCTGAGTACTGGTTTTTAGATACTTGTTTAATTATAATTATGAAACCTGGTGATGATGAACGTCTTTAGTGCAATTCCTGTATGAAGTTAAAAAGAAGTATTAGTGATTCCCGTTTGATTCCACTAGCATTTTGCTTTTCCTTTGATATTTTGCTCTTGCTTCATTTATAAAGTGCAAACGTGTTCAGTGTTTTATTATTGATAAAATATTGTTTTGTTTAATGTTTTTAGTGATTTTTTTTTAATTCAGGGTATTCTTCATATACTTATTTTTCATGTCATCCCGACCAGAAGGGGGAAAAAAAAATTTCATGTTTTGTTATTCAGTTAAGCTGTTTTTGTAACAGAAGTTTTTAGAAATTAGATCTCGGATGTAGTTAAAATAACACAAACCGTAACAAAAAGTCCTCAAGAGGTAACAAAATTATAGCAAACTATGATATAGATATAACATAAACAAAACAAACTTTGTAACAGTTTTGTTACGATGTAGCAAAGTCATATCAGCTAGGGTTATAATTAGTTTATTTCTTTAAGCACGCAAATTGTTCCTCGCGGGGTATTATATATTCATTTGTTAAAAATATGTTAAACAATTATCCAGATGAAAGCATCTTTAACAAATTTATATCATAATCAGTTATCCGTAACACGGTTTGTTATAATTTTGTTATTTTTTGTTGTACGTTTCTGGTTGGGATGAGTATTGATAAATTTTAAAAAGTACCTTTAAAGTAATCCAGTATGGTATTTTCGTAAGAATCTCAGCCAAGAAAGTCGATACACCTGAAATGTTCTAAATAAAAAAATAAACAATGATTGGTTATTCAATGAGCGTTGAAGGGTTAAATATTGATAACAAATATTGAAATTTTTTAAATAAAACTTTGTTTTCTCTATTATGCAATGGAAAATGATTTGTTTCCTAAGTTCAATTTGTTTGAGCATAAAACCTAACAATTGCATCTCTGTCATTCTAACTAATATCTCAATATTCTATCAAGTTTGTACGAAAGATGTGTGTTTTTTTCCTATGTTCGGGGCATGCGAATCAGTGTACGTTAGTTGTATATCCCATATCCTTTATTTACAGTGCATGTCGAGTTACTTCATTACTATTGCGAAATGGTGAACTATTCGGTGTTGTTACAGTTACCATTGTTTATTTTGTTGGCATTGAGATAAGTTTTGTTGAAAGTTTACGCTTTTGAGGAGTGAGAGCACTTTTTAAAGACACGCCACACGATTCGACATTTGTCAAAACTGGATTCATTGCAAAGAAAACAAACAATTTCTCCGATAGTGACCATGCATCAGAACCCTTGTCCTAACTTTTACTATTATACAGGCTTTTGTCCAAACCGATGTCACTTGAAGCTGCTAGGAGAAACTTCAAGATAATTCATGTCGATTGATGACATTCATGACATGGATAAAAAAGAATCGGAACACTTGTTATGCTACTGGCTTTTGGCCCAATATATGGCTGCTTTACTGCAGTGCTATGATAATGTTTTATTAATGCTATTTTGCATTCGAAATGCTCATTACAAGCAACAAGCATTTAAATAGCATTTGAAATTCAACTTTACAATAGATATCATTCAAGATGATGATATAATGCGAGTATAAAGCTTGTAGCATCTGAAATGCAGATTTATGGGTGATTTACTGCATATTCTAATGTTTATTGGTTACCTGGGCAGCAATCACTTGCAAAAATGCTGACAATATCTAAAACAAACAGAGGGGATATATCACAAAAGATCTAAAAAATGGCGGCAGTGATGAAGATACCCGACATGGATGAAAAAAAAGAATACTTCAAACTATAGAACATCAAATCTATAAACAGAGAATTCCCATAATGAAGAATAACTATGTTTTCCTTATTTCAAGCTTATCTTCGGTGGCCAAGTATTGTCATTTTTAAAAAGGCATAAAATATACTAAGATATGTTCCTTCAACGACAAACACAAATAAGTTTCCTTAGTTTAAATTAATTCGGACTCCGTAACGCACCACGATAAGATGTAAGGAACGCATTGGTTTCGGGATCTCAAAAAAATCGTATCAATAGGAGAATGTTTGTAACAGTTTAGAGATTGTATTCGAAAAAAAAGTGAAACAAAATTATGATCACCGAAAATTGTTTTAGTACGAATTTCTGGCAAAGAAGTCCAAAGATGTGATTCTAAAACTAGGAAAATTTAAACTTCCAATGCTTACTACAAATACGTTCTATTCATAAGCTCGTAGGAGTTTTTATAAGTGTTTATGGTTTAAAATTATGGTTATGTTTCAACGTCCATATTGAAAAGCAGACGCCCTTGCATTGAAACTGATGATTATATTTTGGGCAATGATTAGGCCAAGATGAATATTCGACAGTTTCATCTACTCTTTCTTCAAGCATAGTTAATTTTAGAACACGTTAGGGGCATGTGTCGTTATGATGGACAAATATTGCTAGATTTGGTAAAGTTCAAGCGTTTTAGAAGCGTTAAGCTTTTTAAGTATATTTTTGTGGTGGTTCCACTCTAGTTTGTTTTTTGCCTAACAAAACAGCGTTTAGCCTTCTTGGGAAAGGTCAAAAGAAGCTTCTTGAAGCTTTAATGTTAGTCAATTTTTTGGGCATTGGTTTTAGTTCAACCGACAGCACTGTTTTTACTTTACAGTTTGCGATAAAACTTTGTCGGTGAACTATTACACTATTAGTTTGAGGATATCGTTTTTGGTCAAATTCTAGAAATTTTGTAACGTATATTTAATTACAAAAAAATTACATATATTTCACCTTTTTTTAAGCATTACCCAAGAAATCCGCACATAAAATACTGAAGTTTTATCGCAACAAAAATTGTCTACATAAATCTGTTTATGTTACAATCACTTAAGGGCATCTTTAGCTGTGGTCTATTTTTGGAACAACTTTATACTAGATTTGCGTCAGCAAAACTTGAATAGAACCAGCTAAAATAGACCAACTTCCCGTTCCAAGCACCGGTGTTGTATTTCTTGTTGTTAAGCCCGCGAACACCTGTCATCCTGTCAATTATTCAACATCAGAGGTCAGAAGATTTTTCAATCAGAGATCCCAGATTTATCGCAAACTTGTTGCCATGGATTGGTTTGACCAAATATTTTTTCCTGCCAATAGTGCGTCCAAGCAGACGACGAGGAATACTTGCTATTTTGTTTACGTGAAGCTTTAGGGACATCTCGGAAATGCTATTTATTTAACAGAAATACCACCAACTTATTAAAAGTTTAGCAAATCGATCAACTTCCCAGACTTTTAACAATTTCTCGTAAATTATTGATATATTTATGATATTCTGCTTTTTAACTTAAGGATGTACCAACTGAGAGTCCCAATAAGTTCTGGGAAGCTAAATCTTCTTCTCAAAGTTCCAGTTATTTCCAGAAAGTTGTTTCTATTCCATGGATGATCAGCAAATTTTTTTGAAGTTCAACCAAGTTTCCAGAAAAGTTGAGAATTTTTCGACAAATCAATGAACTTTTCTGAAGTTCCACCACTTCACTTTTCAAAAGAGAGTGAGCAAACTTCATGATTTTCTTGAAACTTTCAATAAGTTTATTCAACTTCCGAGAAGCTTAATCAACTTCTGTCAAGTTCATTATATTTCCACCCAATCTTCATAGATACACCGAAGTTTAAAGTAATTCAGAAAATTATTTTCAAGAATATTTTCAGTTTTCAGAAGTTTATATAAGTTCTGATCAGTTAATGTAACTGTCGAGACTGTTTAAAGCTGTTGAATATGCAATTTAATAATATAATATTTGAAAAATATTCCTGGAAAAAATCAAAGAGTTTTGGAATTTTTTCTCAATGAAATACGAAATCTATCTTCAAAATATCATCGGATTTCTCCAGAAAACTTGTGAAAACTGCTGTACTAAAATGACCAATCCATCAATAAACCGATTATTAGCTTTGAAGACTTCATTACTTTTCGTTTCGAAGCAAGTGGAACACTATTCGGAATCGGAATTTGCCACCAAACTAGTCGTAAAATCCACACTAGTCACACTTCCGTGAGCCTCCTCATTTCAAAATTTCCCGGAAAATGCAGTGGCTGCCAAAAGCTTAGAGAACCTTCCGTTATTCAAGAATGAAACGAAAAGGTAATTTGCAAGCACCGGGAGCAACTTGAGGTAATTTACAGCATCCGAGGCGAGCAACACCACTTTCGGTCCGGCGCCAGCATCACTCGCACCGAATACGGCCACTTTTCGGTTCATAAGTATACCTCAGCAAGCCTCAATGCTTTTCTGGAATGAAAAACACCGGAACAATATCTGCAACAGCTAAAAAATAACACATTCGGTCCATCGGTCAGCATTCAAAGTTTTGTTGTTGGTTTCCGCGAGGGTTTGCGTCAGTAAACAACACGGTAGATTCCCAAGTAACAATTTTGGTTTTATAAGGGTTCTGAAGAGCATGAATTAGACTTCAAGAATGCTATAAAACCATGATAAAACCAGAAATGTTCCTTGGGTTATAAACTTGAATTTTTGTTATGTAAAAACTTAAGTTTTACTCATTAATTGGTATTATCAAGTAGCGTGTAGTGTTTTAGAACGGTATTTTTCTTGATCTTGATCTAAAAAAAATAAATCCAAACCACGATTTGGACCGCCTTTGAAGATGCCCTAAAGATAACCAATTTCCAGGTTTGACTGTATCAACAAGCTTCATTAGTTTTTTTTCCTCTGTTCGGGACATAAACCACTGCGACCAGTAATTTGATCTATTGTAGTATATCCCGTAGCCTTTGTGTAGTGCATGTCGAGTTACTTCATCGCTATTGAGAAATGATGAAGTATTCGGTGTTGTTACAGTTGCCATGGTTTGTTTTGTTGGCAATGAATCAGGTTTAATTGAAAGTTTCCGCTGTTTAAACCCTTTGTGAGCGACAGCACTCTTAAAAGCCGCGCCCCTTTATCAGTCAAAACCGGATTCATTGCAAACAAAACAAACAATAACGCCGATACTGACCATGCATCAGAACCCTAGTCATAACCAATTCAAACTATAGAACATCAAATAGAAAATAAGAATTCACATAAATGAAGACTAACCATGTTTTTTTATTCCAAGCTCATCCTCGGTGGCGCAACCCGAGTATTGTCACTTTTCACAAGACATAAAATGTAATAAGGACTATTGTACGTTCCTTTGACTACAAAAACAAATATGTTCCCTAGTTTGAATTAATTCGGACTAGGGTTCGGTGGTAGATCTGATACCCCGTAACGCACCACGAAAAGGTGATCTACCAGCGTTACGGCTTCATTAGTTGATCAGCCAATTGTCTGTTTTCTGATCCATCGAAATTTCATGGAAGAAAACATATCACTGTTATATATAATAGTCCGATACCTAAAATACGAAACACGTAACACCTGAAGGAACATAGAAATTTTGGCTTCGGAAATGTTGACTATTTTCGGCCACCGATTTTCGAACCTCTCACTCTACATATTCTTGCATCAAAGCACTAAGATGAATTAATTCATACGATGTCTCGGCTATTTAGCTTCACTCTGATAATCATTTAAATAGTGAACCGTTCGGTTTAATCATATGTTCTTCAAATAAACCAAATGGACTCGAAAACACTGCTGTTTTCGATGCGATAATCAGAACAATTTTTTTTACACGAAGTTCAACGGGAACTATAGCCGAACAAAAAAGGGGCTGCCGACAACCGTTGCACTAACTTGAGAAGTTTGGCGGTTCATAAAAATACTTTCAAGTAGTGAATAATTCTGTCCATTTTTATAGATAGAGGTTCACCGAGCAAATTAATGTCAATAAACAAAAACGTAAAATATGTGCATAACGCTACACAGATAAAAAGAAACATTGAATTTTCTACGTTATGTAATGCACATAAAGGGAATGCTAGATTTGCCAGAATATAATGGGATATTTCATGTAAATTTAAGCCAGATAACGCCTGAATCCAGCCTGTTGTATGAAAGATTGCCAATATTGTTGTATGGCACATGAAAAGTTGCAAACAATTTCGTTGTTTATGCCTTTTTTAGCTTGGATTTAAACGAGGGGATATTTTACACCCTTGTTAAAATTAATAATTTTTTTCTGTGTACAAAAGAATTCATACACCCAAAACGAAATTCACATAATCAGTGGAAAATATCCACTACAAATTTAGGAAGTGGAAAATGTTTTGTTAAATCAAGTGAATCTTATCTTGTCCATTGAATTTATTTTTCTATGTGATACTCATGTAAAATTCACTTAATTTAGTATTGGGTAATATCAACATATGTTTCCAGTAGTAGCTAGGTGAAATATTGTTTCAGTGTACTCATAGTACTCTACTTAGCTTGCCTTGATAATCATATTCCTCAATGCGTCAATCATGCCATGCTGCATTCTGAAAAATACGAAAAAGTTGTGTTGTAAAAATATGTTCAGTGAGCTTGCTAAGTTCTCAATCGAAAACCGTGTTGTGAATGTGTCATTTCAAAGATTTGTTACTAAAACTGAGTAAATACAAACAATAAACACCGATTCTTCATCACAGTCGTCATCGACCGCCTTCAGTTAAAATATCTGTATTTTTTTGTCTTCGAAGTGGTCAGACTTCACCGTTTTTTTTTCTTTAATGGTCAACAACTGAGCACCACTTACTTCCACTTGCTCTCACCCGGCACGGGTGTTTGGGATGAAATCTAGAGCAATAGCTCAGCAGGGCCCGATTTAAAAAGTAAATAATGACGATTTCTGTTGAATGTTGAGAATGTTAAACGCTGACCAATAACATTATCTAAATGAACAGTGATGTCTGTTGTGAATGGTAACCAATCGACAATCATTGCCCACCTTATAAATTAAGTCCTTATGACTTGTTCCTCTAGAGAGGTTGTTTGCTGTGTTTAATTTGATGAAAGAAAGATTTTCGGATTGAGATAAGAACTCAACCCAAATGAGGTGGAAAACATACGGGTACAGAACCAACGAGATAAAACAAAAACGGTGCGTAGTAGAGATGGAAAGGAAACGCTTCTGAAGCGCCCCTGGGGACCTGCCGTGTAGCTGATTTGCTTACCGAGCTGGAACGACCCACATGGAGCAAGCTTTTCGGTCACAAATGGTCGCTCAAGCTTCCGCGGGGTGCCTGCGTGTATGTATGTATGGCTAATTTTGGACAGAAAATTTCCAGCTAAGCCGTAATCTTTTACGGACTGACATGTTATTTCCCTAAATCAATAAATTTTTGGTGAATAAAACTTTATCTAATCTTTATTGCTCATCCTGTATGCTCATCATTCTGGAAAACACTTGAAATGGCCATCCATAGTCCCCGCTGCGTGGCCGAGGGGTTTTGTGGATTGAAAGAAGAATCGGAAACATCGAGATTTGACGGCTTCTGATCATGGCCTTTGCTTCATATCCTCCTGTTTTGCTGACGGCATGAGTGGTGAAAGGGATGGCTAGTCTTTCAAGTTGACGAACCACACTGTCTCTTATCGACTCATTAATAGACAATAATTGTTTGTTTAAATTTACATAAAGGCATTCATCATTCCGCTCTAGTGCTGGGTCTGTGCGACACACTGGGTCGATCAGGGAGCCATGCTGAGCGCTAATCAGACGACTTGTCAACACAGATGAATTAATAGAAAGAAGCTGGCTGCGAACACACACGACGTTGGACGGCGCTACTGGGCTGAGTTATCTTTGCTGGTTACCGGGCTACCACCTGGCAATGCCGGAGAATAGTGGTTGGTAAAAAGGAAGCTCAAAGCAATTAGCGACTAATGTGAGACGATTCATTTGATTTAGATTATTGAAAACACTCCAGTGACAGGTAGATAATGTTTATGCGTTTATGTACGAAACAAATATTGGAATTTGGGAAAGGGGACCTCCAATATGGATCAAGGTTTATTTTTATTAGTAGTATTTTTTTTTTAGTAATCTAAACATTCGTACAAAATCGCAATTTGGCTCAGACGCATTTCGCTTCAAATTATTTTGGGAGTTGGTAGCACCCTCTCAGATTTCAGTGAAACATTCCTAATATTTCACAAAAAGCCACTGCATACTTAGTTTTTTTGCTCCAAACTGATGAACCTCTCGTCGTTAGAGAAGAGCCAAACCTTTTTTTTTTTTCAAATTAATATAATCGAAACATGACAAATTCTCCAAAAAAGTGTTTTGTGGATGATTATTACAAAATAAATCAATTTTTTGAGTAACGAAATTTAGTGCATTTATTTTTCCACATTACAATTACTTCTTATATTTCAATATGGCGATTGAAAAAAAATTACAGTTTTGCAAAGACCCAATTTTTGTTCGCAATACTACTATGAAACCAAGTTTCCGGATATTCAACTTACTGGGGGCACAATGGTTTTAAAACACGTTTCTTTAACTGCCGATAATATGATAATATGAATGACCCCAAACCTCATTTTAAAACAGCATTTTACGAGTTCATAAAGTCGACATAAAACCTTTGATAGGAGTCAAAGGAACTCGAGAAAACAACGTTTTGAGATCGTTGTAAACAAGCTGTGTAGGTTCCCGTAAACCTGACTAAAATATGAAACCTATTGGCACCTCTTGGTGCCATAATAATTCCAAACTGATTTTTAGAGGATTTCATAAAACTTTAATAAAACTTAATAAAGCCTGATGGTGCTGGCAATGTTTCTTCGGGATGAGGGTGTGGCCAAAATTTATCCGAATAGAATATCTTAATGAGTATCTATGCAAACAAACATGTATAAGAGACCGCCCCCCCCTCCCTCTCCTAGTCACGTTTTTGTATGGACCCTCAAATTTTTTTGTATGGATCGCCACGTTTTCCCAAACTCCCTTCCCCCCTTACTGCGTGACATAATTAATGGACCTTCCCTTATGTAATTTATAATATGCTGTGTGGTTGGTAGAATACACAATCATTCCAGTTTTTTTAAAGACGTTTTTTCTTTTAATATGATTTGTGAAATTTTGAAGTTCAGTGTAGGGAATATTGCTAACAATGAAATGTCTAAATTAATAGGAGAAAACCGTATGAAAATGGTTCTCAATGAGAAATTTAGAGAATGAGAAGAAGTTGCATCTATGAATAGACCAAAAATGGAGCCTTTACATCGAAATGACATCCATATCCCTCGAATTTGTTTGCCCTAAAAGAGGAAGTTTTCTATCATTTTGGTGGGGAATAGTAACGAACATCATATTAAGATTAACTACGTAAGCGTGTAAAAAGTTGAACGGCGATTATAGCTAAATTATTTAATGAGTTAGAACAAAACATTTAATGAACCTTGACTTATTAGGCTGACATGTGGGTCACATACCCTATATTCAAAGATAGACTCATTTCAAATGGAATTCTCGAATTTTAAAAGCATACTTTGTTGATAAATGGATGATTATGACCTTCACTGGCTTAGTCTTAGATTAAAAGATACTTAAAAAACAGTTTGTACAAAAAAAAATCTTGTTAGAAAAAATGTTGTTTTTCTTAAAAGTGCCCATCTTGCAATGTGAAGATGGTTGGTTAAAAATTAACTAACTGGTTAAACTTTTTAGCTGTAGGACTTTTTTTGATTTTTTTTCAATATTTTTATATAAATATGTGACTTGTTTCGTTTTTTTTTAAATTTTGTTTGTTTGATTAGACAGGAGGAAAAAAAATCGGACAAAAAAAATTTGGAACATTTTTAAAATACAGGAAGCATGCCAACTGCTTTTTTGTGACAAGATCTTTATGCCCAGAAAGCTTCACTGAAATCTGTAATAGTGCTGCCATCATTTGTTCGAATTGGTGCAAAATGCGTCTTAATCCTCAATTATCTTTCAATACAAGCAGTTTTTTTTAACGTTTGTAGGACATTCAGGAAAAGGTCGGCATTGTTGTCGATCGAAATCATTGCATGTATATGTTGCAGTTTCACTGAGATATTGCAAAGCACATATTCTTTTACCACTTAACGGTTTAAGTTGTTGTAATCAAACGATACAAGAATCTTAAATAAGGCTCAAGCTGAATAACTAAATTACATGCCACAGGTCAAACGATATAGGTTCAAATGACAAGGGACAAAATGTCGAACTATGTGATTTCTTTATTAATTAACTTTGTGAGATCTACGATGGATTTAAATAGTGTGCATCCTGAAAAAATAGAATTACTAACGCTGTGAAACTAGCAGCACTATTTACTCTCGACGATTTAAATAAAATATCTGGCAACTCTGAATACAGAAACGTTAAAGGCACAACAAAAACAAAGAGGTTTCGGGTATTCAATTCCTCAATCAACAATCAGCTCGACAAACAGATGATATTGGTAGGCTCAAACTGGCACTGATACTAAATTAAATCCCGATGTCTTGCGTCTTTGAAGTTGACAGGAAAGTAAATCAATAAGTTTTTAAGCATATATTTTGTAGATCATTTCAATAGGGACGATACTTAATGTTATTATGAGAAGGATTAAATAGTATATTACAACGATTAGTGACAGGAATTTCGGAAGTGAAAATTCTGTCACTAGACTGACTGTCGAAATTCGGGTTAGTGTTGGCACCACAATGCAGCTCTTCACAATAGCACCACATCAAATACAACGTCAGAAACATAAAAAAACTCCATATTTAACATATTCAATGAATGTCCTGGAAGACCAACAGACATTCTGAGATAAGTTTGGGATATTCTACGCCAAACAAACTAACTTTACTTTGTATAGTCAATAAAACTATTGTTACAATTGTAGACCTAAAATTTTGAAGGACCATTTAAATGACTTAAAACTAACAAGATTACGTTTCAGAATACTCATAGACTATGTTTGAATATTTATCGTAGGTGTGTATAGCCCAAAAGGCTACGGTTACTCCTGTATATCTTAATTTCTGAACTATAGGTCAGTTTTTATGAACTTGAACACTTCTAGATCACTGCATAAAACATATCGTCACCTTTCATAGGCTATAAAGCTATTTTTACGACGGTAGATTCTAACTTCTGAACTCAAGTGTATTTTTGGTGACCTGAAACATCCCAAGACCTCATTATATCTGTTTACTTTCCAGAAGACTGACTTAATTTGTTCAAATACATATTCTTACTTTGTTTGATCCAAAAAGCTACAGTTACATCTGTAGATTTTTACGTTTTTAACTCCAGGATAGTTTGGATAACCTGAAACAACTGAAAATTATCTCATAATGTCTGTTGTTCTTCCAAGATATTTAATGAATATGTTTCAATACACATCGTAGCTTTGCATAGCCTAGAAAGCATTTGTTACAACTGTAGGTCTTACGTTCTGATCTTAAGGATAGTTTGGATGACCTAGCACACGTCATTTTGCCCTATAATGTTAGTTGACCTTTAAGAATATTAATTGAACATGTTTGTATATTTTTTGTAGCTTTGTATAGCCTAAATATTACTGTTACAACTGTAAATCTTAAGTTTTGAACGCCAAGGCAGATTGACCTAGACCATCCCAAGATTATTTTTGTGTGTATTTTTCGTTTGAAAACATTCACTGAATATACTTGATTATGTAACGTCACTTTGCATAGCCTAAAAAGGTACTGTTACTACCGCAGATTTCAAGTTCTAATCTCGAGGACAGTTTGGATTACCGAGGAGAACACAAAGCTTTAAAATAATGATTGTTGACTTTCCAAAACATTTATTTAATATGATTGAATACATCTTCTTTTCTAGCAATTAGCTTATTCATTACTCTCAACCTAGTGATCTCAATGCACTTCCACAGTAATTAATTGAGAGCATTCGATTCCTGGTACCATTTTTGCATTAGTATGAATGTGAGGCAAGTACAATCATACCCTATTGCCCAGAGAATCGAGAAAAATCATCCTTAAGGAAAAATTCCTATATCAGATCAACTATCGAACCCAGCCACCTCCGGCAAGGTGTTGCTTTGTAGCCGTGCCTTTATTGAATACATATAGTAACTTTATGTAGCTCAAAAAACTACTGTTACAACTGTATATCTTATGTTCTAAACTCAAGGACAGTATGGATAACCTAGACCATCCCAGTTTATCTCATAATTATTTTTTTTACGTTCAAAAATATTCAAAAATATTCAAAAATATTCACTTTACTTGCATACATAGCGTTTATTTGCATAGCCCAAAAACCTTTTGTTACTACTGAAGATTTTAAGTTCTAAACTCAAGGACAGTTTGGATGGCCTACAACATCACAAAGTTATCAAAAAATGACTGTTGACCTTCCAACAGGTCTAAGGCTATGTTCATTCAACATGTTTGAATACATATCGTAACCTTATATAGTCCCAAAAGCTATTGTTACCCCTGTTGATCTGAAGTTCTAAACTCAAGTACATTTTGGATAACCAAAAACATTCCAGAAAGATACGAAAATATTTATCGTTTATCAAAGAAAATTTAACAATACGTATGTATGTGTACCATATATTGAAACATAGTTTTATGCTATTAATAAGGCATTTTTTTTTCTTCAACTTCTTCATATTCGAGAAGTTCTAGGTCGTCAATTATTATATATTTTATAGATAAAAGAATTGATGTAGAACAAATTTATCGAAGACAGTGTTCACTTTTATTCAGTATGTGATTTTATGCAGCCATATTTTATTTGAAGAGGTTCTGAAGAGGTTAATATACTTTTTAAGAAAAAGCTTAACATTTATGAATTCTTCAATAATATTTGACCTGAAATCAACAATGTTGAACTCTTTTTTAATGCGTGAAAAAAATTCCGATTGATTGGTGCAAAAAAATTGAAAATTTCGTAAGAAACGATTGAGATATCTACGCTCAAAACCTGACTACTTTTCGTGACGGTCGCATTGCGATTATTTTTTTAATTGTACCCCAGTTTAGAAAACAAAGACGTGGTCAAAAGACCAACGACTGCTTACAGTTGCACTTTAATTTCACGTTGGATTTGCGTTGCGGTGCAGTACATACAACAGATCTGTCTAACATTCATGTCACCACCAGAGAGACCTATCTTTATTTTCGTCAAAAAATATGCGTAGTGCTTTGTAAAGTTTCTGTGGATTTTTTTCCGTGTTGTTTTGAGTAAAAATTTCACGGAGAGTGAGCTCTGTGAAAAGTTCAAATCAGTTTCGTTGAAGAAAATAAGGAATTAATTCGTGAGTTATACTTTCAATTACATATTCTAAAATAAATTTAATTTTCAGTGTACCCGACGTTAGCTCAAAGAGAATACCAGCGTCATTCTTCCTCTGTGGATTACTTTCAATATAGTCTGTAGCTCTATCCAAACCAATTTAACTAAATAAAAACAATTCGATGGCCGTTAACACTGCAATGACCAACCCCCCCCCCCCCCCCCTTTTAAACAGTATGCAATTGAGCACAAGTCAATACCTGAAACTCAGCAATTATTAACGCTAGTTGACACATGAGCTCTGAATTTTCAAACAGTTTCTATTGAAAGTATCAATCCCACACCCCCGAAAACCGTAGTCCTCGGTCGATCTGGCCACCCTCGTATGTGCTAAATATTCAAATCAACACTGTTGAATAAAATATGAAATTATCTTAATTAAAATAATTTTATTGCCAGTCCATTCGGCTCTCGCTGGTGGGCACTTCACTCTTTCACCTCCGCTTGATTTTCTCCTGTGACCATTCCGTTTCGTTTGTCGTTTGACACCTGGAATCACCGGCCACCGATGAAGCATGCTTGAAGAACGGAAAATGCATCGCACAAGGTGCCGAAACTGAACAACAGCACTAAATAGCCAACTATTACCAGGAGTAGCGTGCAAATAGGCCGTTACATTTGAATGCTTCTGTTGATCGAAAGTGGCCCTTGTGACCGGAATAAATCCTTATGCATTGATCTCGCTATAATAAATCCAAAAAACTTTTAAGACGATTATACTCATTACTTATACCCTAAGCAAATCGGAACATTCTAGCGCCATAGTTCGAAAACCACCCATGTAACATAATTTACGCCTAACCCCTCCTTCAAGTGCGACCTCCACGGTAACTTTCTCGCCGATTAATCATACACCTTTCAAAATGCATACCTCCGCCGAATTTCTGCATAAACGATTCCAATCTGTAGGCAACTTCTAGGCCAACAAGTTCTACATCAGTGAACATTTCTTCCGTGTAGCGCACTCCATCCGTAAAAACGAGCTCAGGTCACATAACGCGTGAAGCGAAACCATAAATATTGCTCTGAAATTTGAATCGATTTAGCGGAAGAATGTGTAGGAACACTTTGTTCACCCTTTTTTTTTTTTTCAGGCTAAGGAAGTCAGACCTAGGCTTTCGAGGGTTTATCAGATTCTAGGATCTCATGGGCTGGCGATGACGACGTTGTTGCTGCTACTTGATCCAAAGCGGCACGTATAATAATGCTTGCAAAGCGTTTAAGCAAATTGGATTTTCTGTGGTTTTTCTACCAAATCGATAAGCTGGTTTACTGGCAGTACGGCGAGAGTGTTTTCGAATGAGGCAAAATAATGAAATTGTGGTATGAATGTTTCTAATGAACAAAATATTTATAGTAACTAAATGTTTCAAATGTGTAATGGCTCAATAATGAATCAATTGATGAAAACTGAATATTAAAGACAATTCATATAGCTACCAAATGAAGTTTAAAATCTGATTCAATGAACGCTACGCCGCAAAAAAATTGACAATTTGCAAGGATCATCCGCCGACAGCCAAGTGAAGATAATAAGCGTTGTTCCATAACCGAACCGAAACTGTCTGCAGACACTTATTCGCCGGTCCGTCGTTCGTTCATCGCCTTCGGATAATCTGTGTTGAAACCGAGAGTGAAACCAAGGAATCCGTCAAAAAAGCAACTTTTAACCACATACCCCGAAACCAAGTAACAAAGTACCTACACGACAACACGAACCGGATCGGTGGAAGCCGCAGAGGAGACGGCGAAGGCGAACGCCACCCGAAAAGTATAACGTCTGGATTAGCATAATACAAGGGTAGTTTACACGTACGTAATTATGCAAATAGCTCCCGACGACCCACGTGGTGGCGGAAGAAGAGCAGTTCAGCGGCACTCTTTCGCTCGTGATCTCTTCAAACTTTGGCTTCGCTTCGGTCGTGGATTTGCTTGCAGTTTTCGGCGCGAGGTGTTGTCCGTGTCGTTTGTCTACATGGTGTGAATCCTTGATTTTGTGGAAAATGTTTTTAATCTCTGTTTGGTCTTTAGGTAAGACCGGACAGATTAGTTGGACCAACGATGAAAACATAGCCATATCAGATTTTTTCCCCTGGATTTCAATAGCTCGTGCTAGAGTTGCAAGCAGTCATTTTTATGAAATCACTCTTGGCAAAACAATTTTTTTCGAAGATAGTGCAACACGCCTTCTCTTCTCTATTTTGCCTGCTTCAAATTAGTGTTTCAATCACTTTCACAGTTTTTAATTCAGGGTTTTCTTTGACATTCCAAAGCACCAATATGGCACAATAATGTGCTTTTGCTCCAAGACAATCAAGTGAAATAATCTTTATATATGTTTATGTTAAACCGAAAACTGCTATCAATTTCGTTTCTTGGTATAAAACTCAAAATTTTAATAATTCAATATAAAATTATTGATTGTCTATTTAAACTCTTAAACAAAGATTGAGTTGACATCTAGCCAACTAAAAAGTACTTTTGAAAATACGCGTATGTAAAAACAAAAATAACCGAAGAATGCTGTGCCAACAGTGAAGAAACGAATTAACAGTTTTAAATCAGTGTATGAATGTAACAAAAACAAAACCTGGTTCTGCAAGCAATAAGTGATCGTTTTTGAACAACTATTTCTTTTGAGTTGAAGAAAGAAAACTAAAGGTAAAATATGAATGAACCACTGATTAGATGAACTTCTGGTTATGTTGAAAGGGAAAATATCGATGTAAAAGCAGAAAAAAATCAGGCACAAATTTGAACAAACTTTCGAGTTCTTAAGAAAATATGTTCTCCTTCCACAGAAGTCCAATAGCTCTTCAGAGGAAATTCGAGAATGGTTTCGAGGAACGTGAATGTTTTATCCAAGAATATAATAAGTAAAATAATTTCGATTTCCTTGAAAAAAAACATATCAATCCACCAACTTGTTATGATTTTCGTGCCATTGGAAAATTTTGGACAACCATCAATTGTAATGCAAGGTGGTCAAAAAGTCAATTTTAACGCTCTCAACTCATAGCTCCCTAAATAGTGGAACTAGCGTAGTCATGGTAACCACACCTTCAAACTCTTTATTTCCAGATAAATTTTGCATTTTGCTTGTGTCAATAATTGAACTCATTATTAGTTCAATCATATTTAAACATATATACTTTCAATGCCGTTTTCAATTTCAACCGCTTCTTTTGCTAGCAGCTGCTTATCGACAGACAATGGCTTCTCATGCATTTTGGGCCAACCAGAAATGCTTGCAATCATTGAATTTGATGATACTAGAAGCTAGCTCAGAAGATCGCGATTCGTAGCCTTTCTTGACGGCTTGCGGGTATTGAAGTCTCGGTGCCTGTGGAAAATATAAAGTTTTATAAATGTCTTCGTTGGTATCAGTATAAAATGCATATACCTCTTCCAATCCGCTCGCCTTTTGAGCTTCTTCAGATAGCTGACCAATTTAAACAAGGACATGATTAATCACGGCGGATCCATGTTTCAATACTTTATGAACGATTGCTGGTATACTTAGGGCATAAATTGACCAGCAAACGCGCAGTTTAATTCTTATAGTCATCAATTGCGGTCGTGTTAATCTTAGGCTTGCAATAATCAGAGTGGTAAATTTGTTCACCTATGGTGAGACCTGGGCCTTCCTACGAAATTCAATTTGTGATACAATTTATGGTTGGGGAGATTGCCGATAACTTGTCTATACTGTAGCAATGTACTTGGGTACTTGTTTTGAATTCTCATGTGATTTAAGATGTCGATTGATAGGATTTGGTCCAAGTTCAAAACTGGACACTCTCCCTGGAAAACTTCCTCTTCCAGATGTGCCTAATGTGATCTAACTTACTTTAGCAATCAGACTAAGGCCGACGCAGCCTCTGCTGTATACAGAAGCTGTCTCCATTCTATTAAATTCATGGCTGCACGCCAGCCTCGCAGTTTGCGAAAGGCCCGCAGGTTGCCTTCCAATTGTTCGATACCCTTGCTCGTTGCGCGACTCTTCTTCTTGTGCCCGTTCGAGAATCATTTTAACTGGACTGTCGTTCGACATTCTTACGACATGCTCAGCCCATCGCAGTCGACTGATTTTACGGTGTGTACGATGGGAGGTTCTCCTAGCAACTGATGCAATTCGTGGTTCATTCACCTGCTCAACGTTCCCTCTTCCAGCTGCACTTCACCGTAGAGCGTACGCAACTAGCAATGCCCATTTTTCGTGGCTCTAGAGGACTTATGTGGTCTTACGCACTTATAACTACGACAAAACCATTATACTTCTGTGTGATTCCTAAAGGGAATTGATTAGTCGCATGACGGCGACCTGGGTAAGTCAAATACGGTCCAGGCATTCAATATGCCTACAATTGATTTCACCATTTGGTCGAACGTCGTATGACGGATTCAATGTGTTTAAAGCCAATTATAGATTATCCACTCGTATTCAACGAATTTCTTTCCTGTGATATTATTGGAAACGGTGGATCACAAAATTAGTCAACAGTGCTTAAGAGGGTTCTCTACTTTAAATAAATTTGAAAGGATCTACTGAATGGATAAAATAGATTTATTTTAATTTTGAAGCTACATGTTTCGACTTTCAAATTTTAATTTTAAAGAGGACAGAAGAAAAAAAATTGCGACCGTTGAAAGTAATTGGATACATTAATGTTGAAACTGTATGGGTCCCGCTTAGGTAAAGTGGTGGCCAGCTGGGTAGTCTGTTATCAGAAAATTGATATTTTCCATAACCAAAGTTACTTTGGCTATGTTTTCCCGTGACCGATTCTTTTTATTTTGCCAATTGTAAAATGTATGCAACAATTTGTATATTTTTTTTTAATTTTAACGTCATTTTTTATCATATTAGAGACTTTAAAAATAGAACAAAATAAAATTTTGCAAATCATACTCGGGAAAATCTAGCGGCATGTTTGCTGAAAAATTTGAACAAAAATAAATTGGAATGGGACCATAGGTTTATGAAAATTCTTATTAGGCAGCTAAGAAAAAAACTCTACTTTCGTAATAACGCAATTGAATATGAATTTCGGTGTATAACATGACGGGTGACGGGTAAATGCGGTTTTCTCGAAATATTTTCAGTGGCGTATTCTCAGATATAAATAGATTGAATTTAAAGAAGAAAAACAAACCGTTTTTTAACCACGAAAATGAAGGATTCCCTTAATAAAATTACCATAGAATTCATTTGATTTTTGTTGCATCCAAATCAGTACAGTGGTTTCTAAGAAACACGCCCTACTTTGAAGCGTCAAAACATAAATTTATGGGTGAGCCAATTGAATTCTTAGTACACAGAAAAAAAAATTAATTTAAACAAGCGCGCAAAGTTTCCCCTCGTTTAATTTCAAACCAAAAGAGTCGCGAAATTGTTTGCAATCATTAATGCGCCATACAACAATGTTTGCAATCATTCATACAACAGGCTAGATTCAGGCGTTATCTTGCCTAAATTTACATGAAATATCCGACTATTTTCTGACAAACCTGGCATTCCCGTTATATGCATAATATATGGCAAAAAATTCAATGTTTCTTTTCATCTGCGTAGGAAAGTTTTGCGAATTTTATTATCATTTTATCACATATCTGACGTTCTTGTTTGCTTACATACATTTTTCTTTTGCATCTCTTCCTATTACAATCAAAAACTGATTGAAAGTGTTCTCTCAAAGTTTTGATAGGCCCTGTTTTATTCTGATGCCGTTCCATTCAAATTGCTTGGTAAACAGAAGTTCTAGTTTTGGTGAAATTAGCTGTATTTTTGAGTGCGTGCGATTTATTAGAATAAATGTGGCATTACATAAGTTAAATAGTTGAAACGGAATCAAGTTAATAAAGGAAGAGCATTTGGGACATCGAACTTGTTTCTTGCAGTTTAGAATTGATGACTTGCATTCTGCTGGCAGCCCAACTTTATGTAAGATTCATCATCCATTATAAAACAAGGTTTTTTCGTCAGCATTTCACAAACATTGAGCGAAACAACGTGCTTCATAAATGATTTGGAAAATTCGCATAGAGGCCCAAGTTACTAAGATCATAGCATTTCATTTTGGATACAGCGGTGCTAAATGTTCATTTTTCACCTCACAGTCGCCTGCTGCGAAATGTTAAGGTCCAAACGCCACCAGCATTTCAAAGGAACAGTCCAAGTGATCGTGAACTAAAACAGAAAAAAAATCGCCTTATTTATGCCGATAGTTTTTAGAAATAGCGTGTGACTGTATTTGATAGCTTGATTAGATGCGCACTTATTGGTTATTCTATGGCTATGAGTTGTTTGTATCCATTCTTATAATTTGATTCCATATTATAAACATCATACGTATGAAATAATGAGCCAGCAATCAACGAAATTCTCAGCGACATAAATCTGTGTCGCAACTTTTTTTAAAACCATCGACTAGTTGCAGCAAAGTGCTTCGCCACCTGTAGAAAATAGTAAAATGATGTCATGACATTTTTTTTCATAACGGTTCACTTTAGCATGTTTTTCAATTTGATTATAATAAAAAATGTTAAATGTTATAAAAATAATATCAAAAAGCTGCTTATTTATCACTACAGATTGCTTGACATGAACAAATCTATCACACACATTTTGCAAGAAACACTTTATTTTCTGTGTTGTCTAAGGGAAGGTCCATTAATTATGTCACGCAGTAAGGGGGGAGGAGGGGTTTAGGAAAACGTGACGATCCATACAAAAAAATTCGAAGATCCATACAAAAAATGCGACAAGGGGGGGAGGGGGTGTTACAAAAAGTCATTGTTTGCGTGACGTAATTAATGGACGTTTCCTAATGCACACTAAAGGAATTCTAGATTTGGCATAAATAAATGGGATCTTTCATGTAAACTTTAGCCATATATAGCTGGGATTAGATCTGTTGTATCGAAGATTCCAAACAATGTTGTATGCTGTATGAAATATGGTAAACAATTGCGTTGTTTACGCTTGCTTCATTTATTTATTTCTGTGCAGAAAAAAATGATGAATTTCACTTCACTTGCAATAAAATTTACATGGAACCTTCCAAGAGAAAAAGCGAAATCTACACTGAAAATATTTTCTTCGTAAATTAGCTTACGCTCGTTTTTTATTTGTTTTGCTTAAACATGACAATCGCCATAAGCAAAAGCGCTTTCATTATTCCTTATTTGTAAAATGCACATAATGAATTTTGAGTGGACCATCCAACCGCTGCTTCTTTTCTATCGTACCCAAACGTGTGGGTGTTGCTGCTGTGACGGCAAAACTATTTTTTTATCTCGGAATAAAGAAAAAGCACCGCACGCTTCACATCGGAAATGTTAGCTTCATCTCTATTCATCTCTCTACTTCTCACGGGATAGCCTAGAGATGAACTATGGATAGAACCCATCTCTTCTCACGATTGCGTTTTTTTAGGTTCATTTTGCGTCAATAAAGCAGAACAGTCAAATATGCTTGCAATCACCGAGACGTATCTTTTTCTTTTTTTCCTTTTTTCAGTAATGTAACGTTGTTCTTTGAACTGTATAGAGCACAAATGTTTTTTTTAAATATACAAATGCTTCGTGCTTTTACCTGCGCATGTGGTATTGAAACGAATACATTGGTGAGTCAAACGAACGATTTCAAATTATAAACTTAATTTTATATTCAATGCATTAAGTTATGAATGCCCAGTTTATCGAAAATGTGGGGATTCTCCTAGAGGTGAATTCTGAACTTCATGACTTTGTACCACAGGATGTCAGCCCTTTACTTAAGATTCCCACGAGACAAAAAAGATTATCTATGAGGCAGGAGTTTCATGCCACCGCAAAGAATCATCCTCCTATGATGATTGTTCCTGTAATACATACTCCAAAGTTTAGCCAAGGCGATTCCGCTAAAATATTTATCACTAATTGATAGAGAAGTTCGCAGTTTTTAGACAAAATTAAATTCATAGTGCCACTCGCAAACTTGCTGAACTACCTGCAAAGGACCAACTACTATGCTGGAAACTATTGCCTCACTTACATTGGATTAGTACTTCTAAAGCATTTTCGAAAGTTTACCGTTCTTTCATCATCACCTTTGTTAAATGGGTCTGATCTGATTACTAGATACCAGACAATGAGAGAGTGGACTTGCTTGTAAATGTGAGTAATATGAAAGGCTCTATTTTGGGTCGACAAATCTCCTTCAATGCATATTTCCAGGTCACTCGTTAGGTCAAAACTGAACTGATGGAGATTTGGTGCGATGACTGAATTGCATCATCCGTAACCTGTTGAAGAAATCTTGGCATGTGGGTTGAGACTTCATCTATGTGATATTTAAGCAAATGCTAACTTCCGTGTTGGGTAGAACCATAGCGTGTCTCCGTGAATGTGGACAAGGTAACTTTGACGCGGTTCACCTAATTCGATCTGGTGCTGAGCATCGTGGAATTGAATCTCAGTTTCATGGTTCCCTTGGGCTGAAGGAAGACAACCTAAAGTACCAGATCGAGATATTTTTGTTTCAGGTGACCTGAAGTAGATGAACCTCATTTATGTGTATTATTTATGATCTGGATTAACATTTGTCTTAGATTTCAGTTTGTTCAGTATCAATTATGATGTGGAACAATCTGGATTGTATCAGATGTGCTTTGCCACAAAATATTAGCGTAGTCACTACCAGACGTAGTGAGTACAATTTGAGTAGAATTTGCTTTTACTGATGAACCAACATAAGTTATGGGTAATCCCTGAAACGAATTTTATCGGGTGCTATCGATATTCAATTTTTTATTTTTTTTTATTTTCAAATAACATTTAATAATTCCAGTTGGATTCTTCCCATTTTTAAACATCTCGAGTATAGTGAATGTTTTTAAAGCATAATTTATTGAATAGTTCGTTTATTGCTGCAATATGTCGGAATAACTTCGTTCTATACCTTTTGGGTAGATTCAATAATGATGTCACGCAGTTAGGGGAGGTGGGGTTTCGGAAAACGTGACAATCCATACAAAAAAAATGTGAAGCTCCGTACAAAAAACGTGACAGAAGGGGGGGGGGGGGTTATAAAAAGTAACTTTTTCCGTGACATCATTATTGAACGTTCCCTTTCCGGAAATATCTATTTTCTGCGAGCCTTCAGTATCGTTTCATTGGATGTACACAAATTTGTTAGATCATTTATGAAACTCGTAGCTTCGTGTTTCATGAGTTGAAGTTTGGAAAGAGAAATTCGGATGAATTGTTCGGGTAGTTGACCTTCGGCCGCCCTATTATTCTCTTTCGATTTATCTTTTTTCGTCTCTACTTATTGTTCTTCTGTTTAACTTCAAACTATTCAGCTAATAATATAAAAAGTTATACGTGTTTCATGTTTATTCCATTGCAAATCATGGTATTTCGTACATTTTTGTACGTTCAAATTTTATCCGAATTCTCTGTTTAAATTTCAAACAAAATATTTTTTGCTTATTAACCTTGCTCACTGGAAAAAATGATAAAACATCATCATAGAAAATTATTGGCTTATGAATTCTCGCAAATTTTGCGTGAGAAATGCACGTGATTATATTAGAGGCATAAATAATTATTTGTTTCGTATTGATTGAGCATTAGCATGAGCATGATTGACCGTCCGCGGTTGCTACTCCGTTATTGCCAGATCAGCTGTTATTGCACAAAGAACCAACAGATGATGCTTGGGACTAACATACATCTTCAATGTGTAAAAACTGGTGATCCCAAACTTAGGCAATACCGACGCCGACCCAGCCTGAATGCAGGTCAAGTAAGGAAAGGGTAGGAATATGTTGACATATTCCTTGTCAAGTATTTTCATCACTTTGACATGATGATGTTGACATGATAGTCGCTTTATTGGAAACCGCGGAATCCTCTCCACGAGAAATCACTGGGATTTTGGATAACTTGATTGGGTAGCAGCAGGGTTCGTTTTGGTTAACGATAAGCTGTCGACTTAAATATTTGAAAATTAGGAGTGATTTCCTATTTGATAAATCGGTTCAAACCAATAGTAAAGATGCTATTGGGGCCACTCACAAAGTGTGATTGTGGTATTTCATTGGGAAAACAAAGTGATTTTAAATAATGCTAAAATGCCGAGTTTGACCGGTTTAAACCAACAGTAAGGATGCCATGGGGCCACTCACAAAATGTGATAGTGGTTTTTTATTGGGAAACTAGGAGATGTTTTACAATGCAACAGTAAATTTGTTTCGTATTGATAGAAACAGATTTTCTCAATATTTCAGAAAAGTTTGAATGGAAATTCATGCACTGAACAAAGTTCTCCCTAAAAGTATTATCTATGTGAATATTCATACTATATTTTCTGATAGACTTTGGTTCGTAGTTTTGATTTTAACTCTCATGCCATAATGATATTGACAAATTCATTATTCGACGGGAATTGGCATTTGAGCCAACGAAGATCTGCTTTACCGCACCCCTTGCGTGGACTCTACAAATTATCACCATGCAAAGCATAATGTCCGCCCGTTTCTGAACGGTTCGCTGCCAAAATTGCTGTTAAATCTTAATGCGCTGCTAAAGCTAATATTTCCGCCTCTCTGAAAACCCCCTACGGTAGTCGTAAATCCGTGCTGCTGTTTGTGTGGCCATTATAAAATATACGACAAATTTTGGTTTTGTGCGTCCTCGCGCTAACAAGACACCGTTCGATCTCCCACTGATTCGAACGCCCGACGGTGGCTGCCATGGCCTGGGGAGATTGATCCCGAGCCAGCGAAAGCATCAGCACCGGTGTTGACAAGTCAACAACAGATCGAACGAGCGACAGGTTCCAAGACTACGAGAGTTCATTCAGAAAGACAGTAACTACACGGATCAGGAGGAGCAAAACGAAAAAAGAGCCGTGCACGGGAGCAAGTCGAAAAAAAACATAACTTAAAAAAGAAGAAAAAGGTTGGATGTATAAATAATGAAATTAATGCGATGAAATCAGATAACGATTGATTCCCTGGTGAGTGCGAGAGGCGAGATGTGAGCTTGACCACCAGAGGTCGAGTTGGATAGCAGGAGCAGGGAGTAGGGAGCTTTTTCAATTTATTTTTAATATCCGACTTTCGGGTCGGGACATGATGACAGAGGAGCTTATTAATAGGTCGGTGCATGCCACCGAAGGGCTACTGTTTCTGGAGGTCCCTCAGTTGACGATGCGTTTGAAATATGATCCGTTTGATTGAGATGGAATCATAATTTGGTTCGGAAGCTGCCATGGTTTAATGTGATTTTGAATGGTTCATTCAACGGAGGTAATTTTCAGCTTGACTCAAAGTTAGCTTGCTGAATGAGTGTGGGAAGTTGATATTCGAAATAAAACTTTGTAGTGAACGGCTTGGGCATAAAATGTATATTTATCGTTTAACAAATTCAGTTCCATCGGTGCGTAGTAAAGTAGGCGCTTTATGCGTTTGTTAAAGTCTGCAACATTGCAAGCGTGCAATGATGTTTCTCGAAAATGGCATTGAGTACGGTTTGCATTTGGTTTAGTTTGCCTTGCAAATCAGCAAAATATTGCAAATGCAACTAGTTACATGCAATCCATGTAGCATATAAAAATAGCTTTTTTTTCTCTAAAATATTCAAGACATTTAATCAAATAGTAAATTTCTTCTACACTAATCCCCCCATTCTACTGAATACACCACTGCTTTCATGCGTCAGCGGCAAGCACTGCATTAGGCTAATCAGCACGGTTACATCGAGTGACATTTAATTTAATCAATTAAACCGTTTCAATCTAATTGTCACGATCTCGGCCGTCCGATCCCGCTTGTAAGACCTCGCCAAAATAGCAGCACTTTTCTAGTTACCCTCATCCCCCTAGCAGGGGATGGAAAGTCACATGAAGCGCACGGAGAACCAACCAACCGGACTGTCAATAAAACTCAATAATCTCAAGCTTTACAATCCAGATCTCGCCATGATGGTGGCCCGTTCGTTGGGAGTGTAGCCCGATCATGCTAAAGCGTATTCCGAGCTTATGTGTCGTTTAGATTAATAAGGTGCTAAACCGGCTCGAAACCAATTTCCCTCGATTTACCCCCCTCCAACGTACAAAGAGTGGTGTGATTTTCTAAACAAACAGTCAATCACCGGATACTGGATCTGCACGCGTGAGAGACTCGCTCGCGTGAAAAGCTTTTGTGCAAAACTCCATGCCATGAACGAACACCTTCGTCAGCAGCTCCACCAGCTGCATTTCCTCCTTCAACGGGCCCTCCTTGCACGCATAGAATATACTGCGTGCTCCCATGAGAGGATTCTCCATGGGCAGGCCACAGCAACGAGCCACGGAAAGGTCGGCAAAAAGTAGTCCTCGCCAAACGGTGCTGTTAATAAATATTAATGTATTCAAAGAGTGATTTGTAATAAACACTTGTTTAGCGTTTCGATATGCGCGACTTTTCGCTGCCAGTGGACCCTGCGGTAGGAAGGTAGGAAGGTTGGCATCGTTGCTTTCGTCCAGCAGTGCGCTTGTTGGTCGGTCGCGTATCGCGATGCTGATGAGAAGACCACGATTTTTGCTGATGATATGTCGTGATGGCGTTCGCGAATCGGGTTGAGAAGCGCATACACGCCATGGTCAGCCACGACATGCGGCGTTAAGGAAGGGGGTAAATCATAGGGGTACTTGAAGGGAGGTTCGGAATCATTTGAACAAGTAGGCCTTTTTGGAGGGACGAAACGAAACTAAACTTTTCAGCAATTTCAGAATTCAGAGCTAATTCAGCTTCCGAAAAAAATTAACGTTTATCAATTTTCATTTAGTTTTAAATATTCTTAGGGCATTTTTCTACGATGTTGGATGCTTATTTGGCATGTGAACGAATTGAAAAACAACTAGAGAATCTTTCTCTTAGACTACTTCCGGCATTTTGAATTTTCGACGTAACTTCAGTAATCTGCAATAAAAGTGTTGAATTAATATATCAATACAAATTACATGATGCCTATCCTCTATCTGAGTTTTTGAGTAAGGAAAATCATGAGATACGGCTCACCATACTGTGTTATCCAAAGTAGAAAAAGCTCTATCGATAAAAGAAATAGCACTTTTCTCCTTCTTAGATATTGAAGGAGCTTTCAACGACGCTTCCTATTCTAAAACTTTGACATGAGCATAGTAAATTGGTTTCTTACCATGCTTGCAAAAAGAGAAAGCTCTTCAGAGTTGGGAAGTTCGTCTATTACAGTACGGGTACGGTAATTTTCAAGAAGGAGTCCTCTCACCACTAATGTGGTCCTTAGTTGTAGACAATCTTCTTAGAAGCTTAGAGGAAAAAGGTTTCGAGGTTGTAGGCTTTGCAAACGATATAGTCATCATTTTGAGAAGCCAGTCTTGGTGTATTTAGGAGGACCTTCGTATAAATCCCTCAAAAGTAGAAATTGTTCGTTTCACCAGGAAAAGGAAGTTGAATCTTAAAGCTTTTCAGATAGGGGAATTAGAAGTTCATTTTAGTAAACAGGTCAAACATCAAGGAGTGATACTGGATGCCAAACTAATCGGTAATGCTCACGAATGAATATGAAATGTCCAGTTGCATTTTTACTTTAATGTGACACAAAACTAAACAGATAATAAACAATCACAAACACATATAGACGGACCGTGCAATATCGTAGTTGCTACTACTCATTTACTGATCAAAACTAGTGTAATTGCACAAAGAATCACATAGATGGAGCTTGGGAGTAGCTTTACATAGATCAGTACCGGCGCCGGCTACGTCCTCACGGTCTTTGGGGAGTGGGAAAGAAGGATGATTAGTTTGACAATCGTTGTTATTAGAGACCGTGATCACCTAAAAAGGACGGATTTTCAATGGTCCATGTTTGATCGGTCTTCTTTAGATATCTCGTATGGCCCATTCACATCTTTGCTAATACTGTGCGATGGTGCATTTGCCAGCAATATAAGCGTCACAATCAAGTTATTAGCAGCTGATTGAAATCAATTATCTGCTTATGACTGATAATGGCACATTAGTGATAATGTGAACTCGGCTACTCATACTTCTCAACGTTGCGTCATACCTAAAGACAGCTGTCAAATTGATCACACTTTTTTCGCTCCTCGTGATTGCGCCAACCGGCTGGCTATAAACTTTTCACTGGTTTGGTCAACCGACTGCCTAGCTACGCCTAGCCAGCCGCTTGCTAGTAACAGTCAACTGAGCAATCAGCTTCCTGACCAGCAGTTGCTCACCAGTGCACCCTCCAAGGTACTCGCCACCGCCAGCTGCCAATCCATTGTGCGTACCAGGGTCATACAATTTCACATTCAATTGAAAATCTTCGTGAGACGATGAACTTAACATTAATTCTTTTCAATTGAAACACATTAGTTGGATCAATATACCAATATATTTACAAAAATGTACTATGGTTTTTGCCAACTTTGTCGCATTTATCGATCTTTGTCTGGTAGTTGCTGGCCTATTTAAATTGCATGTTGAAATGACTCCTAGACAAGCATGGGAAAACTCATTCACTCGCATGAGCACCACTGATATAAAATAGCAACCCTCGGTTGATAACAGAATAGTAAACGAGTGTGATGTTTCCTATCAAACGACTCTACACGAGTCCTCAAAAACGAAAACTGTAGAAAGAATAAACAAGGAAAACAGAATCATGCGAAACAAATTTTCTTCTTTACGTTATACCTGAATGAATGCGTTGCCACTGAATGCAAGTGATTTGAATACATCGAACGAGATTAATTTGACTCACTGAATGCAATCAGTTGTGATAATCATAGCAGAGATACGGCTTAATATGACGCTTTATGGTTTTATGTTGCATTTGATTTACACCTTAACACCATGTTAGATCATTATTTGAAATGTTTAATCATTCATGAGGTATGATTTGAAGAAATGAGTGTGATTAAATTATTCTCGCTCAGCTGAATCAAACTGAATGCAATCGTTAATGATTCAGCGGGTAAAAAATAGTCATTGAGAAATCGTCCACACAACTTCCGCTCGATTCATTCAGTATACGATCAGCTGCTAGTGTTACTCAATTCTGTTTTGTATTAAAGATATAAGGAACATTCCAATCTCCATAAGTTTAAGGTTAGGAACTCTCTCAGCTACTTTTTTTTTCAAAACACTTGTATAACCAGATTGAATACGAAAGGCGATAGCGGACACCCTTGTTTTATACCTTTCACTTGTTTAGCTGTTTCGGAGTATTACCCTTGCCATTTTATCATGGCTCTATCCTCTTTGACACAGAGAAGTATACGAAAGTTGGTACTTCCAGATCCTATAATTTGTCCTTCAATTTGGAAAATCTTACATTATTGCAAGCTCTACGAATATCGACTGATGCTACAAATAAAGTCATCCTCGCATTCTAATACTGGTCCATTAAACGTTTTGCAACGAACACATGGTCATCTGTTGAACGACCTTCTGTATACGTAGCCTGGTGTAATTTCGGATTTCCAGTGAACTCTTTTAAGTCTATTTCTTATCCATTTTTCAAAAGGTTCGTATATAACATTGCATAAACATATTCTTCTGAAATCCTCCGCTGATTTTGGATTACTTACTTTAGGAATAGGGACTTGTATTGAATTTGTCATTTCCTTAGGCATTTTGTTCTCCATACAAATTCTCCTCCATATTTGTACCAGACTTCCAAATGTCTCTTCATCTGCACATTTTATGTGTTCCAATCTAATCCCATCTGCAACTGGCAAGACCGTTGAACATCATGTCCTTTGTTCTGTTGGAATTTCCGTGATTGGACAAAAATCCTGCTCTGCAACCAATTGAATTTCTACTTTTCAAGAATTCATTCCAGATTCTTGTTGTCGCTTGCACTTTCCTATGACTTTTTATTTACATACCTACTTTTTAAAAAAGCATAGGATTTTTTTATTCTAATTCCGACATCAAAATCATTCAGGTTTTGATAAAACCGTCTGATAACCTTTGTGTCATTGCTCTGCAATAATCCTCTGTCTTATTTGCAACATTTTATTTATAGGTCCTCATGTATGGTCTTTTCCTATATATTGATAATGTTGTGTTTAGTCTGTTTAATGCCTTCTTCCTTTAAGATGTTAATGGTTCCTTTGAAATTTTCAAAGCTTTTGCCGCTGCAGCTTTAATTTTTTTTGCCAACCTATCATTGCATTGGTCCAAATCTATCTCCTCACAAATCTCCTCCTCATATACTTTCGCACCACGTCAAATTTCAGAGCTTTTGCATCTAAAGCATTGTATTCTCAGTGAGTTGCTTTCTTCAGTTTTGTATTTTTCATCTTCACATCCATCAAATGAGTTGGTGATCAGTACTTATTGTAGTCCAAAATCCTTTGATTAATCTGATTCTAACATTGCTGCAAAGTGCTTTAACCACGTGGCCAATTTGACTTTTTCTTTTGCCGCTTTTCCATGTTACTTCAATGTTATTTTAAACGATACGTTTTGTAGGTTATGTAATTGTAAGAATTGTTTAAACTCTTCACCATTTTCGTTGCACTGTCAAAATCCTAATTTTCTGGTTACATATTTATAATCACTCTCTTCTAATACATCTGATACTATTTGGGCGTTCCAGTCTCCTCTAAATATCAGTTTCCTCTTAATATGATCGTTCGATTTCTTTAAGATAAGCGTTTTATTGACAAACTGGATGGAATTCCCTTATGGCAGGAGCGATGGCTTCCTCATCCACACAAGCACACTTTGGGTTTGTTTATCAAAATAGTCTAAATTAATCCACTTACCTGTAATGAAACATCATGATACAGCTAACAGGACAGCAGAACACCAAATTTAATCAATTTACACTGTTTAATTCACCAAAAACACTCTGAATCGATCAACTGGTGCTCGTTTCCACAGAGCAGGTAATTTTTCATCGTCATTGTTTACTCTGTTAAAACCAGGATCCGCTAATTAATTTTTCACAATAAATTGTATTTCCACTTGCCGTAGCCACCTTAACACTATTTACTTTCATTTAGAGATTAATTATCATTGCGCTCTTGCAAACAGTGGGCGAAAAAACTGTTGAATTTACGTGAATGGTTCAAAAATTGTGCACCCAGTCTCAAAATTACACGTTTTGCTTTTTTCTAAATCACACCCAGCTGTGCGCAGCTTCGAAGAGCGCAGTGTTGTCAGCACTGCTGGTTTTGAGAATTCCGGTCAAACTTTTAAATCCGATGGTGAGTTTAGTATTTGATTAGCTCTGTACTTGTTTGTGTATATATTTATTTTCTTGTTTGGAAAGTAAAGGAAAAACCGCTTTCATTCACTTTCTTTTCTTTGTAAGCTGGATGCGAGGGGTATTGGAGTCTGGATTGACTTGATCACCCTTTTTCGTTATGGATATATCTCAGCGGAAAAAACGAAACTTGATGAGGTTTTTGCTCTGGTTCATAGTTCCTTATTAAGTTTGTTAATACACAAAAGACTCCAAAGTGATGCAAAAAATCCCAAGAGTACGGTTTTCGGAAAAATATGCTTAAAAATACATTTTGAAAAAGTTTTATTAAAAATATGCATTGTTGTGAACGATATTAAGCTTCATGACTATTAATATGATTTATTTATTGTTTTTTGGAGCGCTTGACATTATATGTACTTGCATTCCTAGGCGTTAATTATTTCTTAAACTTCCGGTATATGAAATTTAAAAAAAAAGGCAGCTTGATCCCCCGTTTTGAAGTGAAACATTTAATATTTTTCTCTGATTAGAAATGTCCATATAGAATTTTAGTTTTTCACATATAAATTTCAATTTAATCAAAGAATCCAGACTAAGCTGTTAATTTGGTATCAAATTAATCAAAAATTCCACAACCACCGGTATATTAAAATGGTTTGAATTGACTCTAAGTATTCACAGCTTTCGACCAAATGAGCAAACAGTTAAGAGGGATTTTAAAAATGGAAAAAAGTCCAAGGTGCTCAATATAAACATACTATATTGTTATTATATTTTTTTCTCGCTTCATAATCTGAAGCAAATGCCCCCATTAATATATCTTGTATAAAGATGAATCGTTATGGGAAATCGACTATAAATTATCTGTTCTAGATTTAAAAAAAAAACGCGGGGGGAACAAGTCTCCACAGGGATCAAGTCTACCCAGTTTCCCAGTTAAACTATTGTAGGTATTTACTATAAATTTATAACGATTTTTTTTGCGTTTTTTTTTTCTCAGAGTAAGAAATCTGAGACTTTAAGACAAAAATTGAATTATAATACAATTATTTCTGGAAAATTCGTACTAAAGAAGGTGGCACATTATGAAATTTTAGTTAAAACGTAGAGTGAATACATATATAAGCTTTACAATGCTTCACATTGAAATATAAGTAAAGCAAAGAAAATCTTTGCACCCTTATTAAAGTCGCAAAATAAAATAATATATCTTTGTGTTTGTGGTAAGTACCCAAGTAACATCAAAGTACTTTTAAATAAGGGATCATTATTATAAGTAAACAATTTTCAAGTTGATTCCTGTTAAAAAATTAACAAAAATGTGATAATTTTGTTGTTGTTGTTGATGATGATTTTGTCATTGGTTATCAGAGTTCAGTGTGACGTTAAAAAGTCCCTTGAATCAGTTTTCAAACGGCAAAAATCCCAATTTAAAATATTTTAAATACATTTTATGTATCATCCATCTAACCAACAACTTATCTGTTGGTTTTTAATTCAAATAAAAACTGACCATTAACGTTTAAAATTCACCAATATTTGTGTTCTACAAGATGTATGGCCTAATATTTAGCATGGTATTTATCCCCCTGACTCCCCCGACCTTTAAAAAGGATTCTTATTTTGAGGTTACATGCTTTATTGAGAATTTGAAAATTGTGGGGAATAATTATATGGATGTACTATAATCCATAAAGAAAAATTACAATTACTGGCAACCACGACCGTTTTCTTCATTATGCACCAATACTACCACTTAAGAGCAAAACAGTGTTTGCACTACTACAAACATGTTGAATACTGAGGATTCAAGAGAGTTTCACCTTAAGCAGAAAGCAGCAGCGAACTGATCCTTCCTCGAACACATTTTTACCTAAAGCTAAACAATTTTCACATCTTAATAATCTTTTTTTTCTATGTACATCTTAATCAAGGGCAGAGAAGTTATTGATTTTCAACATATTCCGTTAATATCAATATGTTCGGTCGTGATTTGAAATTGTCTGATTTTAAATGATTTTATTCAATAAAATTTCAAAGAAATAAAAAATAATTTCGCAAATAATTAATTCCCAATTAAATTGAACTTTCTAGATCGATATTACGTCTCTCTAACATTGTGGGTACGCCATTTTGAAGAACATTTGATCTTTGCTGTAGACGGAGGAATAATATCAATATGATAACTTTTGGTTGTGTTTGAAGATCCAATCGTTTCATAGCCAATAATGACGGCTGACGGCGATGAGGTGCGAAAATAACATGTTTTATGATAGAACACACACACACACCTGCCTTTACTTGCACAAAGCGTGTCGACCATCAGGTAAAACCATCGTCAGCTATGTAAACATGGACGCCATTCGTGCAGGTTCACTATGGAATCTCCCCGTGCAACCAAGGGGTCGCGGATGCATGGCCGCGATAATTTTGCTGGTACAACCAATTTGTTGATTGTTAATCAGTAGCATGTCTCGAAATTGTCGCCACCGTCGGTCAACCAATCACACAGCTCTTCTCGTTAAATTTTCTACTCTCACCCAGTGACTGACGATCGTGACGGACGACAAAAAGCTCAGCGTTGATGTTCCATCCGGTCGCGTGTGTGTATGCATTTGCCTCCGCGTTGCTATGGAAAACGGGTTGGAGGAGGAAGGAGGCTTCAAGCAAATCACTCTCCCAGATCATCCATTTGTGAAACGGAAAGGCAAAACATGCCATTTTTCACTTAATTAATTGAAATCGCCCACCGATTCTATGGCTGTTGGATTGTTGGTTTTTTCGGCCACTGCTGAGGTCGTAAAACCTGGCGACCAAAAGGTATTGGCTCGGACTTTTGTCCATGCGGTGGTGGAGCACGGAAATAAAGTTTTCAAGAGCGTCTGGGCAAGTTCTTAGCAGGGAAGGCGCTGATGGTCCACAATGTGTACACCGAAAGTAAATAAAGTCGTAAAACTGAAGTTTGGTATTAATTTCAAGCGGCTTCGTGAGGCAATGTAGGTACCTATTTAGTCTGAGTTTTGTTGCGTTCACAGCGAGCAATTTATGGTGGGTTCGGGTTGAACTGGAGAACGGCAAACATGGCGAAAATGGTTACCATGTTTATGTAAGTATGAATGGCTGAATGGGTTTGTAGGGTTGGTTTTATGACTTTTGTTTACATTGGCTGCCCCAGTCGGTGTTATTTTCATTTTTTTTTCCGGACAACTCAAAAGTATGAACTCTTTGGCTTGAACAAAGCGCTATTTAATATGTTGATAGTTGGATTGGAATTTTCGGTTGAAATGCGAGATATTCCCATTATCAGGATTAAACGAACAAGTAGCAAGCAAATCGAATATTCAAAATATCCTCGCCTGCTGATGCTTACAAGACGCTTTTGACAATTGCTTTAGTGACCATTTCAATCCATCGGCCACACAAACTCAACTGCAAAGTTATCCTCTTTCTTCCTTCTACACGTTTGTCACCCATTCTGTCAACAGAGTGTCAAAGCGCAAACCTAACCAGCAGGTGCTGAAAATCCTCCCCAAACAGAGCGAGGGATAAAATAGTGTGCACCCCGGAATTGTTTACACCAAATCTGCCACCCTTTCTTGGTGGCCAAACATTCGTTCCTAATCCCTAAGCCACAAAAAAAAAGCACAGTCATAGGCACTTGATTATGCAGCCACACTTTGAAACCTAAACCACACTGTGGAAATATTATAATTCCATTAATTAACGCCTTTTAAGACGAATAAATTAGCATAACGAACCAGACCGTCAAAACAACTTGACCAGGTTGGACGGATTAGGCGTACGTTGCCGGCATGGACGGCCATGTAGCGCCCTCTAAAGGTGCTTCGTTTAATGTTCTAGAAAATATGCGTACCGCACATAAAAGGTGAGTGAATTTCGTCATTTCGTTTGGTTGCGTCCACGTCTGTGCAAGGATTGTGTTGATTTTCCCGTTCCAAGTGTAGTGTGGAAGTAGGTAATGTTCCTTTCACGATTTGGTACGCTTTCACGCGTCACAGATCCAACACCTTCTATCGGTTCGGTCGTGGGTGCGTGTTTATTTATCCAGCTTTCGTTTCGGAATATTTTATCAAGCCCCGTGAGTTTGTTGCATGATTTCGGCGAAAGGAAAAACCATGACCAGTTCCGTTGTGTTCGTGTCTTGGTCGCAAAAAATAGCCGAAAAACACAAACAGTGACCGTGAAGCGGTACAAGAACTTTCCGGCCCCTAATCCAAACTCTGGCAGTAATTGCCGTGTTTGTCAGTTTTTTTTTCTCAAGTAGGGGCTAACCGCGACTGCTGCCCCCGTGGCGAGGAAATTGTTTTATTATTAGCGTCATGCGGAGTCATATTAGTGGTTCCGCTGAGACGCCTAGCCGTAACCGGGTGTTGAATTCCTAAAGGTCTTTAAGAGGCTCATTAATACAATTGCTGATTTTCCGCAATGCCTATACGAGGCGGTGTTTTGGAAGGCGCCACGGAGGCTTGTACGCAGATTTGGTTTACAAATTTGCAATTTAGCACGAATCGCACGCTCGTTATGAAGGTGGTCCTCGTTTCGGTAGACCAGGCATAATAAGTAATACTTTTCTTCGTTAGAGAAGGACATCACGGTACGTTTGATTTTCTGAGCTAGCATAAAGTACTCAATCCTCATTAAGTTCCGTGGTATAAAAATTTTACTACTCATGTAAAGTTTGAACGGATTAAGGTGCTAGGAAATGAACGAAAAATCCCCACTAAATCTGTTGGTTTTGTTGGGCGTAAATTTGGTTCCTGCCTTTGTTCCGCCGAATAAAATTAATGTTAATTACATTAATATACAGAAAAGCAGTAAAACTAAATCCTATGCAAACACAGTAAGTCCCCAGGAAAACCAGAGCATAAAAGTTTCAGGATCTCTTTTAACGATTGATTTACTTTAATTCATCATGTAGTCAGATGGCAGAGTCAGGACGAATGTGGCATTGGTAGTGATGTGGCCAGTGCATACACTAAAGGGCAACATGTTTTTCAAGTTATTGTTTCATAGCTGGAAAGAAGTTTTCAGTATGTCGGTAAGGAATATGCAGAAGCGAGCATAAACTTCGCAAAATCACATTCTGAGTGATTCGACGATTCTGCGAGTCGTTAGTTGACATGATATGGAAAAGTACATGCATAGATGTTAATATTTGATCTTATTATATTGTAGTAAATTGTTTGTTTATAAAATGTGCAAAGAAATACCAAATCTGTTTGTCCCACTATTGAGTTACTGCGCATACTGAGCAGAAGCAGTGGGACATTATTATTTTTATTGTTAAATTCTGAATTTTTATATTGAAACCTAATATTCAGTCGAAAATAACAACCAAGAGGTTCCCGTGTTTTCGCTTGACAATTGCCCAATATTTTTCGATCGGTCTGAACTCAGGACAATTCGGAGGATTAATCTCTTTGGTGACGAAACTAACAAATGTCTGTCGAACGTTTTTTGTACCAACCACCAGGGACGCGGTGGTGTATTAAACCGTGCGTCCAGATTTACTTTGAATCGAGCTTTATTGCTCTCACATTAGCGTCGAACTTCAATGCTCTTGGTTCTGTGAATCTCCAATGCATAAATTCTTAATTATATGGATCTCTTTGCACATGCATCGCTTAAAACCTTAGAATGCATTTAGTTTATACACAGAAAAAAATTCGTTCCACATCCGTGAACCAAATGTCACGAAAAGCTGAACTGCTGCTGTGCTTGAAATCATGACGAAGTTCACTTTAACGTGATCGAGTAAATCACATTCACATGAAACCAATCCCACATACATCAATAAAGTTCACGCTCATCGAGCCCACCAAACGAATTCATCACACCAAAAAGCACACAACAACCATAGTTCATATATAAGAATTAGAGATTAACGTAAATAAGTGCATCTCAGGCTCATTCACTAAAAGGCACAATGTAAGGCAGGACGCCATCAATATTGGTCAACAAATTGTTTAAAGATGCAATCAAGTTAGAGATTTAGGAGTCATACTTGACTCCGAGGACACTTTTGTGGAGCACTATAACAATTTAATTTACATGGCAAGTAATATGCTTGGGTTCATTGAAAGTTTTAGTATTCATTTCAATGATCCCTATATATTCAAAACGTTGTATCTTAGGTCCCTTCTTGAGTACTGGAGCGTGGATTGGGCTCCATATCAAAATACACAAATACCGTATTGAGTCAGTACCGAAACAGTTTTTATTGTATGCCTTGCGTAAGTTAGGTTGGAGCTCTTTTCGGCTAACTTCTCATGAATCTCGATGTATGTTAATTAAAATAGATGATCTTAAAAAAACGACGTCAGTTTGCAATGCTAGCATTTATAAACGATGTTATTGGGCAAAGAGTAAATGACGCAGACATTTGAGAGAAGACCAATTTCTTCGCTTCCACCCGTCACTTGAGAAGCAGGAGTTTATTCTACGTAAATAATCAAAGAACTAACTATGCACTCAATGAATAAGTTGATGTCTAGCTATAAGAAATATTACATCACATTTGATGTAACAATGAATAAAATGAGCTAAAAATAAGTATTTTTCTCACAATATATGTAAGAATATAGCTAGTGCAAGAACAAAAACCGGTCTACAAATATGATTGACGACAAATAAAGAAATATATTCATGAATAGAAAAAATAATTAAATAAATTAGTAAGTAAATATCTAAATATAAAAACATTTCAATACATATATGAATAAACAAATATATAAGAATATAATCAAATAAATAAATCAATAAATGAATAAAAAATGAATTAAAATATAAAAAAATAACAAAATAAATAAAAAAATAAAAATATAACAAAATAAATACATGAACTTATAAATAAAAATATAAATAAATAAAAGAATAAATAAAAAAAGGTAAAGATATAATTAAATAAATAAATAAGGAAGTGAATAAATAAATAAATATATAAATAAATAGATATATAGATAAATAAAAAAAACAACATATATATATATATATATATATATATATATATATATATATATATATATATATATATATATATATATATATATATATTATATATATATATGTATAAATGAATGAATTAATTAACATTTAAATCATTTAATAAATAAGTGAATAAATAAATTAATTAATAAATAACTACATAAAATATTAATCAATAAATAAATACAAAAATTAATAAATAAATAAATACATAAATAAATTCCGAAACTAGTAAACCAATTAGCAAATCAATAAACCAACAAATAAATCAATAAATAAATAATTAAATACATAAATAAATGAACAAATCCTTAAGTCATCTAAAATGTCGTATTCTGTTCAATACATGACCTAACTGAGAATCAATTTCTGGAACGAGTTATCAATAAGTAGATGGCTTGATTTGAAATGACTATTTACAGCACAGGACCAATTCAATCGGCCGCAGCTAAGGAACGTTAGGAGGATCCTATGTCGCAACGTTTATCTTCAGCCGGTTCCTCTCCACCAGTTATCTCTTAGTATAATGGGACGGTGCGGTCAAAAGACCACATCCCAGGTAACCAATAAGCATAAACATATGCAGTAAATCAACCCTAATTCTGCATTTCAGATGCTGCAAGCATTATATTAGCATTATACCTGCATCTTGAATGCAATCTGTTGTTAAGTTGGATTTCGAATGCAAAATAGCAATAATGAAGCATTATCATAGCATTGCAGTAACACAGCCGTATATTGGGCCAAAAGTGGCAGTTATCCCGACCAGAAGCGTATAACATAAAAATTACAAAATTATAACAAACCTTGTTACGACTAACTGATTGTGATATAAATTTGTTTAAAACATTTTCATCTGGATAATTGTAAAACATACTTGTATCAAATTATGATGTAATGCCCAGGGAGGCACAATCTGCGTAAAGAAAGTAAATTAATTTAAACACAAGCTGATCTGGTTTTGCTACATCGTAACAAAACTGTTACAAAGTTTGTTTTGTTTATGTTATATGTATATCATAGTTTGGTATAATTTTGTTATCTCTAGAGGATCTTTTGTTAGAATTTCAGTTATTTTAACAACATCCGCGATCTAAATTTTAACAAACTTTGTTATAAAAACAGCGTAACTGAATAACAAAACTTGAAATAATTTTGTTGTTCCCTTTTGGTCGGGATGTTACATTTAAGGTGACTTAATTGCTTGATAGGCTACCGTAACGACGCTTTGGAACTGCTTATTGGTTACCTGGGATCCTCTTTCGTGTGATACATCTCGATTATGGCGGCAATTTTGTGCAGGCTCTTCGTACTGTTTATCTCCCTGTTCACCATAAGCCCCGAAGGAAACAACAGCGTATTGGAAATTTGCTTCTCGCTGATTTTCAGCCTACTTTAGGAACTTGATGTGGGGTGTATAAATTTGACGTCAACGCTTATCTCTTTGGTGAGGGACTAAAACTACCTGACGCCGGAAGATGTTTCTCACCAGCACATGCAACTGCTCCACCTGGGTGATTGCCTGCTACTCAGGCAAGACTGGCCTCGACTGAAGCTTCCACAAAACATTGCCCATCTTACAGTCCATCATACTTTTTTTTTCATCGTTAGGCAAGTTCCACGAAACTCTCGGCCTTAGGCGTGGAAATATAAGACCACCTTGCCCACAATCTTCCTCTGCAGCTTATGCTGTGCTTTACGCAACATGCCCTTGGCTTTATCCAGAAGGGCAAGGATTTTGTAAATCTGTATCCGGCTGACACAAAGTGCCTTACGATGTCAAACTTCTGCGCTCCAGGATTAAATTGGCAGTACGAAAAAACTGTCGAGCGTAATTGCTTGACTGCATTCGTCATTGCTGCTGCAAACCAACAAATATCGCTGTTTTTTCTGTGCACAGCAAAAATTCTACGATTAACAATTCAATTCACCACCAGATGGCAGGGTAATCGCAGAAATATCACTAAAATCAGTCCGGTTTTGCTATGCATACGGTACATACTGCTCATCCTGTTCATTACAACAACCATTGAACGGATAATTTGGAGCTTTAGATGACAATGCTTTAAAAGGGAGAAAACAACATGGATTGTCGGCAGAGATAAATTCATGCAACACAAATAAAATCTGCTTTTCTCTATCTACCGAACCAACGTAAAACGAATTTTCATTCTGGAGTATAATGAATTCCATCCCAGCATTATATTCAGAAATCCATCTAGATTAGCTTAGCTTAGCTTGAATGACTGCACGTATCAATGGTTGCTGTTCAGTGATTGATCAGAACTAGTGACATTGCACAATGAATCAACCGAATGGAACTGGAAGTAACCGATCATTCTCACCGTACACGTTTCAGAGATTCATTTTTTTTAAATAATCAATAACGGCTCTGGTCACGTCCTTGCAATCAGGTGAGAATATGGAAGGAATGTTAGTGTGACCTTTACTGTTTAGGGACCGTGTTTACATCTGAATCCTCATAAAGGTCACAGGAAGGAGGGTTTTTCATGTTAGTAGCGAAGGGCTCGATGGGTCGAGATTCACCTTGATAAGTGGTGTGATCATATTTATGATTCATAAATAAAATTACCGGAACAATATGAAACGCATCATGCCCTATAGCAAAATAATGCGCAATAAAGCATCGACACAACCGTTCACAGCCGATGCTCGAAGCAAACTTTTTTTTTGGTAAACTTTTACAACCGCATCAATCGAGCAAAAGCTTCTGAATAACAATCCACGCTCATCCACCCAACAATACGCTTGAGGGATCTGGAAAAATAAGAGTCCGTAGATGCATTTCGTGCCTACTGGCAACTTTATGCTTCTATTAATGTCTATGTTCATAGGTTTAGGTCCAACCGGGGGACTTAGTCCTACACCCAATGATTTCATTATCTCCAATCAGCTCAACCAATCGCAATGTTTTGGATTATTATAATTTGAGAAAACTCAAGGCAAAAGAATTCAAAATTTGATCGATCGACTGACAATCGGTGGAGACCCACCTAGAACCTCATAGCAAGATGCCTAGAGGCAAACCGGAAGATTTTTCGAACTACATCCTCCCATTACATTCAGAAATTCATCTAGATGACAAACAACGGTGAAGGTTTTGTTTCAAGCACAGACATCGCATCCATCAAGGACATAAACGAATACAGCAGTGGTACAACGAAAGATCAACACAAACATCTCATCATCAATATCTTTTTAGTTACAACTTAGACTTGGAATGAATCACCATCTTTCCGTCAAAAACCATTCCACGTATTTTTCTTCCCTTGAAAGGAAATACCGTTTAACAATAATATACTTATCGTTTTTTCGTTTCGCAGTTACCGAATTCACTATGAGGCCGCTATTGGACTGTAATATAACCTATGCGTCTGAAATAAAATTCATGCGTCGTAAATAAAATGCGTCAAACATATATTTTAGCGCTCAATTATGCTAATAAAAATTTGGTTGTACTGTTTATTCCGTTATAGGTGTCTGTAATATCAAAAGTAGTCAATTAAAATTTCGAATGAAATATAATTAAAAATACAACACATTACTAACCATGTTTTTATTGCATACAGTGCGCCAAATTTAATTTATAATGTTTTGAAATTGGAAATATCTTCCTAACATCATGAGATTCCAGTAGTGAACAGCTATTTCTGCAAGAATCAAAGATGGGTATAGAAAGTTTCGATAGGTCCAATAAAGCTCGGCAGGTTATTAAATTGAATAGAAGGACCTGGAAATTGAGCGTAGGGATTTTGTTAGGCAGTTTTTCAAAACAAATGCACATAACAATTTTTACAAATAAAATAAATTGTTAAATAACATATTTCTCTGGATGTGTCCAGCGTGGTCCAATGTGGATGTGGTATAGGTTCATATCAGAAATTGGATCACTTCTCGTAACACACATGGGTGAGGCCAATTTGGTCCTCAGTTATCCAGCCATTATATCTACGATCGATTTACTTTTTGGATTGTCATATGATTTGAAGTGTTGCATTATGGGTTCAACGTGATTAATTATTCATAAATAATCCATAATCACTGGAATCCGTTCCTGAGATATTTTCGGAACCCGTAGATCGATTCCAAAAACATTCAAAAGTTTACCCTCGTTTAATTTCAAGCCAAAGGCAGTATAACAACCAAATAGTTTGCAATATTGCATGCTCCATACAACAATGTTCGCAATCTTGAATACAACAAACTGAATTCAGGCGTTATCTGGCTTAAATTTAAATGAAATATTCTGTTGTCTTGTGCAGTGAGTTGTTTTTGTGATGTAGGTATATAAACAACCACGAATAACCGTTTCCTTGATCCTTGCTAAAGGGTGTACGAAATCAAATTGCGACACACACAAATGTTCGGCAAAATTCATCAGTTCAAGCAATCATCTTCAAAATTTCAGGGAGTCAAATAAAACATGGTATGAATATTTTCCCATGTTTGTTTTATTCAATTTCAATTCCAAATGTACGAACCTTCTTCTTTACACTCATAAGGTCCTGTACAACATTTGCACCAACTTCTTTTCGCGTGGCAATCCATTTTTTCCTCATATCTTCCTCCAATTTCCGTTCCTTAGGATGCTTCCGAAGTGCCTGCTTCATGATGGCCCAAAACTTTTCAATTGGCCGCAGTTCCGGTGCGTTCGGAGGTTGAGATGCTTCGGTACGAATTGATCTCCTTAGCCTTGTACCACTCCAAAACCTCTTTCGAATAATGGCACGAGGCTAAATCTGTCCAGAAAATCGTATGTGACCTCAGATGAGCAAGTAGACGCATTTAGAGGGATTCCTTTAGGTACACCTGCTCATTGACCGTTTCAGTTGTCACGAATTAGGTGCTCCGCTTTTCACACGAGCAAATTGCTTGTCAAATCATATATTTTTTGGCAAACTTTGACATCTTCTTCTTTCCAACGTCCTCAGAGACATCGAATTTATGATGAGCAGTGAAAAACTGGAGCCCCGGAAGCTGGCAGAAGTCTGGTTTTACATACGTCTCATAATCCATAACGAGGCAATGTGGTTTCGTCAACCTGTTTTACCTACCGTATTCTGCCGTTTATCGCGATTAGGTGCCTTTTGGACTTTGTTTTTTCGCATCTTGCACGAAAGTTTTGGTAAGATTCAGTTTCTTCTCGAACTGAACTTTTGGGATTGAAAGCTTGAACTAACCGATTGTGATCCTTAACACTATACGGAGATCCATTTTTGCCACTTTTTTCTTTCCGATCGGTCAAACGTTCGTGGTACCGATTTAAAACACGAGACACCTTAGAATGTACCATTCCCAGCTTCCTTCTGATGGCACGATAAGAAAGATCCGGATTTTCGAGGCTCGTGCGCAAAATTTCTATGCACCGCTGCTGTTCTTCCGACTCCATCTTCGCAACGATTGCACATCTGCTAGTGAAACCTACACAGCGTAAACAAATACACATTAAACTAATTCCACCCAAAATTTCAATAGAAAATATTAACCGGGTAAAAAGTTAGAGCCATTTAAAAGTGGTGCAATTTGATTCCGTACAACCTTTATATGTTGCTTGCGATACTTGTAAATTACAGGTGTATCTCTTATTTTTAAAAAGGAATTAATTATCGATTTTTATCAGATTTAATTTTTATTTAAGTACACGGTAGTGAAAAGCAGTTGCGAAATAATCCAAAATTTTAATTTCTTATTTTTGTTTGTTCATATATTATCATTTATTTTAAACATCATCTCCTATCATACACACTACCAAAATATTGAAGAATATGATACAACAGGAATAGAGTAACAGTTGTGTGGCCTGAGTGCCATCAAATAGTGGGGGAAACTTTAGTTTTTAACGCTAAGTACAGCTATGTACACACTACCAACATATCATGTCAATTTCTGTCCCCTGAGACCGTCCTTTAGCACATAAGAAAGGGTTGAAAGAGTTAAGAAAATAAATAAGGTCTCGTGAAAAATTCTTAATTCCTAGGTATGTAGCCACTTAAACACCTTTTGGGTATTTTTGTGACTCGTTCGGTGATGAGATTTTAACTCATGTCTTTGGCATGAGAGGTATTTAAACAACCACGCCGTAGTTACACCCATTATCCGTAAACAGACATCACCATAATGAGATAGACCTGACCGGAGGAAATCTTATTAATCATCAATAATGACGAATCGATTTCTTACAAACTGTGTACTTCCCAACATGTATCCTTTGTGCCTCGAAAACGATCCTTTCCTAATCACAGAACAATTTATTTCATGTAATCCTCCATACGAACAGACTCCTAGCATCTCATTAGCGCGTGTATATTAATTCAGGTTGTATTTTGATACCATAAAGAGATAATAAAACCGAGTAACAAGCCCGTCATTCAACATTTTCCAGTCACCAGTAGATTTTAAACCTATCAAAATGGTGTGCAGCTTCCTATCCTATGACCCAATAGCCCAACGCCTTAGGTAATGGTGATCCTAATGGTGTGTGCTACTGCAGCAGTCCACCATCAAATGATATAAAACGTGACAACGCTCGGACATTGAAAACGACTACGGTACTCGAGGGAACAAAGACTCCCAGATCCCCTTCGAATTACTTGGGACTGTTGCCGGCCAGCATCCCGAATCGGAAAAGAGATAAACATTTACGATTTCTTACGCATTTATATCATTTTATTCACTCGCATGTTCTTTTTCGTCATCACCGAAGATGATCATCCTCGCTAGTTGACTTGATCCCGCTCCTGAAGCTACCGCAACTCCAAAAACGGATGGAAGACAACTTCGTGGTCAGCTCACTTTTAATTGTTTTTTCGTCTCCTGGTTTTGTTGTCGTTGTCTGTGTACGCGAAGTTCTTTTGGTTTATTTTCATTCATAAAATTAATGTTCGCCTTTGTCGTTCATCACCGAGTACCGGAGCAACGCCACCACGCCGTCGCGATGTCATTCCTTTCATCAACACACAGAAAAAATAAATAAAGATTTACCTCGGCGATGGTGACGACAATGGCAACGACGACGAGAGCTTTTCGTTCTTTTTGATAGAAACGAGGGTAGCAAATGAAATGATCCGTCTATTTTATGACCATGTGCTGGCTTAGGTTTACAGAGGCGATCGTAGAGTTGAATGAAATTTCATATTTCCGCTAGTTCGGAGAAAGGAGTATATAAAAGATAGATTCGCCAGATAGACAGGTACACATTCATTCATTCATTCGAATCACAGAGAACAGCATTTCATGCGTCTACTTTATTTCAATTTCTCCAAAAAGTGTTACAAATTATACGTACTGTTGAATCGTAAAATTAAACTAGCAATTAAACAGATTGCAACTCAAACCGGTTTCTTATAACTAAATCTCGTTATGCGAATCTGTTGTAACTATTGCTCATACTTAGTTTCTTATTTTTGTTTTTGTTCTGTTGTGCAATTTCGTACCAACTACAACGTTTCGGATTGGACTGTTAGTTTGAAAAAAATTCGGACTACACACAAAGTCCCACTAATTAACAAACCAGTATGGTCGAGTGTTGGACCTAATTTCAAACGGATCTGCAATTTCTCACAATTTTCAAGATCATTTAGTGGCGATAAAAAAGGCTCGGAACAGAGGTCAATAAAATTGCGAATTAAATTAGCATACCAAGAGCGCATGGCGGTAAAATGCTACGAGACGGTTTAGTGAGAAAAAACAAGTAAGACTAGCCGACGGATGCTATTTTTCAGGTCAACAGTACTTCAAACGACTAAGGTGAACACCAGCAAAAGTGGAACGCCTTTGGTCTTTGGGATGACAGCGTGAAAATGAAATTTGCAGAATCGTACTTTTTGTTCCGGCTACCAGCCCATTTCAACCAAAGAGTGGTGATAATTATTTGTGAACTGGTCAGCTCAAAATGAAATCAGTGGTACACTGATAAAAAAGCAATGATAATATCTATATGTGTCTGACACATGAATTTTTGCAACGCCATCAACAAATGATAGCTATTTGTATTTACATGTATACAGATACAAAGAAACATTGAATTTTCTGCTTCATCTAATGCACATAAAGGGAATGCTAGATTTGGCAGAAAATAATGGGATATTTCATGTAAACTTAAGCCAGATAACGCCTGAATCTAGTATGTTGTATGAAAGATTGCCAACATTGTTGTATGGCGTATGATAGATTGCAAACAGTTTTGTTGTTTGCGCCTTTTGGTTCAATTTTTTTCTGTGTTCTTCAATGTGTACCCATAGCCACTATGTGTGGCCACACATACTTTTCATATGGCACATACACTTTATTTGTGTTTCTCAGAGGGTTCTGTTTATGTGAGAACAAATCAGTATGATGTGGAGTTTTCTATGGGTTTTTGCCCAAATATGCGTAGATTATTTGCCATGTAGAATTAAAAGCAGCCTTCTGAAACGGTACACAATTTGAAATAAACATATAATTTCCTGCGTTGTCTAATGCACATAAAGGGAACGCTAGATTTGACAGAAATTTGTTGAATATTTCATTTATATTTTAGCCAGGTAATGCCTGAAGTCGTGAACAACGAAATCGTTGGCAATCTTTCATGCGCAAGACAACAATTTTTGTAATCTTTCATACAACAGGCTAGATTCAGGCGTTATCTGGTTTAAATTTACCTGAAATATCCCATTTTTTTCCGCCAAATCTAGCATTCTTTTTGTGTGCATTAGATAACGCAGAAAATTCAATGTTTCTTTTTATCTGCGTACTTTTTATTGCAAGCAAAAAAGAAAGTAACGCATACTTTTGACCCTCTTCATGTTTTTGCTGTCATACTTTTTACTATTTTACTCCTGTACTTTCAACGCATTTAGGAAAATAAATATATTTCGAGTATTGCTGAAAATGTCTCGATTCCGATAGTACCACACATTGGAAAGGGATTGGATTACCCAAACTGGTGCTCGTCTTGTCGAATCCCTTGATGTGCTTTCACAATTCTTCAACATAACCTAATGACGATGATGATGATAATGATGTAATACTACTATCTATAGTAGCAAGGTAACTTTCCATAGCAGTGAAATAATGACGCAGTCGAGTTATTAGTACGAGACACTGAAGAAGTCCGCACATTGTAGACGAAATACGCGTATCTGTCGAAGATAAGCAAAGGTAGTTGGAATTAAATGGAAGATACTAATTCTTCTTCTAATTTCTAGTTACAGGTATTCCACTAAACAGCTCAAACCCTCTAGGATTTAGTTATATTCTCCCAACGGAAGTTCAGAATGTTTCGACGGATGCGTATGATAGATCATGCCCGATCAATTTTCTCTCGTTTACTCAATTCCATCATATCTTGTAATAGAAGACAAGACACATTTTACTACGCGCTACATTTTGAAATAACAAGGCAAAGCTATCCATTTGGTTTAGGCACCTTTGAACGTTGAAGTGGCTGCCTATTCACACGAGAAAAAACACACGATCAAGTCGGCAGAATGAAGCAGAATGAGCATACCCCTTTCTGAACCGAATGGCAAGGAATTACAAGGCATGGGAGACCTTTTTTATTTCATTCAGTGTTCAGCATTTGTAGGACCTTTGTTTATGCTCTATACCTAAGTGCATTTGTGTCGGTCACTTCTTGCTTCACTAATTTTCAATTCATTCCTATCATTTTTCTTTTTTTTCTTAACTTTTTTCATCTTCTTCTGCTTCTATTCTTCCGATTTTTCCACTTCTCTTCTTCAGTTTTCCTCTTCCGTATGTTTTCTTACGCTTATATTCTTCCACTAATCTTCTGCTTCTCTTCTTTTACTTCTCTTCTTCCGCTTCATCTTTTCGGTTTCATCTATTTCTTCGCCTCTCCCTTGTTTGCTCTTTCTTCTCCTCACAAGCTTCGATACACATTAATTTCATGCAGGAACTTCAGCAATCGCTCTCCGTTGTCATCTTCGTTATATAACACCGCATTCAAGTTGGTCAGATCGATATCGTACGTTGCTCTAGCTGCTTCAATTTTTTTACAGTAAAAGATTAGATAGCTAGACGTAGACGACGATGATGATGATAATGATTCGTGGATTGATGGAAAAACGGCCGGATTTCAGGAGAAATTTAAGACACTCGTGACTTGTCCCAGCCTCATTCTCCCGGAGATCCACTCCCATTCTAGAGAAGGGGGAGGATACTTCGCTCTCCCTCCGCACGCCGATAGTGCGAAGGAATTCGTATACTGCTTGTGCATTGAGTGTAAGTGGTAGAGAGCGAGGTGGTAGATAGGTGGCGTCTGTTGCTTCATAATCGACCGCAGAGGGCGATTCTCCATCAACGGGTTGGGGTAAGACGTCCCGGACGGATCTTCTAGCCTGCTGCGCTCTCATTTCTGAGAGTAAAGGGGGTACTACACTTTCCCTCCCTTCAAATCGATCGTTTTCAAAGTTTGGTTCACTTGTCAGGTGAGTGTTGCTGATCGGTGGCTGTTTGGACGAATTAGATTTTTTTGATGATGCTGGCTTGAGTTTGTCTCTTCGACTTTTCCTTATACTTCCTGATCGGATGTATTACCTTTTTTCGTGTTTTTCTTTAGTGGTGGGCTTTGTCGGCCTGGTGAATTGCTCTGTTCGTTGGCACGGGGTTCAGTAATCGCAGATGATCGTTCTTAGTTGCATCCAAGATCCGGCGATCTGGAATTCTCTTGGTTTTCTGGCCAGTTGAGTGTGTTGGGAAGATTCGTTGTGTTGGGTCGAGTGTGTTGGGATTTTTTCGTCCTTCTTCTTCATCACGTCAAGGAGCTGAGCGATTTGAGCGTCTCTCTCTTTAATTTTTCTCTCTAATTCCTCCAATTTCTTCCGGTCAGCAGTCTGTTGAGCTGCAGCTGCGGCGTAGCTCCCCAATCCTGCTTCGATTCGTTTACGTGCTTCAGGGTATGCAGATTTTTATCCACTTTCAGACGAATTACTTCCACTTCCTTTTTATGAACCGGCCATTAACGGTTGTTCGGACAATGAGGTCCACCGCATTTAATACAGTGAGCGAATGATTAAGAAAGCGACAACAATTAAGACAGCCTTCGGGGCCAGGGCAGCGAGTACGAGGATGACCATAGCGAACACAACCATAGTACAGAAAGGATTCGGGTAATACGGACGAGTAGCAACACGAAGAAGACCGATTTTGACATTTGGCGGGTAACTACACCTGTTAAACGTGAGGATTAGAGCGGATGTGTTTACTGGTTGACCGTTCGCGAATACCTTCCTGATTGACGAGATTAAGCAGGACCAGAGCTTAAAAATATCATATTCAATTCTCAAATTGCACCCTGACTGAGTTAAATTATTAGTCATCACGCACTGTTCCTAGCGAACATGAAGTAAACACAAATTTGCCTTCATGAATCTCTTGTGCAAGATGAGTCAACTTGTTTTGAGTTGCTTTACTTTGATCATTCATTCGTTCCAGAAAGCAGTGAATGTACGTAAGTGCAAACAACTCATTCAATTTCAACGTTCTACCGTGAAGACGAAAGGACATTCATTCATTTGGAGATGAAGATGAATGAAGTGGAAAAAATCAAAACTTCTCGAACCGATCCTGCAAATGCCTTTTCTCGTACAAATGCCCACAACTCTGTAGCGATTTCGGCCATTTGGCCTTTTGGCTTCCTTTGCCTTCAGCCATGTTCGGGAATACTTGAAATCCTGTGGCAAACAAAAAAATCACTCACGAACACGAAAATGAAATACCAGAAAATTTTGTCAAGCAACCAAAATCTCTTGAGGCTTGAATAGCCGTGTGCTTTGATGTGGTGTGAATGAGTTGTGTGGAACACAAGGACAACGGAATGGCTGAGCATAGCAAAATAGAAAACACGAATATATTGCGTGACTGATAGAACGAAATGAAGAGAGCGAAAATTGTACCTCTTGAATATTTTTTTTAGTCATCGTTCACGACGGGTGTCATTTTTTTCGAGCTCTGAGCAGGACGTCCTTCTCCACCATACGGAATGCTTCAAAGCACGAAGTAATGCAACGGCTAACATTCAAGTTTGGATGCAGCTGTACGACGACTTCGGTACCATCCAAAACATTGGATAACTTAAGCAGTTTACTAACTTGCGTTTTATGGTTTAATGGTTGCTACTCCGTGATTGATCAGAATCAGTGAAATTGCACAAAGAATCAAGTGAATGGGGCTGAGAGTAACGGGTCATTCTCACTGTACACGTTTCGGTGACTCAATTTCTTTAACAATGAATAACGACGCAGGCCACGTCCTTGCAATCAGGTGGGAATCGGGGAGGAAAGTTAGTGTGACCTTTGCTGTTTAGGGATCGTGTTTGCCTCTGCATCCCCACAAAGGACACAGAAAGGAGGTTTTTGAATGTTAGTTGAGTAAGGTTTAAAGGATCAGGATTCACCTTGATAAGTGCTATGATCATATAATGTAGTTCGTATAGTTCAGGGGACAAAAAGGATACCAATAACCCGTCTCTCTCTCTCTCACACACACACACACACACACACACACACACACACACACACACACACACACACACACACACACGCACACACACACATTCATTTTTTCTCCGTTTTTACAAAACGTTAATCAAAACAACAGAAAATACGAAAAATCGGAAGTAAATTTGTTATTTTCACGGTAGAAAAAAAACCACTAGTTCAGTTTCTACACAGCTACTTCTTAGATATGCTGGATGGCGCAGCGCGATACTGCAAACCACACAGAAAAAAATAATTAATTTTAACAAGCGCGTAAAATTTACCCTCGTTAAATTTCAAGCTAAAGGAGCGTAAACAACGATATTGTTTGCAATCTTTCATACAACAGGCTAGATTTAGGCGTTATTTGGCTTAAATTTACATGAAGTATCCCATTCTTTTCTGCCAAATCTAGCATTCCCTTTATGTGCATTAGATAACGCAGAAAATTCAGTGTTTCTTTTTATCTGTGCAAACGTTAGCACACGCAACGAAACACTAAGACACGTGGTTTGATAACGTTGTCACCTTTCACACCAAGCGGCCACTTCCTATTCGCTTCCAATCCCCGACAAAATAGTTTCTGATTATTATTACATTACATTTAATTACACTTATAAGCTTTGAAAACAGCAAGTAAAATTAATGGGACGTATGACAGCGTCTTCTCTTCAAAACCATTTGTACAAGCGCACTTAAAATCCACAATTCTTCACTGCGCTTTACTCCATCTTTGATAAAAAAAAAAATACAAATTTCACTCGCGAGAAACAACCAAAATTGTCGACGAACTTTTAAGGCATATACTAACGAGCACGAAATGCACGTCTTCTTCGCTCAACAGCAGCGAAGTTTACCTCAGAGGTGGTATAGAAGAAAAAACAATAATTATTTTTAAAGATTTTTTGCCAGTCAAGGTGGTGTATTCGATCAAGCCTTGACCTACCCCGCATGGGGATGCTTGGCAAAAAGTCTGTGTTTCCTGTTTCGGAATACTACCTCACAATGCCCTCCGCTCAATTCCAAACTACTTCTATTGAATCTTCACAGCCTGCCGTGAGCTAACGGAACTATCAATACTTTCTCTTCACAACTTTGTTCTAGCAAAAAAATGCTGTCTACTCCTAGAGCCTCATGGTGATGAGAAATTATTTCCTTCTCAAAAACAACATCATCAACAAATATTTCTCTACCTTACGTGTCTTTAACGTTGTTTTCACAGCACCAAATTACTAAAAAATGGACTCTGTCTATTTCACGCAGTGGTGCAAACCATTTCACCGAAAATCGAAAAAAGCGGTTTGTTCACCCTTTTGCATCTCTTGCTACTCGGGTCACACAGGATCAAATTCACAATGGGCCGTGTAACACTACCGTCGAACAATACGACGCAGAAGAGCCCGCCCTCTGTTCACAAACTGTTAGCAATGGTGAGTTTTCATTCCCACTCTCCCTATCCAGATTGCTTCAATCGGGTGCCTGGATGGTCCCTCCCATTCCCATGAAATATTTAAAAAATAGTGTATATATTTATGTAACTGAAAAATACTACATGCATTGGTATCAATTAGATATGATCTTCATTCGGTTGATCGTGAAATGCAAGAAATGTTGTAAAGTGTTAAAGTGTAGTTCTGTGGTTCCACGCTTAATCACATTTTTGTTCGTTTTCAGCGATAGCAACAATTCAGCAAAATCTTTATTAAAGTATCCTGAAAAATTTTGTTAAATCTTTTGAAATTTTACAAAAGTAACAATTATACATTTTAGTTTACTGTTGCCATGGGCACTATTAGCTGCAATTCGATTTTATTTTTGCAGGCCTAATAGTTATTGCTACTGTGTTAGGCGAAATTCAATTGAACATTACACAGAAAAAAAAAATTTAACCAGCGCGTAAAATTTCCCCTCGTTTAATTCCAAGCCAAAGGAGGCGTAAACAACGTAATTGGTTGTAGTCCTTGGTGCGCCAAACAACAATGTTTGCAATATTTCATACAACAAGCTTGATTCAGGCGTTATCTGGCATAAATTTACATAAAATATCCCATTATTTTCGGCCAAATCTAGCATTCGCTTTATGTGCATTAGATAACGCAGAGAATTCAGTGTTTCTTTTTATCTGTGTAGTGAAACAACAATCAGTAATATTTTAATAAATAATGATATTGTGAGGTATGATAAAGTAATGACAACTATAAAATCAGGCACTAGCCAAATGGCACACAGCGCTGCATGATTAAGATCTGCTCAGAATTGGTAAAATGTCCATTTGCAAACCGGAAATTAAAAATACATTCAGTAATAAGTGCAAAAGACTACCACAGGTTCCGTTGCAGCTTCTTGTGTTCAAGACACTATATACTTCTAAATACTGTTATACTGAAATTCTGAAAATCAAATTGAGCCTGAATTTGAACTGCCTGAACAAATTCATCCATGACATGTTGCTCCACGCTCTTGAGATAAATGGTTTTGGAATGCAAAGATGACACAAAGCGTTCTGAAATTATAAGCTGATGTTAGAATGGAAAATTGTAATCATATCTACAGGTCGCACCCCCTCACTTCGCTATTGTCAAAATGACATCATTGCCCAGGCTACGCCAACCAGCGTCTCCATGTTTCAGCTAGCAGTCTTTTGTGATCATATGACTTGTGAAGGCGTGAGGTAGAAACTTGTGAGGACCATAGGTCGGTCGCACCCTCCTTCGAAGTTGTCAACTCACCATTTGAAGTCCCTTACACGAAACTCACGGAAAGGATAGAGAATCTCTTTCCAACGAAAGACCTGAGAAACGGCAGAGTTAATGAGGCTTTTTGCTATTGCACGATGCAAAACATTTGGATTTTTTATATTAAACAATATATTAAACTTTAACACACCAAAAATTTTCCAGAATACATTCTCAAAAACCCAACAGGTAACAACGGCCGACGAACAACTTTTTCCTATCAGTTCTGTTCCGAACTCTACCTCCAAAGTCAAAACCCTAGTGCCACCCAAATCGTTTCTCCCCAGCAGAAAGCGTTAAAAACCTAATGATACACCATCAAATAACCATTTGAATAAATTAAAACAATTTACCATGCGTCCCCTTCTAGCAGTTCGTTCCAATAATAACACTCCTTGCTAACCCCTGTTGTTTCTCTCTGCATATTTTTGTTGTTTCAGATATTGCCTGCCGACGGCTATTGCTTTCAAGTACTCACACAAATATCGGTGCAGCGAACGCAGTGGAAGAAATGCCCCATACCGGTAAGTAGAAACGGCTATTAGATTATGATCATAATTTTACTGGGTTAACTCGCGGCATTGGCGGGCAGCTACTTCGTGATATCGATATCCCCTAGTGCATCGTTCTGGTTTGCCCGGTGGACTGATGATAGAGTTCAACTTACCAAAGGCTCTCACAGTCTACCGACTAGAGGTGAGCACATTTTCTCGCCCCATTTGATGCGGCGGTGGCGAGATGTGGACTAATCTTTCCAGCGCGATCATTTTCGATTGGAGATTACAGAAGATGCCGGCCAGAGTAATAAAGAACGCATTTCTATGCCTTTTTAATATGATTTTAATATTGGTTTAGTGCCGGAGAAGTGGTTGCGAATTTGTAGTACCTATATCGGAATTGTACGTGCAGGAGGGGAGATGGTCACAGCTATCGGCAAGTATAAAGAAGAGATCCGCGCTTTGCAGCAGCACCGGCAGCCAACAACGTTTTGATAGCCCCGATGATGCTCGCGCACAGTTTCGATCATACTGGCGCATTGACGAAGAGGATCATAATTGAAACGCGATAACCGGGAGGTTCTTCAGTATAGTCCGTGAAGAAGTACGTTGCTAGTGCACTATGGCAGTTGCCATGAAATATTCTTTTTTAAATTTTATTGGAAAGTCTATCGAATGGGTCCTTGTTCAATCGGCAGTTCTGTTGGAATTCCGCTTGATAAACTTGAGAATTGTGGCCTATCGTCAGATATTCTATCCCATTGTTCTGTCCAAGATACCACCAGCGTTTCAGCAACTGATCATTTTGACGTTTATGTAGTTAGCAAGTGATTGCCAAGGCACGAGATATCTGATAACTGATCATCATCGTAATGAGCATCGCACGGTAGGGCACTTACCACAGGTAGAGCATACGCAGGAGGGTAACAGGTCGGGCCTCTGTAGTTGCACTTTCTTCGGTTCTACACGCCGCGGGGGTGAGCAAGCATCTTAAAGTGCAATTTCAATTTAGCATCCTCTTGCGAACTGTGCGGAAATATCACGAGGTGCTGTTTTCATTGAACGATAAATTAAGATTAAATTGAAAAATAATACACTTTACGCGGATCGAGCGATGGAACTACTGTAATAAAATAATCACCGTTCGATGGGTCAAGTGTTCGGCACAGATCTTGCCAATTAGATGACTGTCTCTGGGTTAGAAGATCAGTGGCAGCCGCTGTGAGGAACTGGTTCTTAATGGAAGTTCTTCGTCTATTAGATCCATTAGTTGATAATTAAGGATTTTGCTCCCAATTTTTGAAAACTGATTGACATTTTGCACACTGAACTGATCCTGATTCATTTGAATACGCTCTTTTATCGAAATTTTTAACAGGTTTCCCCCCAACACGCCGTCGCACTAGAATCATGTATTCTGCCTTCAGCGACACCTCCTATTGCTACAACAATTAAGCACCTTAAATGACCATAGCATTATTGCATGTCGAAACAGTCAACATTCCTGCACATTGTGTTCCGTGGAGCCACAGCAGAACGACAATCACCGCATTCCGGTACGACAAACCATCTGTAGTACATTTATGCCATCGAAACCATGACTGTTGTCGTCTTTTTCCCCTTCGCTCCCATCAGACGGTTCATATTGGAAAGCATAAATATATTTCCTGAGCCGGTCCGGTACGGCATCAGTGCAATCAGAGCATTTACAAGCGTTTCAGTTTTGGTCTCGATCACGGGAGCTTCTGATGCTCCGGTTCAGAAGCGTTAAGCAAGACATCATAATTATACGTTCCATCAATCAATCCTCGCGCAGCAAATATTTTTATGACGAACGGAACCGGATTTCTGGTACCCCTCATGCACCTCGCCAATTTGGTCAGCCATCAACATCTTCGATTATGACAAACATTCCCGAAGCACATCGGTCTTATCGAGCTCGAAATCAAAAATGTGTCGTTAAATTGATTTAAAAACCAGATCTGGTCCTTTGTTTGCTAATTTTTTGACAGTTTTTTGCCTCAGCTGACGACCGGGGCGCGGAAGATGGGTCATCCTTCCGCATGGGATCGGGAACGGGTGATTTATAGTGGCAGCCCCGGAACGAACGACGCGTCAGCAGCATCACTTTCTTGATTGCTCAAGCGAAACGAATTAATGAGGAGCAGAAACCTGGATGATGTGTCTTATTATTTTATTTTTTATTGGCCATAGCAGAAACAGTCCCGAAGGTTTTACGGAGTCTGGCAAGTTTTGCAAAAGGATCTGGCACACCGTTGTTATCAGCTGTGGGCCATCTTGCTTCGGTGTAGTTTTCAGTGTTTTTGGGAAGGTTTTTTTTTATTTGTTGAAAATTCAGAATGTAATTTTATATATCTGGTTTGTGTCGTTGAAAATCGGAAACGGTGAGACCAATGCAAGAATCTTGCATAACTATGAGTCATGGTTTGTATGTGTTCATCGTTGTTTAATTTTTGTTTCTTTTGGAATTTACGAATACACAATTAAAATTATTGTTTGTGCATACACAACTTTCAAGCCATTTTTAATCGGTGCTTCTCTTACCAAATACCATTTTTTTTTTTGGAATTCTGCAACTATTCGATAACAATTCGAGTATGAGCACACATTAGGTCCTCTCTTAGCTCAGTCGGTAAAAGCGCGGCTACAAAGCAACACCATGCTGAAGGTGTCTGGGTTCGATTTCCGGTTTGATCTAGGAATTTTTCGTTAAGGAAAATTTCTCGACTCCCTGGGCATAGGGTATGATTGTACTTGCCACACAATCATACTAATGCAAATGTGGTACCTGGCATCAAATCTTATCTAATCTAATACAAACAAAGCCAGTATGAGGAAGCATCCTGGAAATAATTGGGTGACGCCCAATATTTTTTTTGTCAATATTGATGCTTGTAGAGTTAAAAGACATGATACAAGCGTCAAGGTGGCTAGGCTTACTGCGTTGCGTTAACCGCAAAAGATGATTTTGTCAAATGAATTGGAATCAAACAATTTGTTTTTTTTACTAAAGGGTGTTTCGATTAAAATTTGGTCGACTTAAACTTGACGCATTTTCTTTCATCGTGCATTAACAAAATTCGCACACCCCTCATTTTGAAGATGTGTGCGGGTAGCATCATGACTTTATTTTGATTTTGAGATCAGCACTTCAGTTATCAAAATGTCGTCGAAGGACGAGAAGCAACGTATCAAAATTTTGCACGTGCATGGCGAAAATCCAAACTACTCTCACGCCAAGTGTAATTAGTACCGATTTCCGATTTGAAACGGTTTAAACCAACAGTAAGGATGCTATTGGGGTCACTCACAAAGTGTGATTGTGGTTTTTCATTGGGAAAACAAAGTGATTTTTAATAATGCTGAAAAGCCCAGCTTGACCGGTTTCAACCAACAGTACACACTTAGATTTTTTTTACAGATATCTGTAAAGTTTTACCGAATTCTCAACAGCTGAACGTTCGGTAATCCGATTTAACGGATTTCGGTTAAATTTTACCGAAATCCGGTATTTTTTTTTTACAGATATCTGTAAAATTTTACCGAAATCCGTTAAATCGGATTACCGAACGTTCAGCTGTTGGGAATTCGGTAAAACTTTACAGACATCTGTAAAAAAATCCAAGTGTGTAAGGATGCTATTGGGGCCACTCACAAAGTGTGATAGTGGTTTTTCATTAGGAAAACAAGGTAATTCATCTCAACGCTTGAGAGCTAACTTGGAACGATCCACACCACCCTAGTAGCACACTTGTTGTCATTCAGTTGACATAATATAAATATAACTTGCTAAGTCATAATCAAGTAACTACAACTAATTAAAATCGTACTGTGCTACTTGGGCCCGCTGGAGTCTCTTACCAAATGGGACTGTAGTATATTCATAGATAGTTTGGCCTGTCGAGCATGGCGAACGAATAATTTGGATCACAATTAATTATGTACCTCACCACCGACCGATCTTACCCGGCGAACCACGACTTCTGATGCTCAATCGATCACTCGCGCAACGAAGAATAGACAAAACGCTACGCCCGAAAACGAAATATTGCGGAACAAAATATCGACACAACCGATTCAACCGATGGTCGACGCAAACCTATTTAAAATAAATATTATTAATATAGATACAGTGGGTAACAATTAGCTGTCTTGCTCCACGTCCTTGAGAGCACTTACTCACGAGTCGCGTGTACCCAAATCCGCTTGTTTCCGTCCAGTTCCCGGTACATTCATGCATCTTTATGCCTAACTGAAGTATTATTACTTCAAAGCATGGTTGACAAACCTGCCAAATCCCACAATCATGAACGTAAAATCCTTAGAAATGACGCCAGATCTCGATGCCCAGCCGAGCTTCCTCTGCAACTTTCAACGCGAACTTTCAACCATAAGAAGATAATATGATAGAGTCCTTAAGCGGCAATTCAAAACAGCATTTCACGAGTTCATAAAGTCGTAATAAAACCTTTGATAAGAGTAAAAGGAATTTGAGTAAAGATAAGAGTAAAAGGAATTAGGTTCTCATAAACCTGACGTAAAGATGAAACCTATTGTCACCTCTTGATAACATAACAAAACCAAATTTATTTCTAGTGGCTTTCATAAAACATTAATAAAACCTAGTAAAGCTGGATGGCTTTGGCAATGTTACTTGGGCTTTGCAATAAAGATTATATTTCTACAGTGGCGTCATATGAGAAAATTAACCAACTGTGCACTTTCTTTCAAACTCTGGCGTTAATTGTGATTTGAAAAAAAAACCACTTGTACACTTTCTCCACTTTGAGTTTTTGAGAAGCATCTTGATTAATGAACCTGATATAAATGATCGAAAAAGCAATGGAATTTCACGTTCTGTACGGCGAGCAAATCGATCGGCCACAGTCTCTATGAAATCCTTGCAACGTTGAAGTTAAAACAGTAATTTGTTTTCGACAGCCACAGGCTTATGCGGATAAGCCATTCCAGCTTCCTTCTAGCCAGCTTGGACCTCAGATAATTTTTCAATCGTCAGAGTATCGGAAAACTTTTTTCTACTGAGGCTGTGGTCGATGGAAGTGTGAGTATTTGTCGAGTGAGCAGTGTAATCTCCGCAAATATATCCTTGATGTTGCGGATGGATCAGTGTTGCCATTATGTCGGGTGCATTTTTCTTGTATTTTGAGTATAGTACGCTTAGCTTCACTTGATTGAAAACCGAAAAACGACAACAGAGCTCGATGATGTGTTGTTTAGGGAAGTCCGTAGTATAGAGTTTAAACTTTGCACAGTCGAGTAAACTTAAGTAGCTTTGCATATTGAGGTCAGCAAATCAAACATCTAGCGCCTCGATGATGTGATCTATCAGTGTCATATAAAGTCTACTGTATTTCGAATGAAGATTGTCATTGCTGCTACAACCTGTCAGCTCTATGCATGCTTCCCAAACATTAGCGATTTTTTTCAAGTCTTTGATGTTAGCACAAGCATTCCTGACGTTCTTACCGCATTCGATGAAATCGAGCTCTTTCAGTTGAAGTGTCTGGTACAGAATGTCACTGAAAATAAAAATTGAAGCAGATACTTTCGAAGAGAAAAATTTCTCCATGTTCAGCATGAAACCGGGCAAACTTCGTGCTGGAGAAGCTGTGTCGCCATCTTATTCAGAGTCATCCTTATACATATCTCCCAGGCAAGTGGCAATTTCTGAATGGTACGTGTCCACTATTTTTATCCATATTTATATTTACTATGTTTACTCTATCACTATATTTACTAAGTTTATGCAACCAGTTTATTACGGTAGACGTTGAATTTTTGCAACAAGCTCATAACCTGACCTGCAAGAGCTACGCCACACTTATTAGCACTCACATCATTTAAGTAAACAAATCTTTCTACGGGCGAACTGGCTTTAGAATATAAACAAAAGGATGGTGGAGAACACTGGTGAAATACATTTTGCTTTTTGTTTTCATTTTAAGCATTGTATGTATGTTTTTCTCATGATTACTAATCACCATCCTTCAAATAAACTAAATCCTTCGACGCTAGAAAGTCATACATGTTCTTATAATTTCCTTCATTCACGGAGGTTACGCTTTCATCGTGACCTTGAAAACTTAAACTGTTTGAGCCAAAAAATCAAAATAGGCAACGTCCATTAATTATGAGAGGCATTAATGACTAACCTCGTTTTTTAATGATTCAAAATAATACACTGAAAATTTATTTTCGTTGAATAGCTTTCACGCGTTTCGTATGCATAGATTTTGTACGTAGAACAAATGTCTCGTATATTTTTATCTGGTGAAATGCTATCATTACACCTTTTTGTAAAATGCACGAAATGAATTTCGTGATGACCAGTCAATCGCTCTGGTCGGCTATCCCAAAATAAAAACTAGAGCACTGTCGAGAGCTGTAACTTCATGTTCATTAATCAAGCTTGTTCTCACGTGTCAGCATGGCCTAGTGAGATCAACCACGGATTTAGAATCAGCACTTTCAAAAAAAATCAGGTTCGAATCCCATGTTAGAAACATTAAAAAGACGGTGGACAACTCCACGTGGTAGTTTTTTTGACAATACATTTCGAGTCGATAAAGTAGATCTGTCACTCCTTCATGTAACCACCAGACCTCTCGTTTCTTTTCAATTTGTGACTAAATATTCGTAGCTCTTTGTATTGTTTTGGTACAATGTACGAATGTTCTTTCTATGCCAACAAAAGCTTCGTGCTTTTGACAGTCGCGCGTGTGCCATTAATTACGGATGTATCTTCATAATTAGTACAAATCAGTTTTGTTGCAGAAAACAACGAATAGATTTGTTAGTTCTACCTTCGATTTCGTAATATAAACGAAAATTAATTTTCAGTGTATATATGCCAAATATTGCGAACTGAAGCAAGAACTTTGTTTGAAAAAAAATATGATTACTGATTGCCAATGACTGATCATCGCACAGAAAGTGCCACCAAAATAAATTTCATGTCTACATATGTTGGTAATTTGTTTCATTTTGGTTTTGTCTCAAGGTAATTCCACTAATCAAAACGTTTTTAATAAGCTCGACCGAACAGTAAAACTGTTGATCAAAGATTGCATATTCACACCTCAGTATATTATTCGTTAACACAATTAAAGTGACCTATCACCGAGAATGTTCTGAAACCATCCACCAAGCAGTGCTATATGTTATTATGTAGTTCAAATTAGACATTTTTATTATGCAGTTCAAACTAGACTATAATTAGACAGTAAGTTTATAGACACTTATGGGTACGGTGTGATACGCGAAAATACTTAGCTGGTCGATACGTGAGCAATCATACAGGATGCAACATTTTTACTCTTGAAAGCAACTTCTCATAAACACTAATGTTTCTCGGATTCGTCAAAAAGTTCAATGCAGTTTTCAAAATCACACTGATCTAGGTCCATCCTTGCAGAAGCTTGAATACCAACACGAACGCAGCCGTGATAAATAGCAGACAATTTTAAGACAGAACAGCAACCAATCGTCTCACAAAACATCGATTCACTCTCTTTAACAAGATAACTGAATTTCTTCACAAAAGGTTTACTTTTTAATTTTTCTTAAGAGCGAGAAAATGACACGGTGTAATCAAACTTGACGTTCGTCCAAACGCAAAGCCTACCTCGACCGCCCAAGCAGTGTATCGCAAAGATGGTACCTGGCATTGAAAGCTTAATAAGTGTGAAAATGCATTTGGAACACTATGTTGAGAGCCAGCAATAAGCTTATTGCGAAAGCAATAAGCTTGAAACGGTAAGACAGAAGACAAATTGAAAAATGCTCCAAAAATTCTTTTTTACAAAAGCTGGATCTCAAATTATACAGCAAAAAACCAATAATATTTTGCTACCCACGAAATTAATAAACAAAACCAATTATCTAGCCCATCTTTAGTCGTGTTAGCTTACAAGTTTCATTCCTAACGACTGACTGAAAAAACGTCCTTCCAATTCGATTAATAAATCATGAAAAATCATGATTGATCTATCAAACGACCAGTAATCTACAACCGAACATCTGCCGCACATAATGGTAGCATGGATTTGGCAAAGCACGGCCAAATTTTGATGTATGCCTGCCCTTGGCGACAATCCGCGGTCTCGCAAGCCACGTGGTCAGCGAATTGAGCCACCACTTTCCAAGCAGCCGGCCACATCCTGTCAAAGAGGATAGTTATTACCATTCCCAAGGCAAACTCTATCGTCCCAGCCGTGCACCGAACATGATGAAATGCTCCGAGGCTATTTTCTGTCATCGCGAGCCTGGTCCTTTGGTGGTGGCTGTGGTGTGGCGCGTGCGACGCGTAAATTCAAATATTGACGCGACAAATTATAGACTGTGGATGATGAGCCTTTTTCCATTATATCCTCCGGTAAAACGTTTCGAACATACAGGCCCAAAAGTTGTCAGCAATAATGAGCGTTCATCATTATTGGACAGACTGATAAAACGCTATTTACTTTTCGGAGCAAATTTAAGTTTGAGAAGATGAGGTACACTGATTGGCATGTTGGAAAATCAAATATGTGCATTCCTGTTCGATGCACTGATTAGAATTTCGTTTAGCAAAGAAGGGAGAAAATGTTAATTTTGGAACTTGAAAAGGTATGATTAGGACGACACGAAAACCGAAATGCATTAGAGCGGTATTGGCCAAATTAGAGCCTACCTGGTGGCATTCTGAAGCGCAGAACTCACGCCCGCAGTGTCTCTTGTCCTGAAGGCTGTCTATGCATGCAAAGATCCTAATGTGGTCAGTTTCTAAAAACGATTATGAGTTTTTAGTTATTGCAGCATGCTACTTAATGCAGGCAAAAAATATTGAGTTGTAAATTGCTGTTCGTTTGAAATTTAAAATTCAAATTGGGACACTGCATAATGTACTCAAAATTTTGCTTGATGTTTTTGCTGAACAACGGAATAACAATCAGCTGCACTGACTCCGATCGCATGTTGGACATGGGAAAAATCTGTGCCTGCTTCTAGAGTGCTACCATTCCGTAAAAATCACATGAATTATTAGTCGCCTCAGGGTGTGAAGCGTCACAACATTTGTGCGAATTTGGCCATGGTCCACGCTTTGTTAGCATGGGGGATTTCGGCTGAGGAAATGTCGGATTATTGATTTTTTTTGCAACAAAAATGCTTGAAATACCTTTTAAGGTAAACCTAGAAAATTTCAAAGTGAGTAACTTTTTTTTCACCCAAAAAATAAAAGGTCGTTTGATTGGCTTAGGTTGAGGTCGGCAGCTTCTCTGATGCTTCTTATCAACCAGTTTGGCAAAAGAAATGCATCTTTTTATTCGTACCGTGTATTTGTTATGTTTGATTGACACAGTTGACAAAAAACGATAACAAACGGAACGTTTACGGGCGCAAGCAGTTACAAGTTTTTGAAAGAAATAGCGTTACAATGTATCGAAAATTCTTTGTATTGAAGTTTTTTCATTTTTAAGTTACCCTCCACAAGGCTATAATTTGAATTAAACTAGAATACAACGGTTGAGCATTTATTGTTTTTCAAACTACAACAAATGAGAGATTAATACTAACAAACTTTGTTTGAGCTTCTAGTGATTACCTTACCTTACCCATCAGACTAAGGCCGGCGTGACCTCTGCTGTACACAGAAGTTGTCTCCATTCTATTCGGTCCATGGCTGTCACTCGCCAGCCTCGGTCCACAGGTCGCCTTCTACTTGATCGATCCACCTTGCTCGTTGCCGGCCTCTTCTTCTTGTACCTGTCGGTTCGTTTTCGAGAACCATTTTTACAGGGCTGTCGTCCGACATTCTTATGACATGCCCAGCCCATCGTAGTCGACCGATTTTTGCGATGTGTACGATGGGAGGTTCTCCCAGCAACTGGTGCAGTTCGTGGTTCATTCACCTCCTCTACGTTCCGTCTTCCATCTGCACTCCACCGTAGATGGTACGCAGCATCTTCCGTTCAAAGACTCCAAGGGCGCGTTGGTCCTCCACTAGCAATGTCCATATTTTGTGGCCGTAGAGAACTACTGGTCTAATTAATGTCTTGTATATAATCAACTTTGTGGTTCGGCGAACTTTGTTCGATCTAAGCGTCCTTCGGAGTCCAAAGTAGGCACGATTGCCAGCCATAATGCGCCTTTTTATTTCTCTGCTGGTGTCGTTATCGGCGGTCACCAATGAGCCCAGATACACGAATTCTTCTACTACCTCGATTTCATCACCGTCGATCTGAACTCGTGCTAGGAGGCTAACATTGTCTTCTCATGAGCCTCTTCCCTTCATGCATTTTGTTTTCGACGCATTAATCCTACCAGCTTCAGCCTTAAGTCTGATGTACGTTTCCGCCATCGTTTCAAAGTTACGTGCTACGATATCAACGTCGTCGGCAAAGCCAAATAGTTGGACAGACTTCTTGAAGATCGTGCCACTCGTGTCTATCCCAGCTCTTCGAATCACACCCTCCAATGCAATGGAAAATATCAAACACGACAATCCATCACCTTGCCGTAACCCTCTCCGAGATTCAAAGGGACTCGATAGCGTCCCTGATACTCGAACGACACATTTTTTTTTAAAAGGATACTTTACTCTCTCTTCTAGTGAGTAAAGTATCATTTTTAAGAAGCACCTCTTTTACGAAGTATGAATAAACCATTCCCCAACTATGAATAAACCATATTTAATACATTTTTGAAACTACCGAGCTATAAAATAGTTTAGTGAAATTTGAGGAAGGATATTAAACCTGTTAATACCTCTAGAAATATCGTAATTTCTTTTTAAGTTTTGCACGTAGGTACACTCAGGACTTCTTAAAAGGATGCTGGGTTATGTTTCTAAGCGTGGTCAAAAACAGACTTATCTATGTGGCTGATGATGGATTTTAAACACGATCATACCATACAAAAAAAATCCTGGGTTGGTGTACATTTTGTTCATCGGAAAAACCTGGAAGATTCCGTTCAATCCCATTTTACTTAGTAAAGATGCCCATTTGAATAAGCTTTATATTAGTTTCATTTATCTACGGCTATCAAAACTAACTAAAGCTCGTTGCAAAGTAAATCTGTACGCACGGTTAAATACACCCCCACATCCCTGGTGGTTGGAACTAAAAACGTTTGACAGGCATTTGTTGATGTTTCATTGACAAAGAAATCGGTGAAACGTTTTTCTCGATTGATTGACACTTCTCGAAATTACGGATCATGGAAATTGAGAAAAGAAAATTAAATGTGCACAAACATCTAGAGAATCTTTCGTGGACTGCCTCAAAAATAGCAAAAGTGTTCAAATTTCCAAAGTCAACGGTGTGTAATCAAACGTTACAAGGCTACTCTGAGTGTGGATAGAGCACACCGCATCTATCATAAAAGTGGCACTAGGGACAAATAGCTGAGGAGACAGGTGTTGATGTACGTGAAAGGAAACCCAGGTGTTTTCATACGTGATTTGGCAAAGAAATACGATTCCAACTTTTGCACCGTTCGTAACATCCTTTCAAGAGAAGGATATAAGTCTTTTATATACCAGTAAACATCCGAATCGCTCCCTGAACCAAAATTTAGTGGTCAAAAAGCGAGCACGATTACTATACGAACGAGTTTTTACGAAATTTGATGGCTGTATTTTAATGGATGACGAAACATATGTCAAAATGGATTATAAACAAATCCCCGGACGAAAATTTTACCTGTAAACTGGTCGTGGGGATGACCCATCTAGGTATAAATTAGTTTTTGCTGATAAGTTTGCTCGGAAACTAATGATTTGGCAAGGAATCTGCAGTTGTGGCCTTAAAATCAAGGTTTTCATCACATCGCACACAATGAAAGAGTGTCTGAAAACGCGGATTTTACCCTTCATTTGGCTACACAACACCAACGTTATGTTTTGGCCGGATCTAGTCAGCAGCCACTACTCTAAGAAAGTACTAGAATGGTATGCTGCAAACAATGTTGATTTCGTCGTTAAAGAGATTAATCCTCCGAATTGCCCTGAGCTCAGACCGATCGTAAAATATTGGACAATTGTCAAGCGAACACTTTGAGGATGCGGTAAAAAAGTGACAAATGCACAACAAATGCGTTTAAAGGGGAACAAGTTCGAATGTACAGTGTCACCAGGGACTGTGCAGATCATGATGTTATCGATCACAAGTAAAGTGTGACAGTTCGTTCGAAACGGTAAAATGTAATAACTTGTTATATATCGTTTTCCTTTTGTTATACGTTTTGATCAACCGTGTATGTTGATTAATTCTTTAGTTATGATCACTTGAATGCGTCAAAATTAACTGTGAATCGAGTTTTATATTTTGATAGAATTGGCTGAATATATGAGTGGTTTACATTTCATTGAACAGTTGTGGCTTGAAGTGCTCATTCAACTCCATTTATTCCTCCATTGGTTTTCGTATTTAAAATTCTTGCAGAATGATACTATATTTTTTCGTAAGCATATAGAAATAACTTCCAGCTGTATGATACATGTTTCAATCATTAATTGTGTGCCGGATTGTGATTTATTCATTTTAAAATGCAAGATTGTATTACAATTTTGTATGAGTTTGCTGTGTTTGCTGTGACATGGAGAAGAGTGCAACATACCCTGGTAGCACACATGTTAAAAACTGGTAGAGGTAACTGATTTTTGACTCAATTAAGTCACAATTAAGTTGCTGCAACAACTTCTTACCATTATGTGCTATTTGGGTAGCTAGAAGGCAAAACTACAACACATGAATTTGCTTTAAGGGGGGATACACAGTTAGAACGAGTAAAAAAAAACTCATTTTTGAAAAAAAAAAATTTTCAACGGGAAGTTTTTATTCAAATCAGTCGAAACTTTTTTGCAATTATAAGTGTATCCATGTTGAATACATAAATATTTTTTTTCAACAAAATGGCGGCCGTTAGAGTGTGTTGAAAAAGTCATTTTATTTTGCTTGTGCCGGCTCTCCTGGTCGCAGTTTTGATTTGAATCCAGCCAACTCACAAAAAAAAATTACATTATTACATTTACAGTTAGTAGATGAATTAAAAAAAAAGTTAGAAAAAAAATTGCACTTTTTTGAAAAAATCCACATTTTTTCCGCCATTTTATCACATTTTGTCATATTTAGTAATAATATATTACAATAGTTTTTAATTCACATAGAAAGTAATACTATAATAAAGAGATCCTATAAGTTTCAGCTTAATCGAATAATTATTTTTCGAGTTATCTCCGGCATAAACTCCAAAAATGCGGTTTTGAGAAAAAAAAGTCAAGCGGTCAAGCGTCTCTTTATACCAGCTACGCGCGAAAAAAGCGTCTTCAAAAAACGATGACATGAAATACTTGGACTTTGAATTTCGAAAAAAGGGTTTCAGGAGCGTATTCTACGGGAAATTTACTAACTTTTGAATGCAAAAAAAAAATGAATTTTTTGGTCATTCTAACTGTTTATCCCCCCTTAAGAAACTCAATACTTGCGTGAGGTGATGCATTGTATTATTTGAAAAGTGTGCCTTTCTTTATGTAATAAACGAAGCCATGTTAGTGTGTGTGAGAGACATTTGCTTCATTGCTGTATCGTCTCGGTTCGAGTCTCAGTTGCGTATAGTGATCGTTTTCAATGCGAATTTATGTGTTGCTTTTTTGCCCATGAACAATGTTACATTTTTTCTCCAAGTTACGATCCATTACGAGAAATGAAACAAAATCATGCGAAATTGCATTACAATCTTGCTTTTTTATTTTGGGTGTTCAATTGTCCAGGCACTACGCATTACGGCGATGAATTTGATTTTTAGCGGTCTGTGTGTAACCAGTTGTTTACACACACTTGCATGGCTTCGTTTAGTGGACGCTTTGTGGATCAAGAAACCCATCATTAGACCTCGGACCTGATACCTCAGACCCGAGAAGCAGCTTGAAATTTGAGCATATTCGATGAAAAACTGACCGTAGAATTGCCAATGCCACTTGCAATTTACATTGAAATTACTATGGCGAAAACAAACTGTTCGTTAACTGTCTACTAGCCTTATCATGAATCTTGCAGAAAACATGTTCTACAGCTACACAGAATAAAAATATGAAAATGTGAAAATTAATGGGATATTTCATGTAAATTTAAGCCAGATAACGCCTGATTCTAGTCTGTTGTATGGAAGTTTGCAAACATTGTTGTATGGCGCATGAAAGATTGTAAACAATTTCGTTGTTTACGGTTTCTTTTGCTTTGGAATTTCTTGTTTGTAACCCTGATCCTAGCCTCTTTTATGGCTTATGGTAATGGCGCCATTACTCGCTTTCTGAAAAGATAAGAAAGACGCGTCAACACAAAGCCATACGCTCTGACCCACACACACGCAAGTACAGACACACATACACATACGAAGATTTTGAAATTTTGGTTAGATTGTTGAAAAACAAAGCCATTATATTATCTGTGCACCTGCTGGACCAACTCGCCAAGCAAATGAATTCATAGTTTTTGAAAATGTGATGAATTCTCGACTACTTATTCGAAACGACGTATCTGATTTTGCTAACAAAGAGGTAAACAAAGATTCATACGTGAATTTCCCAGAACTTTCGACAAGAATGGGAAAAATCGATTCACTCTGCACTCATTTCTTATTTATAGGCATACACCGTCAAAAGTGAGCGTTATCATGTTTGAGTTATTCCGATTCTGTTCATTACTATTCTGCTTTTATTTTATTCGTAGAAAACATAATTGAGCAAAACTGGCAGCTGATCGTACTCTGAATGAGTACGGACGGTAGTAGTGTGGGTGATTTCTCAGTGCTTATTTTTCATCTGCTGGATCGTTATCGAATGCATTCAGTTCGATTCAGCTGAGTGAGATTGATTGAATCACACTTACTTCTTTAAATCATAGTTAACTTAAACATAATTGAACATTTCAAATAATGATCTAACATGGTGTTAAGCAATCAAATGCAAGAAAAAACATAAAGCGTCATTTTAAGCCGTATCTCTGCTCTGGTCATTCCAGCTGATGGCATGCACTGAGCCAAATTAATCTCGTTCGGTGTATTTAAATCGTCTGCGATCAGTGGCAACGCATTCATTCAAAATTGGTCTTGCATGATTTTGTTTTACTCGCTTATTCTTTCTACAGTGTTTGTTTTTAAGGATTTGTGTGGAATCATTTGTTAGGAAACATTGCACATGTTCACTGTTCTGTTAGCAAGCGAAGATTGCTCTTTTATATTGAGGGTGCTCATGCGAGTAAATGAATTTTGACAATCAGGAAACTTACTGGAACGAGCGTCTGAAAAAACAAAACATCTGCTGCAACACGAAGCAACATGATTGGTCCGGGAAATTTTGGCCACATTTGGCATTCTCGCATAACGAAAACATGTCATCGAACTGTACGTTGTTAGCGGTCTCATATGACGCCACAGCACTGTCCGATCGAGAAATATTGGGTCATCGTAAAACGGAACCCGAAGGAGAGACAAAAAAACTATTGGGAGCGAGAAGCAATCTACGGCAAAATTTTACTGTGCAACATACGAAGTGTACAACTTGTATGTACATCTTATGGCCCAGCAATTCGGATTCAGTCAACTGGAAGCATAACTATATATGTTCTCTGCATCTTATACTAAACAAATTTATATCAATTTTATTAAAATGAAACATCCCTAGTAACAATCCTACTGCCTTTTAGCCTCCCAAGTAACTGCCTTTGTTTAAATTTATGAGTGTTTCATTATTGCAATTGACTTGCAAACTTGTTTGAAAGCAGCTTTCTATGATGCGAAAGATGTGTCGTTTATAATTTTACTTAAGGCTGTTTTTATTACCTTTTCTTGTCAGAAGGTGAAATGTAAAACAGTCTAGCTTTAAAAACAATTTGAACAGGAACTCTATAGCTTCATAAAACCGTTCAGTAATTCCATAATAAAGCTCCTTCATATATGTTTAACAGAGCTATGTATAAAAACCATCACTAAGCCATTTGGACTCTGACGAGAGCATTAAGCATTTACTGTAGCATTTTGCACTACATTAGGTTTATGATAAGATGCTCTACCAATGTTGTTATAATACAATTGAACAGAAGTGGATTGCCATAGCAACAAACTGAGAAAAGTGAAAAATATGCACAATTAAGCAAAATAATAGGCAAAACTTATTGAGCTCTCTGAATAGTAATTTGCTAACTATCCATGGATCAAGGTCGTTTAAAAAACTACAACATCAGTCAGTCTCCCATCCAGATGGAATTATCTTGAGACATGTATACGGCATTGCTTTCCCATATTCTTTCGTATAAACTTTCTTAGCCTTTTTGATGTAGCTTGAGCTGTCAAAATTTTTCTGGCCGCAGCTTGGTTACCATATAAGCTACTTGACGGCTAAACGGTCTTCTATAAAGTAAATTAGCGTCGCAAAATAAAAACAGTTCAGCCTCAACATTCTTTTTATAAAGGCTATTTCAAAACATCATTTATTTATTGATGCTTTCATGAAAACAAAACCACATTTTCAATAATGACTGATATCAATATCAATGTTTATGCCGCTGCCTTTTTCATTTCAATCTTGATTCAGGTTTATAATGTTCAAATTTTTTTTCAGTTCATTTATTTTTAGAGGCTCAATCGATTTAAGTTTACAGAGCTAAGTTTTCATATTTATATATATCAATCATCTTAAACATAACGTTAAGGGGATAGGACAGATTACTCGTGGCCGTTTCGAAGTTAATAGGAATAACAACTGAAAGGATGGGAAGGTGGGCTGGAGTTTAATAGCATAACATTTTTTTTAAATTCTAAATTGACAAAAAACTTAAAACTATACAACTTTTGGCTTCTTTTGACTTGAACATTTTTTAGAAAGAAAAAAAAATACACAAACACAGATAAAAAAAAAACTTAGAGTTAACATACAGGTTAAACTAACTTCAATCTAAGGCTAATGTTAGTCAAAACCACTTAAATGAGTTTCATAATGTAACATTTTGTAAAGGCAATCTTTGTTTATTGATTCTCTTCATCGACTTACTCTTCTATAATAGAGCGGCTGCTTAAGCAATTTCCATGCACAAAAAAAATAATTAATTTTAAAAGACACGTGAAATTTCCCGTCGTTAAATATCAAGCCAAAGGAAACGTAAAAAACGAAATTGTTTGGAATCTTTCATGCGCCATACAACAAAGTTTCATAAACAGACTAGATTCAGGCGTTATCTGGCTTACGTTTATACACGGGTAAAAATCCACACATATTTATTGGCAAAAATCCATGCAAAATTTCACATAATATTCATATGTTCAAACATAAACAGAACCCTCTGAGATATACATATGAAGTTTATGTGGCAAATGAAAAGTATGTGTGGCCACACATAGTGGTTATGTGTTGGCCTACATTGGAAGTATGTATGGTCACTAAATAGATTTCATTTTTCGAATTTAAAAAAATCATGTGGGGGACACATAGATATTATCATTGCTTTTTTATCAGTGTATGGTGCATACCATTAAGTTCAGTCAAATCTAGCATTCCCTTTCTGTGCATTAGATAACGCAGACAATTACATGCTTTTTAACAACTGTGCAGAACTCATTCTTCAATGTTCTAGCTAACAACGTCTTGTCTCGACCTAAGCTATTAGCATAGCAACAAACTCAATGGCTTAGTCGTGATCAACCAAAGAGAAAATCAAAGAAAAGAATCGATTGACGAAGATTGGCTCTTTTCAAACGTTACGTGAAATATATGGTTTAGAATCATTTGCCGGCAGGCTGAAATCGGAGGAAAATCACTTTACATTATACATTTATTATACAATTTTGCGCTAAACTGAACTGTGTTACGATCTTTTTTTTTTTAAATCGTGTATTAGAAAACTTGAACAGTCATGATTCTGCAGTTGTGTGATGCCTATAATTTTAATTATATATTTGTTCATCAGTTATTAAAATAACGTCTATGCAAGAGGAGTAGCTCATCAAAATTTTGCTCAAACATCGCAAAGTTTCAAACTTCTCGCAACTGAATCTATAAAAGTGGCAAATTCAGCTGTCTCAAACGTAATACAATTGTATTGAGAATGAATCCTAGAGGGTTTGAGCTGTTTAGTGGAATACTTGTAACTATAAATTAGAAGAAAAATTAGTAATCTCCATTTAATTCCAACTACCTTTGCTTATCTTCGACAGATACGCGTATTTCGTCTACAATGTGCAGACTTCTTCAGTGTCTGGGTCGAGTTATTAGTACGAGACACTGAAGAAGTCTGCACATTGTAGACGAAATACGCGTATCTGTCGAAGGTAAGCAAAGGTAGTTGGAATTAAATGTAGATTACTAATTTTTCTTCTAATTTATAGTATTGAGAATGTTCATTGAGAATCTGGAAACCTGAATTAGGGGGCACTACAGCCGGTAGCCTGCAAAATGACAAAAAGATGACAAAAAGATTGATCAGCGGTTTTAAGCAAAAACCTTTCCGTCGGAATGTCTCAAAAATACTGAGAGTGTCGTTTTCAACCATACATTGTGCCCAGACGGGCCAGACTGTCTAGTTATGATGCGGTACTGATTTAAAATCAAGCTAATAAACAACAAAAGATAGCCAAAAACGATCTCGTCGCTGTAAAGACTTCAATCAACCTCCTGGGCAGGAGCTTTATCTAGCAACCAGAAAAACAAATGTGGCAGACATTGTCAGGCATATAAACTGTCACTAATGAAATATCTGGTTTTCCAGGCTAGCTGCATCTGTAGCGATATTTTCATTAAAACTAGGAAAATTACTGGAACGAGTATCTGAAAAAACATCTGCTGCAACCTGAAGCAACATGATTGCTCCGGGCTATTTTGGCCAGATTTAATATTCTCGCATTACGAAAAAATGTCATGGAATTGTACGTTGTTTGTCATATGAGACGCCAAAGACTGTCCGATCGAGAAATATTGGGTAATCGTTAAGCGGAACCCAAGGGAGACAAAAAAAAACTATTGTAAGCGAGAAGCAGTCCAAAGCAAAATGTTACTCTGCAACATACTAAGTTTACGACGTAGATTTTCTTCGTCTTATGGCCCGGCAAATCGGCTTCAATTATCTGGAAGCATAACTGTATATATTTTCTTCATCTTACACTAAGCTAATTTTAATCAATAATTTTTCTGCATTCTTGCATTCTATATTGATCAAATGGAAAAAGCCCACCTACAGGTAAAAGGAGCATAAACTAATCATTCTAGCATCTATGCTTCCAACGAAACAAATCAAATTTTCACATTATTTAACTTTATATGGAAGCGTTTGGTACGGAAGGTCCAGGCTTTCTTCCTTTCCTTGAGACGGAGTAGTAGATCGATTTGAGACACTGTTTTTGGAATCGCTCTATTACTTGGAGTCCGCTCTGTGACACATGCTACGCTGTTGGCCTGGACAGTAACATGAAAAATGATGCATTCAAGAAGTTGTAATTTTTCCGGATGCTTTCAAAAATTGGCTACGTTATTATGAGATTAGATTAGATTAGATGAAACGCGCATTCTAGATTGATCTAGATTTTGATCATCTTTTCAAATCTAATAAACTGTTGCTATGTATGTCGAATCCTCCCTATCTCAATGGTCCTTTCAATATCGAGATGTGGTGATTTAAATTATTAAATTTTTATTGTTAGGCAGAAAAAAGGAATTCGTCTTCCTCATTGCAAAAAAAAAACATTCTCATATTACTGATTAGGAATCAAAAATGATTGAGTTAGAACAGTTATGAATCAAAGAAATGATACTTTGTAAGCGTACAAGAAGTATTAAATATTTTCCACCAACTGTTGTTTATAGTTCAGATTGTACTTACAAATAATATCCTAATTAGGCAACATTGTGATGCTCCGCAACAGCATCTTCCAGCTCATCCCTGCGGCCAATTTATGTCTTTATAACCGTGCAAAATCTCAAAGCCCACACTTCCCTTGGCGAGTGCCATCGATCCACAATGATGCTCCGTCCATTTACTATACCCCAATCAAGAATCATATCAATAAACACCGATATCATTAGAAGGCACAGCTCTTCCACCTCGTTGGCCTTCGCCATCGATCCTCAGCCGAAAAAAGCAGAAAAGGATGATTTCCGTAATTTTTCCTTTCATCGTTCATCTATACACTAATTTATAGTCCCATTTTATAGCCACCAGAATAATGACGACAAACGGTGCAGTGGCCGGTGCAATCCTCCTGAGATGCATAGCTGCCGCTTGCCAATATCATCATTATAGATGTGAAAGCTTACGGCCTCGAATGACCTGCAACAGTGCACTGGCAAGGCAGGCAGATGCAACTACATACTTTGCTGCACCAGCGTCCTGTGTCTCCTGATTCTCGAACGCTTGAGGTCCGTCCTAGAATGGAACGTCTAATCTCGCCTCATCGCTTTGCTGGATTGCACTGCCATTGCCGGGATATCATTTCTGGTGCGGGATGATGCAGACGCAAATATGTGCGTTTGGAACATAATCAAGAAATAATTGATTGCTCTCGGTTTCCAGCTTTGCTTGCTCCGACGATGGACAATGATGATGATGGTTCGTCAATTTGGCAGACGGATTGATGCCATCGGCGAGAGTGATGCGACAGGACCGACCTGCACGCGTGAGGACGATTGACGAAATATTTGAGGCAATTTTTCTACGCCTTTGGTCTCGACAGTTTTTGTCCTCGGCAGCGATCAGGAGATATGCTTATTTAGAACTTAGACCGCAAAATTAGGCTGGGAAAGAGAACACGGCAGAAATTATAGGGATTCAGGGCATGAGATCGAGTGTGTAGGCATAAAGGGAATAGAAGATAATCATAGGTTTACTTGGTGGCTTAGATCCTACGGAATAGTGGGCCTTTTATAAGGAGCTTGCCACAATGGCCTAGTGAGGAGCGAGAATGCCAACAGTAGTGTCGAGAGGGACAGTAAAAAAATGATTTCAAATGACACTGAACGTGATTTAAAAACAGTCATTGATTTCTTATTTCAAATAAAAACAGACAACTGGTGAAATTTGAGAATCATTCCTTGTCTTGGTTATGCTCTTTATGATAAGTTGCGATCAAAAGATCCCATAAAGCGTGTTTTATATGTTTGAGTTGTTATCGCCAACATGCCATTGAACGACTGGGTGGAGCTTTAGGGGAGAGGTCATTAAATACTCTACTGAAAAATTCAATCAGACCGCTCATCAAACTGATGGTTGGTGCTTATTTCCAGGAATCTTCCTCCGCATCCATGGAAAACGGTCGGTTAATTTTATGAGCTCTTGCGATTTTCAGCTTCTGAATTTCAACGTAGCAGACGTCCCTTTCTAGTGTCTCATTGCGCGTAGCCAAAAAGGGTTGTTACTTGCCAAATTTTAAGATCGTTCATTCCTCCGTTAATGGCCCTGGAGGCTCCTTTGCCAGTAATTACTACTTTCGTGGCACTAATTAAACCGCTAAATTGACGGGAGCTTTTTTCCTGAGAAGGTTGAAGATGCCGCCCGAATTTGCACATCAACATCAGGAAAGCCTATTTGCAGCGACAACCAATCAGAAGCCACTTGGCTATCCGGCACTACGGTTAAACACTGCCATCCAACGACATAAATTTATAATGGCAAGCGTAAAACTTGCTTTGCACGTCACTCCTGGCGAACTGCGCTGGTTGTTCTTCTCAAGAAAGCGAAGTGCGAAGAAGGCTACCTCGGAATGACAAACGGCACCCCATACTTTAAAGTAGACCGTATAAACACACATACACGGTTTCGCGGTTTTGGCGGTTGAGTAGTCGATCTCGCCGATTTCCCTCGCCGGGGTCCGACAAACACTCCTCTTTTTTCTCGTGACTTGTTCTCTCTCTCTCACTCTTACCACAACAACCGAACGATCTCAGCTTAAGCTCGTAAACTATAAACAGAGTATTCATAAAAATGAATTTTAATTTCTTGCCATTTTGAAAAATCTGCGCGCAAAAACCTTGTACCTACGGCAAACCTCAATAATGTCAGAACCTTCAGTTGTGGTACCACAGAAGCATTACGACCATTTGATGACCATATTAATTAATCGTATGTTTCGTTTTCTCAAACGCACAGTTAAAAAAAAAAAACGTAAAACTGGCGCGCAGCTTAGGATTGATTACCACTCAACTCCCTAAAGAAAACATGGCAAGCGAAAAGGGCTCCGAAAATAATTGGCTTAAATTGTGCGTGCAGTTAACTAGGAGTTACGCTTCTTACCCAAAAATCTCGTGCTAATTTTATGCAAACTTATGCTTAATGTCTGTGGGAACTTTTTTGCTTAGGATCTAACAGTCTGACCTCATTTTCTCCAACGAGATATACATTGTTGAACTGAGTGTTTCCTAAATTATTCAGTGTACATAGCCGCACAAGTCGACGCCGGGGATGACGCCATCAGTTACCGACATCTTACGATCCACCCAAATCATGTTGCCAAGCATGAACATCGAACGCAAGGATACAGTTCCTCCCGGGCTCTTCGTTGCCGCGAACAGTGACAGCACCTGTCGAATTAATGACAAAATTACCCACCTCGGTATCAGTGGGCATTAATCTGGATCAAAGTTTACCTTCCCTATCTTCCAACGTTTTGCATTACATGGCACAATTCGACCAGCTGACTGCTCACTTTAGCTTCTATCGTGCAATCATAAAACTGTCCGAGATCTTCGCGTTTGGAGTGTGTTATTGTGAATTGAATTACTAAGACCGGGGTGCATGCCAAACTTACGCAAACGAAAGTGCAAGTGGTTTGCCCTCAATTGCTGGACGGTAATTGCGCGCCGCCCAGACGGTTAATTTGGCTTGAATTGTCCGCCTCCGGGTTGCACGTTGCGTGCTCTTCGTCTCCGTTTCCGGACGGTTAGTAAAGCGAAGCAAAGACGGAAGAGTGAGGTACCTTTTTCATTTCTGAATCCTTCCTCCGGCAGTGGGGCTGTGAGAGCGTCCTTTTGAATCAATTGATTCAACATGGGAATGAGTTCACAGCGGACTCAGTTGGCATAGAAGAGGGCCAAATTTGAGGATTGAAGCATTTTTTTGGTGTAGCGTAAGACATAGTGTCTTACGGGAAATAAAAATGAAAAAAAAAAAAAAAAATTAGAGCATGTAACGAAAACTAATATGATTCTAAGTTTTAACAACCTAGTCATAACATGAAAATTTTTCAAAAATGGCGTATCAATCGATCGTTGTTCAATCGAAATGTTGTATCAATCGATCGGAAATTAAATTCCTTTCCCGCTTTTATACGTGGATAGTCCAATAAGTCTAATAAGCCTACTAAAGAAACATATTCTTTTTGTTGGAAAAGTGAGGATTTATGACTCAACAAAGCCTTTTATTAGCTTGATGCACATGACCTAGGGATGCTCGATCTGCTTTTACCCGTCTAAACCCGATAAATAGGTTTTTCGAAGTCTAAAAAGTAGGCTTCTGTGGCGGCGTTGACCTCCTCATTTGACTCATATTTCTTCCCGCCGAGTATATTTTTCAAGTTGGTCTAATCTAATCTAATCTTATCTAATACAAACGCAGCCAGTACGAGAAATCATCTTGGAAATAATTGAGTTAGATAACGCCAAATCATTTTTTTTGTCAATATTAATACTTGCAGCATATCATATACACGATACAAGCATCACCGCGGCCAGGCCTACTGCGTTGCATTTATCGCAAAACATGATTCTGTAAAATGAGTTGGATTCAAACAAATAGATTTAAACTACAACGCATTTTGTGAATCTACAGGGGAGGATGGTTGCGTGGATATATCTTACCATACACTCCGAGATTAAAATAATAACATAATATTAAAGTAAATCACAAAAATCAGAGTAATGATAAAAATGGTATAAATAATTTACAAAAATGTAAAACTAATAGGCAATTACAAATAGAACAGTGTATAAAATAATGTGAAGGGATATAATAATGTTTAATGATTATAATAATTACACATGTCTGCAGATTGTTGTCCTGCTGCTATTGTAGAAGGGTTTGCGTATCTACTATGAACCTTAAAGTTTAGAAAATGCAATGATAGCCACAAGATAAGATTTTTTTTACAAAACTTGGAAACTCAAAGGATGACCTGAAATTATAAATCAAGAATAGCATGTCTTAAATGACGATGTGCTGTCCCGTTTCCTTGAACCGCTATACTCATTTGTGGTGGATTTAAATGATGACATCTACTGGTTGTTTGCTGATCTTATCTCATCAAATCCAGCAGCATTAAACAGGATTCAATTTCATGTGTATAGAAAAGTCCACATCCTGATAATTTAATATGATAAAATAAAATAATATACAATAATATGAAGAAAATGACCGATGTTATAATGAAATACTAAAAAATATAATATTTTTTGTAATGTAAAACATATATTCACAAAATACATCAGACAACTTTTGATTTGTCCTGTAAACCAGAAAAACAAAGCTGATCATTTCAACTATTATAGATAAAACATAAATTAAAAGATGTATGATGTTTCCATTTAGATTATTCATAAAAACATCTCTTAAAAGTCTTCCTCATAATCCTTCAGTTACATCCCAAAGACAGCAGTATGAGTGATCGAAGAGCTCGGTTTGATGTTTTCCGAAAAAATTGCTTATACAAACATAACACCAATAAACAAATTTATTTCAATATAATTCCATACTGCGAAGGATCACATGCCAGTATTCCATGAAAACAGCAGTTGAAACTCAGAGGTGCAACTTTTATGTTCATGCTGAAATAAGAAACAAATTAAGCCCATAATTAATCTCCAGGCCTATTTCATTTTCATTTCATTTATTTGACGTCAAACAATAGTAGACCGTTTTATTACATGGATAATTCTTACATGGATACATCCTTATACTAAAATTAAATGCCTATGTTCTATTACTTCGCAGAGTGTTAAAATATAATGAAGTCAATCATATTACAATGCTGATTATATACAATCAGCAGCATTTAGCATAATTTGTACGATGAAGATCTACTGCGAATAGGTTACGATTGCGTAATTGTCGAGTGGGGGTATAAAAAATTTAGCTTTGACAAAAGATCAGTTGAGTCAATACGTTGTGATACCAAATCATTAACAAACAAGACCTTAGCATAATCCCGACGTTCTTTCAAAGTTTCAATATTGATCAGCATACAACGTGCTTCATATGCTGGGAGAGGTAATGCTGTCCATCCTAGCTTACGCAGTGCATATAATAAAAACTGTTTTTGGATTGACTCAATTCTTTCTTCATGTTTTTTTCATATAAGGGGACCAAACAATACTACAATATTCTAATATTGACCGGACATAAGCAACATAAAGCGTTTTTTTTTGTATATGGATCTAAAAAGTGGTATCCGAAACGTTTTATAAAATTAAGCATAGTGCATGCTTAATGAACTATCGTGTTATAATGATCCACAGCGTTAGTTTTGAGTATAGAATAATACCTAAATCTCTTATTTTATTGCATTTTTGTACACTTTCTGTTCCTAATATAACTTGAACATTTGGCGTGCTTTTTTTTTTGCTATACGTTATGAGATTGCATTTTTTAACTTTTAGTATCAATAGACTTTTACAGCACCACGTATGAAAAACTTGGATATCATTGTGAAAAACATTAATTTCATTATCGTTCTTAATTTCTAAGTACAGCTTTATGTCATCAGCATATATAAGTACATTGAGATTTTTTAAGATAAGAGATATGTCATTAATGTATATAATGAAAAGAAGAGGTCCTAAGTGTGAGCCTTGAGGAACCCCCGACGTGACATGAATTGGGTTAGACTTTTTATTATTAAACTTTACAATTTGCTGACGATCAGTTAAATACGATTCAATCCAATTGAGCAGTCTCATGAACAAGATTTTCACCCAGTTGCATCTTCGCCAAAATTTTCTGTTGCTTCACATTCTGAAACATAACCTGATTCTTCTCATTCGTACTCGTAAAAGAATTTAGTATAATCACAATATTTGCACTGTTACACAAAGCAAACACAACCTTAAGACGAAAGCACCGCTTAAAACCAACAGCAAAGAAGCTGAAACGTATGAGTAAAAAATCTGAAAATTTGAACACATCTTATTCATAATGTATTGTTTACATCTCAGTTCATAGTAATTCATACAGTAGTTCCAGTAAAGTCGTTGAAACCAGAAATAAATCTTGAAAAAATTGTGCACTTACATTGAAAATTAGGAGGAGTCCCTGATGTATCGCTAAAAAGCTTGGAATTGCAAATATAACTGTGCCTCGTAAGATAAGAACCTTCAAGGAGCATCTGACTGCTGAAAGGAGGGAAGGGAGTAAAATGGCCAGGAAAGTGGTGCAACATCCACGTCGGGAGCTACAACTATTCTAGTTCCAATAATATTAAAAAGTACTTAGCTGAACTCCATTTCCGTATTCGTTCCATAAAGCCCTATCAGGCAACCAGCAACGAGCAATACCCATCGCCAACAGCTGAATACTTCTCAGGTAACGTTTACACACATTTCCTCCATAATGGTTAGTTTATCAACATCAAATCTATCTTAGAAGAAAAATTAGTAATCTCCATTTAATTCCAACTACCTTTGCTTATCTTCGACAGATACGCGTATTTCGTCTACAATGTGCAGACTTCTTCAGTGTCTCGTACTAAAAACTCGACTGAAAATAGTACGAGACACTGAAGAAGTCTGCACATTGTAGACGAACATACGCGTATCTGTCGAAGATAAGCAAAGATAGTTGGAATTAAATGGAGATTACTAATTTTTCTTCTAATTTATAGTTACAGGTATTCCACTAAACAGCTCAAACCCTCTAGGATTCAAATCTATCTTATTTATTTTAACATACTAGAAACAACCTTGATAATGAAAACGAGAAAAAAACACGTCCAGCCAGAGCCTACTCTTCCCGAGTGATTTTTTCAAGTTTGGAAACAAAAAGAGGTCGCATTGGGTCAAATCTGGAGAATACGGTGAGTGGGCAGCGGCTCGTAGCCTAATTCGACCAAGTTGGCCGTAGAGATGGCTGTGGTGTGTTGTCATGGCGGAAGGCAGTTTTGTCTTCGCCCAATGGCAATTCGTCTTGCGATTTGCCCTATTAAATCAGCATAGTAGATCGTTTTTCCCTTCTCTAGGTAGTTGATGTAGATTACACCTTGTGAATCCCAGAAAACTGAACTCATCACCTTTTCGGCCGATATGTATGTTTGTTTATGAATGGAAAGTGAAAGCTGTTTTTATTCATTCCGTAATATAATCTGTGATAGTGATATTGTATAATCATTGAGTGCTAGGAATGTGAATTTAGTTGATCAAAGAGAATACACATGAATTCTCGTTGTTTTTTTACATTAGGGCGAATCTAACATTGAGATATTCTCTTCGAGTTCACTCTCTTTCATTCATTACAGCGCCATTAGAACACTTTCGAGGCATTCTTTAGTACAGATCGAAACAACAGTGCTGGCCAGCATAATCTACAAATAATAGAATGAAAAACTTAAAGGTGATTGGAATATGAATGAAAGAGAAACTAGGCAAAGAGAGTCTCGCAATGATAGACTAGCCCTAATGAAAAAAACCCTAGAATTATTCATCGCGCTGCGTGCAAAAAAGCATATTTGGAAAAGAAAAAATGTCTGCCAAACCAATGCCGTGCCGGTCTGGAATCAGAAGAAAGGCCAAGGCTCTGCAGACAAACAAGCAGCATTAGTTTGATCTAAAACTCATCAGGAAAACTGCTGCAGTTTTGGGATAAGGTAAAGCCTTCGAAAATTGTTGCTGATAATACGGAGCCACCAAAATCTGAAGGAATACCCTTCAATGTTTCACCACAAACCAGCAAATTTGGTTGTGCCAAGCGTCAATCACGTGCACAAGAAAAGCTTGAAATTGAGCTGAATTGAGCTGAGGTGGAGAAACATTGTTCATTGACCAATAAGAAAATAAAACTAAAGAAGAATTTATAAACGTGGATGTCTCAAACGCAGGGATCAAGTAAAGTCGTCGAAGCAAAGGCTGATTGAAGCAATCGCAGAAGCAGGCGTGTAATTGATAAAAGCATGTTTTGCTACAAGATTCCAAAGAGATCTTGGAAAATGAGAAGAAAGATTATTTATTTCCATTCAATTCTAACTACCTTAATTGCTTTTCTTGACAGATGCGCGTATTTCGTCTACAATGTGCAGACTTCTTCAGTGTCGTGTACTAATACTTGACTCGATTAGTACATGACACAGAAGAAACCTGCACATTATAGACACCATATGCGTATCTTCCAAGATAAGCAATAAAGGTAGTTGGAATTAAATGGAAATTACTAATCTTCTCATTTTCTAGTTAGGGGTATTAAACTAAACAGCTTACACTGTCCAGGATTCATTCCAAAATTACAAATAATTAAAGCAAACTTCCTGAATGTAAGAACAACAATTGGTAGCCCACGACTCGAAAAAGGGCAATCGGAATAATTGAAATTGATTTGCGATATAGCTTTGCATGGTTCAGAACCTCAAGAAAAAACGGCAATAAGAAAGTCCTAGAGGGTTAGGTCTGAGTAGTTAAGCATTTTATCACTGACTAACGGGTGTCCACTAAATAATGAGAACGAAAAGAATGGGTCAGGAAAAAAATACCAGTGAAGTTTTGTTCAAACTGATTTATTTTATTAAAAGGGTCAACTTAAATCTTCAAACTAAGTTTAGTGAATATTGTCATATGGTACGTGGTCCGCCGTGCGGCGCAGCTTAGTCGTTATGCTGGAACATGACCGTTGGACGGCAGCCACATCGATTTTTCGGATGCAGCTTTTGATCCTGTTGGTAAGTTGCTTGGTGTTCTTGGCCTTCCAATTATCCTTGTATACCATGGAGCTCAAAAGACCGAAGAAATCCTCGATAGGACGGCACTGTGGCAAATTTGTCGGATTCCGGTCTTTTGGGACATATGGTATATTTTGGCTCTCCAAAAACGTTAGCGTTTTTTTTGCGTAGTGCGATGATGCCTTGTCCGGCCAAAACACGTATTTGCCATCCGAGTGATGTTGTTTAAGAAATGGGATGAGTATTTTCTGCAAACACTCTCTTTGGTACACCTCCTGGTTGATGGCCAAACCGCTTGGTTTGAACCACGGCTTCGAAATACCCTTATCGGATATTACGATGTATAACATAACCTTCGATTCAAATTTGTGCTTGAACTTATACATTACTTTTGGAGGAGTAGTAGATTTGTCCTTAGTGTAGAATCGGTCGTTTCCCGGTATCTGAGACTTCGAAAGAGGAAAGTAGCTTTCGTCGTCCAGAACGAAAGATTTTCCGCCGTAATTCCGAGTCATCCAGCGGCATTGGGATTTCACGGTTTGAATCTGCTCATCTGTGTACTCTGGGGATCTGGTTTTCTTTCTACACACTATTCCTTCTTTCTTTAGCGTCTTGCAGATGAGTGACTTCGAACAATGGAACTTTCGGGCTGCTTCCCGTTGACTTACCGAATCCTTGTTGTTGAACATGCTGCGCAGCGAGCGGAGCGTTTTCTCATTCATTATTTTCGCTGGACGGCCGCAACCTTTCTTCCGGGTTACTCTCATGCATGCCAGGATACGGTATACGGTGGATACCGGAACTATTTCACGACAAAAATGGTCCACCGTGTATTTTTTTCCACGATCTTCGTTCGCTTGAAAGAATTGTACAACGCGCGCGCGCAGTTCTTCCTGTTTCGACGGCATGCTGAACACGACTGAACATGTTAGAGTGAAATAAGAGTGTATGAAAATTTTCTGGAGAGTGCAACGATTCATTCATCTAAAGTGACATTTCTATGCGGCCGTTTTTGTTCTGATGGAAAAGTATTGAAATCATTCTCATTTTTTAGTGGACACCCGTTACTTCCTTGTCGATTCAATACAATAGCGGGAAAATGGCAAAGCTGTCCTGGTAAATTTGAGCAGCAACTATAAGATCTCCTGAGCTCCTGAATTCTCCTGCTTTAATAGTTGGGTCAGATGAAATTGCTTTCCTAAGCCAAGATGACAAAGCAAGAGCCATAATAGGACTTAAAGCAGCTAATAAACAAACGCCAATGCTTATGCATGTTGAATTTAAGGTAACTCTTCAAGATTATTGACGATTAAACTGATGTCAGTTAGTTACCTTTGCTCCAAAGCTCATAATTTGGCATGGTATTTACACCAATAGAGGTGTAAAGGCTTTGATTTGGTGAATTTTTGGTCAAATTATGGGATCCCAGATGATTTCCGGCCCAACTGTTGGACGCAGTCGGATTTTTCACCACGGCGCTCTCAATTCTTTGGCTGATCAGCGCTTGTTTCGATGCCTTGTCGACAACCACTCGACAGATTGTTATGAAATTTTACCAAAGTTACACTCTTAGCTAGTTTCAGGCAAAGTTTTTAGTGTCTTATTTATTTCGAGTACAGCCTATATGTGAGGTTACGGGAAATTTCTAGCTTTAACTTTGCTAACCATACCAGAGTTATACAAAGCAATCAAAATGCTACAAGCTGCAACAGCTTGTTTGCGACTTAAATAAGTCATATGGTAGTTGTCGCAACCTAGTTACAGGGTGAGTGGGAATTCCTGTCAGTATATGGTCAAAATAATGACAAGCTTGCATGAATGTTAATTTTCAATGAATTTGGCATATCCTTATCATTTGCCTTAATTTAGTTCAGTTCTAATCTTTCGATTTTTTTCACAGCTGGCACTCAAGATATCTTGAGGCATGTCATTCCATATGTTCACCAAACGTTTCATTACAGTTTCTACGATAAGTTCTTTGCTATTCCCCAGTTCGCCGAATATGTAGCCCCTACGTACACTGCTCGGAAAAGAGGTGTGAATTTCGGTTCAATATCATACACATAGATGGAGTGTCTCAAAATTTATACATAAAGATTATAAATCGTGTAAAGTTCTGAAACATTTCATTCATTGCGGAAGATGTTGTTTATAAAAGCCCGTCTCTATTACAACTATTTCATGCAAGTTACTACTTCGTTGAGCTTCCTAAAAACTCACTTAATTTGGTCAAATACATATTGTTACTTTGTATAGTACAAAATTTTTCAGTTACAGCTATAGATTTTAAGTTTTGAATTCCAGGAAAGTTTCGATAACCTAGAATATCTGCTGTTTATCTCATAATCTCTGTTGTTCTTCCAAAATCCTCAATGAATATGTTTTAGTACACATTAGAGCTTTGCATAGCCCAGAAAGCTTTTGTTACAACTGTAGGTTCTATGTTCTGATCTCAAGGATAGTTTGGATGATCTCAAACATGTTATAATGCTTAATAATGTTTTTTGACTTTAGGAATGTTAATTGAATATGTTTGATTATTTATTGTAACTTGACTAAAATGTACTGTTACAAATGCAAATCTTAATTTCTGAACATGAAGATAGTTTGGATGACCAAGTGTATTCTTAGAGTATCTTCGTGTGTATTTTTACGTTCGGAAATATACACTGAATATATTTGTATACGTGACATAACTTTGTGTAGCCCAAAAAAAACTACTGTTACACCGTAGATTCCAAGTTCTGAGCTCCAGGGTGGCTTAGATTACCTAGAGGATCTCAAAGTTATAAAATAATGACTGTTGACCTTCCAAAAGATTCATTGAATTTATTTGAATACGTATGGTCATCATATATAGCTCATAAAACTTCTGTTACAACTGTAGATCTTATGTTTTGATCTTAAGGTGAATCGCTGCACCATGTTTTTTTTCCTATCTCTTATCTCGCTCTCGAAAACTCTCCTTGCTATTTCAAATTGATAAAACTCGATTGTTTGTGAATGAACATCGAATCAAACTCTATCAGACTGCTCACAGCAAGTAAGCATACAAACTGATGTGATTTAATTTTCAATATCTAGTACCGACTCTGAGTTATATCAATTTTAAATGTTGAGTAAATGACTGTCATCAAGAATGATTCAGCTTAAGCCCTTAACAGTTCAAAACATAAGACAGTTTGAAGTATCTAGAATATCCCAAGATTGTCGTATTATGTATGTTGGGCTTTCACACTATTCACTCAATATTGTTAAATATATATTGTCCCTTTGCACACCCCGATCACATACAGTTACAACTGTAGATCTTATGTTCTAAACTCAAGGGCAATTGAGATAACCTAGATCATTCCGGTTTATGTCATAATGTTATTTTTACGTTCGAAGATATTCACTGAATTTGGTTGAATACGTAGTGTAACTTTTTACAGCCCAAAGAGCTATAGTTACTACTGTAGATCTTATGCCCTGAACTCAAGGACAGTTTGGATGACTTAGAACATCATAAATTTTTCAAATAACAACTCTGTTGACCTTCCAAAACGTTCATTCAGTATGTTTGAATACATATCGTAACATTAAATACCCCTAAAAGCTACTGTTACAACTGTAGATCTGATGTTTTGAACTCAAGTACATTTTGGATGCCCTAGAACCTCCCAGAAAGATATCAAAACATTTAACGTTTATCAACGAGAATTTAATAACACGTATGCATGTGTACAATTTTATAAAACAACGCTGTACACTATTAATAAGGCATTTATTTTTTTATTCCTGAACTTCTTCATATTCAGGTTGTTCAAGGTCGTCAATAAGGTCTTAAACTAGGATGTTTTTTATATTTTCCAGATAGAAAAAGTGATGGTTTATTTTTTGCGTGATATAATGAATAGACGTTCCCGAATTGGCATTGCTTTTGAATTGCAAACATCTGGTATTCTTTTTTCTAAAATTCGATGTAAAACAACCAACTTCCAATTTATTATTCAATTCAATGCGATTCTAACAACCACAACAACTAGAAATTTATACCATCCGTCGAATGATTCTGGCTCGCAGTGCATATCCTCTCACTGTGGAGAGACCATTCCTCGAAGCTATGTACATTCTGTCATTCGCTTTTCTACTCTCATCGCTGTGGTCAAACCAAGTACATATCAAGGCGCATGTCGTTGTCGTAATTAGAGGGAGACGAATTACACCGCAGGTTACTGGCGGCTGCTGCTGCTGCTGCTGTTTCCAAGTGTGCCACAGGCTCAAACGTGTATGTTTGCTCTCGTTTACCACTCCCAGATTCCAGGCTTCCCATCTTCCCGATGAGAGGAGAGTTGGTGATGGTCGGGTAAAGATGGCATAATGGATTTTCAAATTATCACACGCCCAGACGCTCATTGCGCAAATGCAGACTCTTCGGTGCGTTGTGCCGTTCAATGAGATTCCAGAAACGACGATGAAAGCAAGGCGGGAAAAGACCAAACATGGATTGCAGAGTTCTGTGCTTGTCTTTTGGATGTGTCGAAAGGATCGCAGCCACGGGAAAGAAAGGCTTTTCGCCCTTGCACATGCAAGTGGACAAGGCGCGAGGCGATTTTTCCTGAAGGAGCCAAGGGAAAGCAATTTGCTGGCACGTGACTACGTAATGAGAGATAATTACGGGCTGCGTAGTAGATAATTATCGTCTTTATAGGCTGTTGGTACTTATTAAAGAGTTATCTTAATGCTTGCATCTCCTGAGCAAGTCATGTTTCATACATAATGTTGCTACTGATAAGTTAATCAGCTCTTGTCGAATGCTTTCAAATTAATCTGGAAGATACTTTAAGGGTGGCAGTTTTGTAAAAGACAGCTGGGCAGCGCTGCATAATCTGTATTCAATTAGCTCCTCATTTCAATTTTCGATGGCAAAAATGACAATTACTTTTTATCTATTTACATCGCAGACAATGAATCATAATCGAAATTGCATCAAAATCATTTAATGAAGTAATCAAAATTAATTTTACAACCACTTGCCATAGACGGAACAGATGCGGGATGAATGCAAACCTTTGTTCGGGAAACAATTTCATGGATCCACCTTTTTCGACCAACTCTCCGAATGTTTACGTCTCCACTGAAGCGCTCCTTTTTGTGACCAAAATTTTGTACATCACGATGCTTTCTGGTTACTGGTTTGGTGGCTGACCAGTTCAGATACATTCCGTTTTTTAAACGTCTCAAAATCGAAAATATGGTGTTACTGTGAGGATACCGGTTTACTGATTATTATTCAATTAGGACGATTTACCAACAGCTTTTGCGGTAAGGCGACATACTTTTTTTGGCGTTCCCGACAACGGAAATATATGGATCCCTGAAAGGGATAAGACCAGCACGGTTCGTACAGAATATGCTCAATTGAGATTTGAACCGTCGGGAGACGACTTTGAGTTAACTTTCGATTCGAGGTCGGCCGCCTGTTGGGTGTTGAAGTTTGAATCGCACTTCAACGTTGGGTTTTTATTTTATGAACCTTGCGAATAAGTTAACTTTTTACTCCCACCGGCCATTGACTTGGACTGCTGGTGACGGTTTGTGGTGGATCTAAATTTTACGGAGCTGAATTTGTTTGGAGAATTTTGGTGTATATACAGCGATTGCATCAATCGGAATATGGTGGAAGCTTTTGTGCATCACGGTATGGATGCGATCTGGGTAAACCTTTTGAAACTCCACGACTGATGAATAGCCAATTATAAGTTGTCTTAGTTCTTACAATTACTGAGATATTGTAGGAGAACATGCAGCAACTTGCTTATATTTTTCGTTTCATTATTGGAATTTTTAGTTCTACATATTCAAATTTTGACAACTAATTCTTGATTCCTTGCGTTCATAATTATTTTAAGGTTCTGTTGTTTGTTCTAACACAGTTGTCGAGTAATTAAAACTATTGGAACTAATCTCCTCTCCATCTTGATGGAGCAGAGTCGTCGAACCGAAGGAATCTTCTTCTGAGAAGTGTTCGAGAATTTAGAGCAATATTGAGATCATAGCAACACAAAACCGTCTTAATTAGATGCAGTAACTTAGTTGTGATCTAATTGAGTCACATTGAAGTTAATTCAATACTAGTTCTTTGGTTACAAACTAATTTTTTTTTCTAGCTTGAAATAATTTGAACTGCTGTTCAGTGACAGATCTGGTACCACATAACGCACAATGAGAAGGGTATCTACAGGCAGGAAAAATGATAAATGTTTAAACATTAATGTGTACCTTATGACTTAGTTCTGTTGACAGTGTATTTTTTGACGTTTGTTTTAAAGTGCTGCATCAGAAGATTTAAATGGGTTGGTTGCAAAATTTGTGAAAATGTAAGCCAGAGAAGTGATTACGAGTTGGCAAAAGACGCCGATGGAGATTGCCAAGGTGGTAGGATGTCCTTTGGTTATTGTTTATCACATTACAAAGTATCTACAGGATGATGCTAAGCATCGGAAGCCGGGAAGTGGAGGTCCACAGTTCTGCACGTACGGCAAACATGATCAAATCGGTCCGTGCAAAGATTATTCGCAATCTGGTACGTTTCATCAGAAAATTTGAAAAATTCATGCGAAGAATCATCAAAGAAGATTTGCTCGCATCTTCGAGAGCGAGAGTGAAACTCTACGTGGTTACGGATAGGGCAAAAGAACTACTAGCGACTCTTTCGAAAGAATCGCATCCTTTGTTGAAGTAGGCAAAAATGATACTCCTGTTCTCCGACGTAAAGCTGTTCAGCATCAATGCTGTGTCCAACGGCCGCACAATCCGGTTCATTTCACTGTACAAACTTGAGGATGTTCCGGAGAAAGTGATGTTCATGTTCTAAACCAAACATTCTGCTGATGTCATGATGTTCGGCTTGGTGGCGTCCAACGGTTTGATAATGCCGGCTCATTGAGGCGGGAGTTTTAATCAATACCAAAATGTATATCGGTATTTTAAAAGACTAAGTGCTTGTGGACAACTTTTGTGAGGAGTAATAAGTTGTCCTACAATCGGATGAAGTGGTATGTCACCCGTCAAATCTGACCCAACAATGGAAAACATGAAGTTTTGGCCGAAAGATTTGTGACCCCCTAGCACGTGTTGGATTATTCGATTTGGACGTTTGTTGAAGCACAAAAATGTAAAAAATCTCACCCTAGTGTTAAGACCCTGAAGTCTGTCATAATGCAGACATGGCAGTCGATGTCGGAGGAATTCACTCAAAAAGCGTGTTCTAGCTTCTGGCGTTTGCTTGAGATGTAAATTTGTTAATCTGTAAATTATTGTGAAAGCACCATAAACACAACTGAACTACTGAGCTGCTAAAGTAGTTGAAAATGTTATTTGAAGGAAATATCATCAATTGTCGCATTTTTTCCTGCCACACTCTGTACCAGTGTTATGGATTATCATAGTGTTCCCTGTAACTGCTAGTTTAACTTCTTCAAAATGTTCACAGTTTCTTAAAATTCATGTAATTTATTAACTTACTTTTGAAAAATTTCCCATACTTCGAAAATATTTCAAGATGTTTGAGTAGAAGTTGCGTACTTGAATGTGATACATCATGATAGATTAGATTTTCTCGCGAGGTAAGGGTCATCTGCCGTTTCATTTGGGCCAATCGGATACCTTCTTCAGCAGGTTTGTTTGGTTGTGCCCTACGTGTACTTCTTCTGAATGCTTCCGCCAGTGGACCGCTTCTTTAAATTTTTAAGTGATTAGCCCTAAAAGTTAAGCTCATTTTGTATTGTTATAGATTTCTTTTAATGTGTTAAGGTTTTTGTGTCTTATATGAGTTCTTACAATTTTGCCTTTGGTATAAATCTAAACATACCATACAAAAATTAATTTGATAACATACCTAACTATGTACTAAGAATACAATTTGAAAATGCTAGGGGTGTGGTACTAAGTCTCGAATGATCTGGGGGTCCGATGACTGGCAACGTGCCCTGTATCGATTGACAGACTCACTATAGTGATGCTGAAGTGTTTTTATCCCGGCCAGACGGTGGATCTCAGATGTTCTTGTCCTCGGAGGGTTGCTTAGGATCATTCTAAGAAACTTATTTTGAACACGCTGAAGCTTCAGGGGATGCTGGCATGTTGTATGGCATGGCGTCTGACTTGCTTGTAAACAGCAAAACAAGCTTGTTTTACAGGGATAACAGATCTACAGATAATGTAGACCTTCACACTTAGAAATTATGAATTTTACACGAGACGTAATTCATGTTTGTAAAAAATCGGGGTACGTAAAGAACTATTTCGTGTAAAATTATGTGTTTGGTTGAATTTATTTTCTCATCTCTTTCAACTCATTCTTATGTGCTAAAGGATGCTTGCATGTGTCGGTCTCAGCAGACAGAAATTTACATGGCATTTTGGTAGTGTGCTCTGTTGATCAGTGGGTACAGTAGCTTCAAGAGAAGATTGTTTTTGTGACAGTTTTGTCAATGTGCTCCCTGAAAATACACTGTCTAGGGAAACGTCAAGATAGACAACTAAGTAGGTCTTTTTCATCGTTGTGTGGTTCAGGTTAACAATCCTCAGGTGGAACAAGTCTTGGAGAATTCCAAGCCTCAGGTCTCCGCTACGTTAATACAGATCTTCCATTCAGTGATGTATTCTGAAAGGAAATTCAGGTTTCGCTGCAATTTCACAGTTAGCATTCTTGTTACTCTAGCATTCTAGACAACTACAGTATCATCGGCAAGCAACGACAGAGTTCCATTTTAGCGATCGGGGGTGTCCGAGTTGAAAAGGTAGAACAGAAGTAGATCTAGTATACTTCCCGTGGAACGCCAGCGGAGACCTCTTGCGCATCGGATATTGCACCATGCAGTGAAACGCGGAATGTCCTGCAGCACGGATAATTTTTAATTATCTTCACCGGGAAGATGGGAAGCTTGTACACCAAGCCATCAAGCCACACTTTATCATAGGCTTTTTCGATGTCAAAAAGTGCCATGGCAGATGATGCCGATACCTACTTGTTCCGCCTGAGGATGTTGATGACTCGATTAAGTTGGTGAACTGTTGAACGAACAACGCGGAAGCCAAATTGTTCGTCGAGCAAGATGTTAAGTTCGTCGGCCAATGAGAGAAGCCGACAATTGATCGCTTTTTCAAACAGCTTGGATAATCCTGAGCGAAGGCTGATTGGTCTCAAGCTCTTGGAACCGGAAGGATCTTTCCCAGGTTTCTGGATGGGAATGATTTTGGCTGACTTGCAACAAGTGGGGAAATAGCTAAGTCGCAGGCATTGGTTTATACTCAATGCTAGATGGTCGTAGAACTGAGGGTTTATTTGCTTGAGCTCCAAGTTCATGATGTTGTCGAGACCTGGGGCTTTCATGTTTTTTGTCGTTTTGATATACACACTTAGAAATCATGAATTTTACACGAGACGTAATTCATGTTTGTAAAAATTCGGGGTACGTAAAAGATGATTTCGTGTAAAATTGTGTCTCCTGAAACTGACACATACGCAATTCGACGAAAGATGTGTTCGATTGAATTTATTTTCTCATCTCTTTCAACTCATTCTTATGTGCTAAAGGACGCTTGCATGTGTCGGTCTCAGGGGACAGAAATTTACATGACATTTTGGTAGTGTGTAGGTCAACAATTCGTCAGCTGAGATTTCCAGCTCTTCCGAAAAGTCGTTGGTACTTAGATGGATGTAATCTTCAAGCTCAGCTTCGTGTGGACTGATGTTTTGTCTGAAATTTTGGAAGCTGACGAAGTGTTGACCTATCTCAGCAGCTTTCACTGAAGGAGTTAGAAAGCGATCCTTGGAACCGTTGCTAGCTAGTGGGATCAACAGTGGAATGGGCTTTCGTTGAGTTTGTGAATTTTTTGTCAACTTCCATAACGGCTTTGCACAATCTGGGAAAGAGTGGATCCTTAATCATGTTTGTCATTCGATTGCGATGACTTTTTAAGGTAGGCAGACCAGTTCACTGGTATTGCCTTTGGGTGGCGTTGCGCAATTGTATCAAATCTTTAGTGGGTCTATCAATGGGTACAGAGTTGCTCACCTGGTCTTTCACTGAGACGTGTTGCGCCCCAGGGCCTGGGAGATCGCTTGTTCGATGCTCTGAGAATCAAGCATAATAATTTCATCATACGTGCTATGTCGATCCATCCAGCAGGGCACTTTTCTCATTCTTTGTTTTAAGTTCCCCTGCTGAATAGAGGTTGATTTTGCGAAATTCTTTATAAAATTGCTAAAAAAATTACACCAAAGAAATGTACCAATAGCGTACCTTCCGAATCTGGTGTTTGATGTATACGTTCCTCAAAAATTTTCATACTTACTTATATAATTTTTTTTAAATACATTATATGTAAATTTTTATCACGGATTCAGGTTTCTCTGAAAATTCTAGCCCTAAATGACCTGTCAAACATACTACGTAAGTACAACCTATGCTGTTCACTATTCAACATCGCTCTGGAAGGTGTAATGCGACGAACCGGACTCAACAGCCGGGGTACGATTTTCACGAAATCTGGACAATTTGTATGCTTTGCGGACGACATGGACATTATCGCAAAACCATTTGGAACGGTGGCAGAGCTGAACACCTGCCTGAAACGCGAATCAGCAAAGGTCTGACTGGTGGTGAATGCGTTGAAAACAAAGTGCATGCTGGTTTGGCGGAACCGAACACGAATGGATACTTCTAGGAAGTAATGCCACGATAGACGGGGATACCTTCGAGGTGGTAGAGGAATTTGTCTACCTCGGATCCTTACTGACGGCTAACAACAATACGAGTCGTGAAATTCGAAAGGGGGATCATCAGTGGAAGTCGTGCCTACTACGGGCTCCAGAAGAAACCTCGGTCTAAAAAGATTCACCCCGCACCAAATGCACAATGTACAAAACGTTAATAAAACCGGTGGTCCTCTACGGACACAAGACATGGAGCATGCTCGAAGAGGACCTGCAAGCACTCGAAGTTTTCGGGCGACGCGTGCTAAGAACGATCTTCGGCGGTGTGCAGGAGAACGGTGTGTGGCGGCGAAGGATGAACCACGAGCTCGCTGCACTCTACGGCGAACCCAGTATCCAGAAGGTGGCCAAAGCCGGAAGGGTACGGTGGGCAGGGCATGTTGCAAGAATGCCGGATAACAACCTTGCAATGTTGGTGTTCGCTACTGATACGGTGGGCACAAGAAGGCGTGGAGCGCAGAGAGCACGATGGGTGGACCAGGTGGAGCGTGATCTGGCGAGCATTGGGCGTGACCCAGGTTGAAGAGCGGCAGCCGCAAACCGAGTATTGTGGCGTACTATTGTTGATTATGTCTTATCCTAAATGTGATGTTGAGCAAATAAATGTATGTATGTATGTATGCTGTTCCATAGTCAAAAATGTATGTTTAATGATACGTTTAAAGAAACACTCTTGAATGGCTACTTCCTGCTAAGCGTTTTGTATACCCCTGAATCTAGATAACATGCAAGAATGATAAAGTTAATTTTGAGGAATACTTTCAATCATAAAGAGACCATCTGTACACGTATTGCTTAACAACGACAATGCACAGTCGTTGAATGTACACTATACAAACCCAAACCGGTAATAGACTGTTCCGATAATTATAAATACACTAATGACAAACCGCAAATTCGAAATGCGTGCAGTATTCAACCATCATTTGGCGGCGTCTTGTTGTTTACATCCAAATTGAAATTATGTTGTCATTTTTTTTTTCAATTTTTCGCACGGAAGTTTGAAAATGCGTGGTCTTTCTCTCGAGCAAAAAAAAAAACGGATTGTGCTGCACAAACGGTGCATCGCCAGGGGTCTTTTGATCAGAAAACTGGCTAAAGAAGAAGGTGTGAGCGTCGGAATCCACTTTCGGAGATTTCCTGAGACGAGGTAGAACACCCGGTCCCCCGGCCTTACAATCGACAGAAAGGTAAGGACTATTTCAAGTGTCAGTCCGAGATGTGGCGAAAAAGCTAAGTACTTGAAACCTACATAAAACTGGATTATAAAACTCTGCGGGGCCACAGTTTTATACCTCGCCGGAGGGAAAGGATGTTCTTGGATCAGTGAAAGCCACTTACACCGAAAAATTCGGCAAGAAGGTTATGGTGTGGCGTGGCATATATTCGGATGTGAACATATATATCATGCATTGATTACGATAGACACAATGAATGGTCAAATCTACGTGAAGGAGTGTCTGCAAAAAAGGTTGCTAGGTCACTACTCTAAATATGCACTAGAGTGGGAACAATGACAAAAGGAAAAATGTCAAATTTGTATCAAAGGAGATGAATCCACCGAACTGCCCAGAGATTTGCCTTTTTGAAACTTTCTGGGCTTTGACGTAGGCGAAGCTTAGAAAACATATGAAACCAGCGGATAGTGTTGAAAAATCTAAGAAAGAAAGGCTAAAAGTGATGAAAATGGTAGGGAAAAGCTTTGTGCAGAAGCTTATGAGTAGTGTAAAGGGAAAAGTTAGAGTACTCGTCTACCCTAAGAAAAATCAAGCAAATTTAAATGAAAAAACATTGTTGTTTATTATGTTTGAGAATGAAATAATCCAAAATCTCAGTATGAATTCTCTTTTTAATTTGAGAAAAAAAGTGAATTTATATTTTTCGGAACAGTCTACAGTCTATGACTCTGCCGTCTGTGTCGGGGAACAACCGTTCAGTTGTACGTGGTTGATTGCTACTTATTTTGAAGGTGCTTCACAATTAATAAATTTTCAATATTCAAATAGCCAAATCAATAATTTAAAATCAACTGAAGAATCGTCTTGTTTTGAATGTCCAGTTTATTTGTGCAAAAATTTTGAAATCGAAGGTGAAAGGACTGAGTTATTAGGGTTTAATATATAACTATATTTTGCGATGCTTCAGCTTTTCGCACTCGCAACTTGTACCCCAGTATGTAAGTCAAACAAATATTATATTTGATTATTCTCAAATAATTCAAAGCTTCAAAGCACACCGTTTGAAACTAAAATTTGATTTTCTATGTTATTTGGTATAAATTAATGAGATCATCCATGTTAATTTAAGTCAGATATCGCTGGAATCAGGTCTGTTTAATGGAAGATTGCAATCAATGGTGTATGAAATATTGCAAATAGTTGCGTTCACAGAAAAAAATAACTAATTTTAACAAGCGCGTAAAATTTCCGGTCGTCTAATTCCAAACCAAGGGAGGCGTGATTCGGGCGTTGTCTGGCTTAAATTAACATGAAATATCCCATTATTTTCTGCCAAATCTAGCATCCTCTTTATGTGCATTAGAAACGCAGAAAACTCAATGTTTTTTTATCTGTGTAGTTAGTGTAGTTTCCAATTTTATTTCTTCACTAAATGTCGAAATGTAGATGCGAACAGATTTTATATTGACATCCCAGCACCACCCTACCGTCATTTCAAGACATGCAATCTTGCTGGAAGTCCATCTTCTTTATGCTCTCCGAGTTTGTCACCTTTTTGCTGCTACGACGATGACGACGGACTGCGGCTTGTAGCTACCGTCAACGACTACGGTTGCTCCGTTAGCTCCAGACATGCCTGCTACCTGTATTTCCTGCCTCCAACCATCCTCTTCCTCCACGAAACCAAACGAAAATATCTAGAATTATATTTACAGATTAGTTAATTTTTTATCTACCTCATAATACAAGTTGTAATAATTTGAAGAATTTTATGCGCGCGAGCAAAAAGAAATCGAAATGCTCGAAAAAAAAAATCCCAAAGCTCCTTCCACTGCTCAGCTCCCGGCTCGAAGGTGATGAGAAATCACTTTAAATTGGATTGTTTTTCCTACTCCATCCATAACGTACTGTCCTCGTCACAGAGCCCCCGCAACAAACTGCCACTGGGCACTACTGCACTGATTCTCGTTGGACAGCATCGGTTGCGCCAGCCAACGCAACGCATTAGCAGTGATAAAATGCGTGGAAGCGAAAAACTATAAACGGAACATTATTCATTCCTGCACCCGATATAAATCTTGAACCGAGGCGTTGCTTTTTGTGATATCCAGTGATACTTCGAAAGAGATGGAGCATCGCTTTGGTCCTCGGTTCGCTGGCCTGTTTTTCCACCTTTGACAATTAATTGACTGAGAAATAGATTTATGCAACAACAGCACCTTCGTGAGCGGCTACTGGCTGGTCGAATTCGATCGGAGGGTTGGGTGAGAAAATGACGAATGTGTGGTTGTTGCCGTCATAGGCCTGTGGCCAGGCTAGCAATCCGAATCGGTCGTCAGAGCTGGTGCTGTTGCTGCTGCGTGGAATGATGGTATGTTTCAACAACTCGAAGGAATTCGTCTTCGTGGATTTTTCTCCTGCTCCGGCAATGAGTGAACCAGCACAATTAGAGGAGAAAAAATGCCAATCAAATGATATGGTGCTGGTGTGGTTTTGTCAGTTTATGTCCAGCAGCATGATTGAAGCTTGGAATTAATTCATCGTAAAGTTTTTACCGAGTACCGGGATACGGTGGCTACACATTTACCGTCATGCGATTTGAGGAGTCTAGCGAAATTCCATACCGTTCTTACCGGCGATACTCTGGATTTATAGATAATTTATCGACGGTGCAGCGAGAAACACAAGAACATGCACGGAGCATCCTAATCAAGCATCGGGAAACCGTTGCAAGAAGGTGTAAAGATTCAATCAGCCTGAGACCGAAGCTCACGAAATCCGAGACCCAAAACGTAAGCGTAGCGTAATTGGCTCTAAATCTCTATCTAGCTCAGAACCTCAGTAGTTAAAATTAAACTATTCATTAAAATTAACTGAGAAACCATAACAGCGGAGCACCGAATATTCCGTGGCCGAGCCACAAAGCAATTGGTCAGCAGCACTTGATCGTGAGACATTAAACCACTAGCAAACAAACACAGAAACGAAGCCTTGATATCCATGCTGCAAGGTGTTTAACCACTTTTTATATTCCTAATTAGATAGAAACAAACTGATTCATGGAAAACAATCTCTCTCGGTCTCGGCTTCCAGACAATGAACGGTAGAGAAGATGATGAGTCAAAACAAACCCAAGAGATGGACGTTAAATACGGATTGAGGAGCGCCTATTTCGGGATCTAGCCGGCCTTACATTCAATGAGTTATGGTCCGAGATGACCTCTTGAGCTGCCCGAGCAGTCGAAATCAATAAAATAAAAATGATCCGATAATTGCTTCTCGGGAAATTGTTGCCTCAGTTGGCCACAGGTTTGATTACCTGAGGGGGAGATTGGATCAGGAGTGTTCATATATTTGAATATACTTTAGGACTAACTTAACTAAAATTAGTTCACTAGTGTAAGTGGGATTAGAACCTGTCGCATCCGGGATGGCTTTCATAACATTTTGTTATGGAAATTGATAGCACGAAAAAATTATCTGTCTGTTGACTTGGATCTTGCACTATGTTTTTAAAGTTGTTGATATAAAATATGTCGAGTACTTCTTCAAAAGAACGTAAGTCGCATAATGTAAACAAATGCGTTGTTCATGGGTTATTACAAAATAATTAAAATATGCCTATATTTGATGAACTTTTTTTATGGATTATTCTTGAAACTTTTAACTAGCTTTTTAAAAAACGGTATAACATCACTTATGTAGTTTTTGGGAATAATGCAGATACGTCGCTTGTGTTGAAAAGCAATTTTCGAAACATTGTTATATCATTTAAAATCCTCTAAACGACGCGTATGTGTAACGTTTTATACCAAAAGGTTAACAATTTTTTTCAAGTAAAAACGGATTTTTTTAAATATTTTTACAACGTTTTGTTGCAGTAAAAATATTATACGTCATTTTGAAAATTGTGAAATATGACAACCTGACGCAACATTTTGACCTAACAAAATTGTCATTCGCATAATGACGCACCATTTTTACGAAAGTCAAATGCCATCTATCATATTGACTTATCAAAATGACATATAATCTTTTTCCATAGCAGACTTTTGTAAAAACATTATTCAAAATGAAATTTTAATTTCTTCTTCTGGTGTGATTTGTAAGCACAGTCATGTAATATATTGTATCAATGCCATTCAGTAAAATTAAAATTGGATAATCATATCCGGTTTTCAAATAGGAATAAAAATAAACTAAAAACAAACATTGTTTTTCCTCTCATTTTCATCCAAATGTTACTATCGTCCATTTGAAAAAGTGTTCGAGAAATAATGCTTCTCTAAAAAAAATCAGTGAAATTCAATTCTGTAATATTTGTTCTTTACAATTTTTACTACGTACAGAATGATTCTAAGATTGTCGCGAAACTTTGTTCACGCGTAGGGTTCAATGATATATTAACAAAAAGAAGATAAAGAAAAACTCAGAGTTGCCAGTTCTCCTGGAACACGCCAGTTGAAGTTTTCCAATTTTTCTTGATGAGTATGAGGCAGCATGTGCCCCCATATTGGTATGGAATCCTATATTTCAATTCAAATTTAAGTATGCATAATATTCAAATGTGTTCACTTGATAGCAGTTATATTCCTCGTTGTCAGACGCTTAGAGGCGTCTATGGTAAATAAATGAACGCATATTAATTGTTGACTAGCTGAAACCGTTGTGATCACTGCTACGCTTGCAACTAAATGAATTAACATTTAGTAGAACTGGCAGGTTGTTTTTTTGGAATGAGTTTTTTTTTAAGAACATGCTTCTTACCCAAGAAATACACGTTTTGGGTTTTAGTATCTTGGATAATTCTCATGATTCGTTAACATTTGTGTTTCAGTTCTATCGGAGCCCTGCACCCCTTCCAGAGGGAGAAGGGGTATCAAACCCACCCCTCAAAAATTATTGCCTGCAGATCCACCGCATGTAAAATTTGTTTCTATTTCCTTGATTAGTTCTTCAGTTATGCAGAAATTTATGTTTCATTTGTATGAGAGTCTCAAACAATCAAAAGAATGCTTACAAATTTTCATGCCGATCGGCTCAGAAGTTTTCGAGTCTATAAAAGTCAGACAGAGAGAGAGAGAGAGAAAGAGAGAGGGAGAGACAGAAATTCATTGCTATATATCAAGAATCCTGCCTTCAAAAACCCCCACGTGCCAAATGTGGTTTCAATTGCTTGACTTGTTCTTGAGTTATGCAGAAACTTTTGTTTCATTTGTATGAGACCCCCCCCTACAAGAAGAGGAGGGGTCTTTAACTAGAATCATTTCTTGCTTCCAAAAAACCTGCCAAAAGTGATTTCTTTTGCTTGATTAGTTCTCTAGTTATGCGGAAATTTATGTTTCATTTGTATGAGTGGAGGCATCTCAGAGAACGTTCATTAATTTGTCACGCAAAAAGTGACTTTTTATAACCCCCCTCCCTTCCCCTTTTTCTGCGTGACATATGTAATGTATCTTCCCTTACAGAATAGGGAGCGGTCTTAAACCACCATAGACACATTTCTTGCCATCAAAAACCTCGACATGCCAAATTTGGTTTCATTTGCTTTAATAGTTCTCGAGTTATGCAGAAAAGTGTGCTTCACTTGTGAGCGAACCCCTTCTTTCAGAAAGTGGAGGGGTCTTGAGTCACCTTAAAAACATTTTTCCTCGTCAAAAACCTCCACTTGCCAAATTTGGTTCCATTTGCTTGATTAGTTCTCAAGCTATGCAGAAATTTGTGTTTATTTGTATGGGAGCACCCCTTTTAAGAATGGGGAGGTGTCTCAAACCATAAAAACATTTATTTCCTTCAAATACCTCCACTTGCCAAATTTGGTTCCATTTGCTTGACGAGTTCTCGAGTCATGCAGAAATTTGTGTTTCATTTGTATGGGAGCTCCCCTTTCCAGAGAAGAGGGGGGGGGGGGGTAGGTTACTTATTATCATAAGAACCTTTTCCAGCCCCAAAAACCTTTCCATGCTAAATTTCACGCCCGGTTCAGTAGTTTTCGAGTCTATAAGGTTCAGACAGACAGACAGACAGAAATTTATTTTTAGGTACAGGGTGTATCACAATAGGTGTCACTAAAACAAAATGGGATAACAGCAAATTTTCCACACATCACGCTTGTGCCTTCTTTGCCTTGTGAGCTGGAGCTGAGTCCTGTTGGAAACAATATCCACATACAGCGTTGAAGCATGAGGAAGCAGATGGTTCTTCAAACCCTGCTGGATGTAATATTCAGTGTTGATTTTTACGTTAGGTTCTATGAAAAGAAGAGGAAGTTTTCCTTTTCGTGAAACGGCGCCCCATACCATGATTTTCTACACATTCTGGCAGTTTGTCTGGCACCTTTGAGTTGAATAAGGACATTTCCACTTTCCTTTGAACCCTTTCAAGGTACGAAAAACAAAACGCTTACTCCATCCGAACTGCTTAAGGCTATTGAATATCTGATACGTTTTAAGCTTTTGCAACTGTAATTTTAAAACATGCTCCCGTATGGCTTCCATGCTAGCAGATAAATATAATCAAACGGAATCGCTCATTCATCTTCAGCAATGAGCTGTCAAAAGAATACACTCACAACGGGTGCAATCAATTCCGCTGTTAAAAATGCGCAGCTGAAATAAACCAAGATTGAAAAAAGGTGTCACTTTTGTGAGACACACTGTATATAGATTTTATAATTATTATTTATTTGTTTATAAACCAATTTCGACTTCTTTACTAGTTCTACCATCAGTTCTTATGTCGTGAGCTTATTGACGGAATCGTATTGTTGGAAGTTTTCGGTTTCATTATTTTATCAAGAGGAAAGTATAAAGGGTAGGAAAGTATTGAGGTCAATTCTGACTCATGGCGTAACTTCAATGTACGCTATCTTTTTAATTTTTTTACTAATCGAGCTGAAATGTTTTGACTCTTAATACTTTACGGTATTCTTAATTTTAGCATAAATATATTTTGTTTTTAAATCAGCGTCTTGAGCGTCAGTGCGTAACGAATCATCTTTTGATATTACCATATTAGTTCCAAATCTTACTGCGTACGCGTTTGGCTTAGGAGACTGAGCATTTTCCGCACTAACAAAGATTTTTGTGACTCAAGAGTCAGTTTTAAAAAGGGCGTAAGCATGTAATAGCACTTCAATTATTAATTTGTAGCTCGAAAACCTTTGGTTGTACAAGCAAAATGTCTAAGAACAAGTTGTGACCCTATGTGTGAAGGCTGTGAAAACCGTTCCTCCAATCGTCTTGCTGTCGAAGAGAGAGTTGTAGGAAACTTAACAAACATTTCGAAAAACGTTTTACAGCTACTGGAGAAACGCGAATAATTTATAAAAAGGTATTTTCGAATGTTATTCGAATATGATAAAATTAGATCAGAAATATCTCGAGACAGAAGTCGTTACTTGAGATATTTTAATTTTAATGTTAACTTTCGATTTTTTTCCGAATTTTTTTTTTCAGTGTGCATTTTTTCACACCTTCACACAAAGGGCTTGTTCTTAGACAATTTTTTTTGTAAAACCAAAGGTTTTCGAGATTCAAATTATTAATTGAAGTGATATTCAAAATGCTTACGCCCTTTTTAAAACATACTCTTGAGTCCAAAGTTTTTTTGCATTAGTTGAAAAAACTTACTTTCGTGGGTAAAAGTGTGTACAAATTTTCAATTAAATCGGAGACAATTGGTTGGTCATTTTGGCTGGAAACGCTCAGAGATGACGCTGCAGGCTATCTTTGCCAAATGAAGCTCTAGAGAGTTGCCATCTTCGGTAAAGTTGTTTGGAATATAAAATGTAGTATTTTGACAGTATCAGATTAGTTCCAGATTTTGTCGCAGAGATAGTGCTGCAGTCTATCTTTGTCAAATGAAGCTTTAGAGAGTTGCCGTCTTGGGTAAAGTTGTTGAGTTTGAAAAATGTAGTCACTTGAGATTATAATATTAGATCCAACTAGCGGCCGCAAAGATGGTACTGTAGTCTATCTTTGCCAAGTGGGGCTCTAGGGAGCTACCGTCGAGAGCAAACTTGTATAATGAAGTCTTTAACAAATGATCCCATTAGTTAAAGATCGTACCGCAGAGATGGCGCTACCGCTTATATTTGCCAATCCGCCATCTCTGTGGCAAGATCTGGACCTAATATGATATTCTCAAAAGACGATGAATGACATACTACTAAGAAACTTTGCCCAAAACTACAATTCTCTAGAGCTTTATTTGGAAAATAAAGACTGCAGCGCCATCTCTGCTGCAAGATCTGGAACTGACCTGATAATAAAAACAGACGACAAATGACATTTTGAGAAACTTTGTCCAAGACAAGTCTCGACCGCTTCATTTGGCAAACATATACTGCAGTGCCATCTCTGCGGCCATATCTGGAACTAATATGATAATGTCAAAAGACGACAAATGACATACTTAAAAACTTTGCTGAAGACGGCAACTCTCTAGCGCTATATTTGGAAAGTATAGATAGAAAGTATAGCGACATCTCTGCGGTATCATCTGGAACTAACATGATTATGTAAATAGACAGCAAATGATATAATAAGAAACTTTGTCCAAGAAGACAACTCTCTAGCGCTTCATTTGGCACAGATAGACAGCAGCGCCATCTCTTCGGCATGATCTGAAACTAATAATATCATGTCTATAGTCAAAAAATTACTTACTGAGAATGTTTATCTAAGACGGCAACTCTCTACTACTAGTCTGGGATGATTTACATGCAATTCTGTTAACACATTGTATTCAAAACCCCCTTCCCTCTGTAGCAGATTCCCGGTGACCAATGTTACTTTCTCCACCAGTTTTTTCACCATCAATTTATTTTTAACAGCTTTAGCTATTTAGTGGAATACCTGTAACTAGAAATGATAAGAAAAATTAGTATTTTCCATTTAATTCCAACTACCTTTGCTTATCTTGACAAGTCAGTCAAGTTCCCAACCAAAGTAAAATAACAAACTGATATCAAATAAGTAACAAGTTTTGTTATCTCAGATATCATTTTGAGCTCACCTGTTATTGCATAACAAATTTAGTTGTCAACATTGACAAATTTTGTTATCATCTGTTATAAATTTTTTAAGACGATTTTTGATGAACGTTACTGAACTTTTGCTGCTTGCTGACGAATGCTGAATATTACCAGCATGTAATGGATATGAAATTGAGCTTATTAGTGCAGTTATAAGTGCACTACTGCAGTAATTAGTGTATGAATTGTTCAAATAACAAAATTTGTTATCAAAATGAACTCGTTGATAATAAAACGAGTTAATATTGTGATGTTCAACGAATATTATTTTATCATTTCTTTTGTTATTTTGGCTGTTTATTCAGCCTAAACGATAACATATTTTGTTATAAAACACTGATAATCTGATATTAGAACTTGTTATCAATTTGGTATAAACCTTTACTCGGGTTATTAGTGCACGACACTGAAAAAGCCTGCACATTGTAGACAAAATACGCGTATCTGTCAAGATAAGTAAAGGTTGTAGGAATTAAATGTAAAATATCAATTTTTCTACTCATTTTCAGTAATTGTGTTTTGGTTGAAATTTCATAATTCTTTATAGGGTTGAATATTGACCTTATAATGTCGTATTTGTCAGTATTTTCAATACCCGAGAAAGGTCAAAACCCGCACACACTCAAATTGCTCTGACTTTTGATCCATTGAGTAAAATTAATTTTGCATGGACATAGTTCAATGTGTATTGTTAACACTCTATGAGTTGATTTTATCAGTTGCGCAAAATTCTTCAAAATGGCGTCGAAAGAACAATGTGTGCAAACAAAGTTTTGCACGAGTACTTTGAGAAAAAAGTGCCGATCTGCTCTTATTTGAAAAGCTTATTCTTGGCAGCACAAATTTTTAAAATTTAACTTGATTTTGTACTGCTTAGCACAACCATTTGAAAAGTAAATGAAGTTCCGGAATTTTGTCTTTTAATTTTCATAATAGTTTTTTTTGTGTGTAGGCATTTTTTTTCCAAAAAATGCAATAAAATCAAGTCTTTCCGAAACTCCAGCACCTCCGTTCATCGAAAGGTCAGAACCCACCAGACAGCAAATAAAAACAGTACGTAAATGTGATCAGATCTAACTACCAGTTGTTGATTTCTTTCTGGTTCTTCTTTTATTGAGTCATCAGAACACGGCAGGAGCTCCGGACGCCGCCAGGAACCGATTAATTGCCGAACAGATTAAAATTTCTCGCTTGTTGCATTTTTGCGTTCAATAAATACCGCGATATAATTGAGGTGCTGTGTGAGCGCAAATTGTCCAGAATTGAAAGCGTCGACATTCCATAACGACAGTAAACATGTTCGCTTTCGCATCTCAAAGACGGCAGCAAACCCATTTGACCGTTTGCTCTGTTTGGAGGCAGAAAGTTGTTCCCAACGACCGCACAATTAGCGTTCTTTGCCTGATCACTCCGATCCAAGACTAAAAATACTCATATTCCCGGTTTTCCTTCTTTACTGTACCGTTGCAGGTCAAGCAGGTGTCAACCAGCTCGGTGGTGTATTCGTCAATGGTAGACCGCTGCCGGACATCGTCCGCCGACGGATAGTGGAACTGGCGCTGATGGGTGTGCGACCTTGTGACATTTCCCGCCAGCTACTGGTATCCCATGGTAGGTGACCGTTGTGCTGCATACATTTCTAATTGTAATTCGTTTTGATTATCCCCCTCAGGTTGTGTATCAAAAATCCTCACCCGATTCTACGAAACCGGTTCGATTAGGCCCGGATCGATCGGTGGTAGCAAGACGAAGGTAAGTGCACATACACCACGCTTTCGAAATAGAACCGTTTTGTTGGAGCTTATCGGGGTCGGTTGAATCTTAATTACCTACTCCGGTGCCAGAACGCGATTTCCAGGAGTAGAACAAAAAATCGTTTAATAAAAGTATGAGTTTCCACTACGCACCATTAATGAACTGTGAACAAAGCGCAAATGGAACGATGAGACGCGTCATGCAAATGGTAGCCCATGAAGTCCTTTCGTGTGGGTGGGAATTGGGAAGTGGGAAGATTGCGTTGCGTGCAGCAAATGAGTCGTGCCGATCGTACACGGTGACAGAGACAATCAGAAAGAGGGCGCATAAGTTTGAGCCATGGTCATCCGTCGGGACATAGTTCTAAAAGGGTTTACACTGTGACATGAACTCAGTGGCAACTGTGGTCGGGAAGATGTTCCGATGATGATAAGAAATATTGACGGTAATTAGTTTGAACGCGACTCAATGCATCACTGTCAATGTTTAATTGCTGTTCGGGGAGTATCGGTGACATTATTTTCAGTGATTGCGACAAATTATCGGAGTGGAAAGGACGAGTTTCCCATATTTTGTTCATAGTATTTGGTTGTAACGAATTTAAATATTAAATCGCACTTGTGCAATAAATTGTGGACCAATTTGTGTAATTTTTTCCCAAAATTCAAAAGTTGGTCGAATTTCAACCCTTGTCACAACAGTTATAGTGACCAGGATACTCTATTCATATGAACAGTTTAAATATTTAAGATTTTTAATCATTATCAATTGAAAATCGATACTATCAGGTTTTCTCTTTAAAAGCATATTATTGTGTGAAAACCATCATTTCTTGAATATTTACAGATAGGAAGCAAAAAGCTTTTAAAAGAAGAAATTGAAATACATTACCTCTATATTTTTTAATTTCATATAATTGATTGCATTTAATGTAATCTGATCTTATCTAATACAAACTGTATTAAATTTGATAATTAGAATTGCACTTTGATTGTTGTTTATTATAATCTCACAATGCACGGAGTAACGAAATTTGTCAGAAGCAGATAATTTCCCATCAGCATTTGAGACTCTTGGAGTGGACAGTAATTTATTACATTTAACTAATCATGCTTTTTGTTGTTGCATGAAGCACGTAATCAATTATTTTGCAATTCTGAAAATTGCAAATATCCTTCTTGCATGTTGATAAGAATATTTGTAATTTTCAAACATTATTTTATTGCTAGAATGAAGACTTGAAGAGAAGGTATTGAAAATTCCGTTAGAGTACGGCAGGCTGTGAAATTGAAAGATGTAAGTTGAAAACGAGAAACAAATAACAATCAAAGTTTTGAAATCCCATGAGCCCAACCATGGTATCTGAACAAAAAACAACATTTAAAAATTCAGGGTTGCCAGTTTTACTTCAAAATGGGGTGGGGAGGGGCTATGGGTGGGGGAGTTAGCATGTTTCTCCTTATTGGCATGGAATCCTATATCAAACCCTAATTTAATTATATATTATATTCAAAATCAAATATTATACACATTGCTCTAATACTCCTCCTTAACCGACACTTTAATTTGGTTTGTAACTATATGGATTTTTTATTAGTTTTGTATGAAAACGAGTGACAAGTGCATAGTTTTTCGAGCATTAATCACAAAAAAAACCATTGCTTAAATTTCACCAATGTGAGCTTATCAATTAATCAACAAAAATATATTGTTTTTTTAATTTAAATTTTTAATGTTGTTTTTTTCATATATTCATGAACCCTATGAGTGCACAAAGTTTTGTAACAATCTGAGACCCTTCGGCCCAAACCTGTACGATAATTAAAGCAAATCTCCATTTTTGTATTAAAATAAGTGACAAGCTCACAGTTTTTCGAGCATTACTAAAAAAAGCCCCATCGTCAAAACTCCACCAATGACCAAGTTTATGAATTAATAAACAATAATTTTTTTTTTCTTGCTTAGAGAACAGTTTTTACGCATTTTTCAAAAAAAAACCAACCTTCGCTGTGGAAACGTTCGAAGGACATTTTTTTAATTTTTTTTCAAAATCTTGAAAAAATTTCATTATAGTTTTGAAAAAAAAATTGTTCTACGATGAATACTTCTTGAGTTCTGAATTTGCGAAGTTAGTGATGTTCGAAAAAAAAAATAATGGAAAACCGTAATTGGCGTTTTCTAGGAAAACTGGCAACCCCGATTTTTTAAATATTGTCTTTTGTTCAAACATCTACGAACCCCTACGCGTGGACAAGGTTTCGTATCAATCTGAGACCCTTAAGCCATTCTCTGCGATTATAAAAAAAAAATCCCCTTAAACTACCGAAAAGTACCGTGTTTTCTGTTTGCAAATCATTTGACCAGCTCTTGACTGTGGAATGGATGGTTGGAAATGGAACAAATAGAAAAGTATGCTTCTGAAAAATGGCCAAGAAGGTGGAAGCCATTATTGAGAAAAATCCCAGTCTCTTTGTGCCACATTTCGCTCGCATATTTGGGAAGTCAAAATCAGTCGTGCAAAAAGTGAAGCAGAAGCAGAGATTGAAGGCGTACAAAGTGAAAAAGGTGTCCAACCGTGATGACAAGCAAAATTTCACTGCAAAAAGTCGTTCTAAGGAGCTTTACACTAACTTTTTCTTGTATCACAATGGACGACAAAACATACGTTCTCGAAGACTTTAAACAGTTTCCGGGTCTAGCTTTTTATACCGCAATGCAAAGGAACGCCGTTGTCGAGCATTTCCGGTTAAAGAAGGTGACCAAATACCTGAAGAAGTATTTAATTTGGCAGGCCATATGTAATTGTGGTCGAAAATCTAAAATTCTTGTCTCTTCCGGCACTAATAATAAGGATGTGTACGAGAAAGAATGTCTGCAATAGCGGTTGCTACTGTTTATGAGAAACCACGATTCTTCAACTCAGTTTTAGGCCTGATTTGGCCTCTTGTCACTATGCGAAATCCGTCCTGGAATGGTATAAGGTACAAAAGGTCCAATACGGGCCAAAAACAGTCAATCCACCAAACTGTCCAGAACTTCGCCCAATAAAGATATACTGGGCTCTAGTTAAGCGGAAACTTTTCGATACTATGGAGAAAGTAAATGGTACCGATGATTTCAATAGAGGATGGAGAATCATCACGGCGGCGTTATCTGAGGATACCGTACGGAACCGGATGGTGGGTGTACCACAGAAAGTTCGGAAATTTTGCAGAAAAAATATTAACATCTTAATCAACTTTTTCTAATGTGAAAACTCTTTTATTCAATCGGTTTTTGATACCCTTTTTTGTTTGTCGTTCCGATTTGGCGGCTTCCTGATCTTGTAGGCGTGGAGGCCAACACGTTTTACTATTTTTTCGATAAACCAGATGGACACTTCCGGATCGAAAGGGTCGGTGGACGGTTGAACAGATTCAAGAACAGATTCAGCTGTCTTCGGTTTTTTGTCACTGCTTGACCGCCGCTGGGTTATCTCTCTTTTTCTTCTTTCTTAGCGTTTCAAGCTTATTGTTCACGCAATCAGCTTATTACTTGCTCTCAATTTAGGGTTCTAAATGCACTTCCACAGTTATTAATTGAGAGCTTTTGATGCCAAGTTGTTGCATTAATAAGATTGTGTGGCAAGTACAATTATAACCTACGCCCAGGCCCAAGTAACAATTTAGGTTCTATTCCAGCCGTATAGCACTTCTCTCGGCTTTGTTGATGAAACTACATTCAAAACTGTTTTGTCCACCAACACTTCCTCTATGCATATTTAAAGCCTAAATGTGTACGAAGTGGCCCACTCTATAGACGGTTGTGAAAACAAATTAGTAAAACCTTTCTAAGACCTAAGAAGATCTAAGAAATATTTTGAAAATGTGCTATTGAAAGATGTTATGACCACTTGAGAACCATCATAAAACCTATTGGCTGCCATCCAAAGCAGCATAGGGCCGAAAAGCCACAGCTGTCAAACTTCACGGCGATATCGGGATTCGTTTTTGTTGTTCTGCTTTGTTCGATTCTCCTCTCTTCTGATTCATTCAACAGTAAATAATGGCTAAGAAAAAAGTTCTAGTGTTGCGGGAAATTATGTTTGATAGCAAAATATCCAAAACAAATGGAGTTTTTTTTATCGCGTAGCATGCTCAAGGTTATCTAAAAGAATACCGAAGTTGGTATTTGATCTACAGTTCATTTGTATTACACTATAAATTTGGTGTATTAATTTTTCCACATTTAAATTATTTCATACACTCCAATATGGCGATTGGAAGAAATCACGGTTTTGCCAAAAAGCCAATTTATCTTACCAATGGCTACTATAAAACTATCTGGCCATTTGCTTGCTTTCCTCAATGCCAATCAGCCGTTTAATTCATTTACTGGATGAAAACTGGTTTTAAAATGCTTTTTCAACTGACCGTAGTAAAATAATATGAATGAGTCCTAAAACGGCATTTCAAAACAGCATTTTATGAGTTTATAATGTCAAAATAAAACCTGCGACAAGAGTAAAAGGTATATTTAAATTCAAGGTTTCAAGACCGTTGTAGAGAAGCCTTGTAGGTTATTATAAACCTGATTAAAATTTGAAACCTGTTGGCACCTCTTGCTGCCGTAATAAAACGTAACGTGCCGTAATGAATTGATTTCTAGTGGCTTTCATAAAACTTTAATAAAACTTATTAAAGCAGGATGGTTTTGGCAATGTTACTTGGGAGGGAGTCGAGAGATTTTCCTTAGTGATGGATTTTTCCAACGTAAGAATTACACTATTTTGCTTAAAGTTAAAGTTAAAAGCTAATTATTGTGTCTCTTTATTTTCGAGTACAGTCTTTATTCTAGATTTTTTTTCAACTCATTTTGGTTTTATTGCATCTATATTTAATATGATCTGGTTGCAATTATTCGAAATTTGGATTTAATTGAATGAAGGTTGAGAACCCATGTCATCGTAATGTTGTCCAAAGCCCATTAATATGATTATAGGGTACTCAACATAGTTTGAAATTCAATCTCTGAAATTTTATACGAATAATACTGATTTTTTCTGTACGTGATATTGGGATAATGAGAAAACTGTGTCACTCGGCGTAAGAATCAACAATGCCAATGTTTTGTCTTACATTTTATAAATATTATTAATGCCTATAAAAAACCCATGAATTGTGTAACCATAAGCTAAATCTTTCGCAAAAATATGGAAGCGGAACCTATGCTCACCATAGTACATATATTCATCACATTCTTCAGCCATCCAACTTCAAACGTAAAAAGTTGTTTAATTTCTCCAATAAATGTACGCAGTAACCAAGAATATATAATCCTGGCAAATAAAATTAGGTCTTGAATATAATTAAAAGCTACAAAAACGTTTCGGAGACTTAAATTTCGTGAAAATAATAAGCAGTCAGATTTTCAACACAATTTCTTACCTTTGCACTACAAATTTACTATATCCTCACACATTTTCGTTGCGTAATTGCACAAACCATTAAAATCACACTTCACTTATTACACTAGCCACACGAGAATCTACGAATACGTGATAAAGTACTAGAAAACTATGGGATTAATTTTCACAATAATTTAAATATGCTTGCACCTATTCTGAACTGTGTTTATAATCGACGTAATCGCTTGATCGCTTGAAATCGGTTGAAAATATTTTATTATGACTCTTAAAGGGCGATACGGTCAAAATTTGGTCAATATCAACTTGACGTATTTCTTTCAATTTTGCATTTAAAAAACCTGAACACCCCTCATTTTGAAGGTGTGTGTGTGTAGAATGTTGCTCCTATTTTGATTTTGGAATTCACTCTTCAGTTGTCAAAATGCCGTCCAAGCAAGAAGAGCAGCCTATCAAAATTTTGCTCGCGCATCGCGAAAATCCGAGCTACTCGCACGCAAAGTTGGCAAAATCGCTAAAAGTTGCCAAATCAGCACATTACAAATGTAATTCAAAGTGTTTGGGAACGCTTGTCGACAGCCAGGAAGTCTGGATCAGGGAAATCGAAAACCGGAAGCCGCTGAGACGACAAAGAGAGTTGCCGGTAGTTTCAAGCGAAACCTAACCTATCTCTCCGAGATGCCGCAAAATAAGCTGGGTGTATCGTCTACAACCGTGCATCGAGGCAAAAAACGAGCCGGACTATCGACTTACAAGAAGGTAGTGACTCCAAATCGCGATGATAAACAAAATACGACGGCCAAAGCGCGATCCCGGAGGCTGTACACGACGATGCTGACGAAGTTTGACTGCGTGGTAATGGACGACGAAACCTACGTCAAAGCCGACTACAAGCAGCTTCCGGGACAGGAGTTTTATACGGCAAAAGGAAGGGGAAAGGTAGCAGATATTTTCAAGCACACACGAAACTGTCAAAGTTCGCAACGAAATATCTGGTTTGGCAAGCCATCTGTACCTGTGGCTTGAAAAGCAGCATTGCAAGCTTCCGGGACTGTCAACCAAGAAATTTACGTGAAAGAGTGTTTGAGATAAACGGCTGCTGCCTTTCCTGAAGAAACACGGTTGTTCCGTACTGTTTTGGCCTGATTTGGCATCTTGCCATTACGGTAAAAAGGCCATGGAGTGGTACGCCGCCAACAACGTGCAGGTGGTTCCCAAGGACAAGAACCCTCCCAACACGCCAGACTCCGCCCAATTGAGAAATACTGGGCTATTGTCAAACGGAACCTAAGAAGACCAAAAAACTGCTAGGACGAGCAGCAGTTCCAAGGCAAACTGGCTTTCTGCGGCGAAGAAGGTGGACAAGGTGGCTGTACAAAATCTGATGGCAGGGGTCAAGCGTAAGGCCCGGCAATTCGGATTTGGAAAAGCGGAAGCCTAACTGAATATTTTCCTGAATTTTATACTAATTGAACTTGAAAAAGAAATTTAATTTGATTTTTTAAATAAACGATTTCACCGATTTACACGCGTTTTCCCTTGACCAAATTTTGACCGTATCACCCTTTATTCGAATAAAATGTGGTTTGGCAGAACTTCAATATTACCTTTTGTGTGGGAGTGCTACAAATCGCCCAAAGTCTAACTATTTTTTCCCATAGATTAAATAAATAATAACATGCTTCCAATTGTAGGTTTTTTCAATATTTACCGAGAAATAAAATTCCACATTTAATAATATTTTTCCATCTCTGTTGAATTTGGCGACACTGCTCACATACTGTGTAGCATACACATCAACGCTAGTGTGCGTGTCCAATCATTCATAGAGCATTCTATGCCCAATGTATGGTGAGTCTTGTTGTCAATATTCTCATGGAAGAATAACAAACAAACCCTTTCATTTTGCCTTGGTTATATGCATGCTACCCAACACACGTGAAGAGCTGCCAAATGATCTACTTCATATTTGGGTGTAATAGTGGAGAGCGTGAAATTGTTTGTATTTTTTCTTGATTAAAATCAGTACGATTAACATACACACTTAGAAATTATGATTTTTACACGAGACCTAATCCATGTTTGTAAATAGTCCGGGAACGTAAAGTCGGGGAATGTAATAGTCAGGGATCGTAAAGAAAGATTTCGTGTAAAATTATGTCTCCTGAAACTGAAACATACGCAATTCGACAAAAGATGTGTTTGGTTGAATGTATTTTCTCATCTCTTTCAACACATTCTTATGCGCTAAAGGACGCTTACATGTGTCGGTCTCAGGGACAGAAATTTACACAAGATTTTGGTAGTGTGTATGTTCACAGATGGGAAGCAGTGGCAATTTTTCCGTATTAAATTGGTAGAAAATTATAAGAACCGAATATTTTGTGTGTTGCTAAACGATTAACGGTAAGTGAACGAATAAATTACACACTACCAAAATCTCGTATAAATTTCTGTCCCTGAGACCTACACATGCAAGCGTCCTTTAGCGCATAAGAATGTGTTGAAAGAGATGAGAAAATAAATTCAACCGAACATATCTTTTGTCGAATTGCGTATGTTTCAGTTTCAGGAGAAATAATTTTACATGAAATCTTTCTTTACATTCCCCGACTTTACGTTCCCGGACTATTTACAAACATGGATTAGGTCTCGTGTAAAATTCATAATTTCTAAGTGTGTAGGAATAACTTGTGTACTCAGTGTTCAGTATTCAGTGCATATTCACCGATTTCCACTGGAGGTCTGCTTATTGAGCTCAAGATAGGTTCCACTTCCCTACATGGAGAAGATAAATCAACCTTGGTCCCATCACTGCTGACCCATTTTCATTAGCACAACAGCCTATCGTCTTCCCATGTAATATTGACACTCTAACCTCGCCCTCATCGACAAGTTCATGGAAAGTAGGAATTATTTACAGGTAAACAAGCATGTTTCGATGTTAACCATCGTATCAAATTCACACTGAATTTTGTTGTTATATGAACGCACGATTACAGTTGGTTCTACCGAATAACTTATTCTAGGCCGCTCTGGTCTTGAAAGAGAGATCAGCTGACTCAACTGGCTCGACACTCAGTTTTGGGAGGAGTTTGGTATGCATGCATGCCTTTCATGATTCCTGCAATGGATTTATGCCTTTCTCTACATTTGCGGAACACTTTTAACAACCCCACCCCGTTGTTAGCAGCTTCGGCACTAGTGTGAGCGAGACAACACTAGTTTCGTGTGGAAGGAATATGTGCTTAACAGCAGTTAGGCAGATGAGCGGGTGTGCAGCACCATAAATCATACCGAAAGCTGAGTAGCCTGCGGGGCAAGGGTGGGATGTTGCTGGTCTCGTTGCCTTTGTTTGTCGTTTTTATCTACTGTGGTCGAACATGGAAATGTTGACAAAACGGTGAGTAAATTTAAATTAAATTTTACGATCTTTATCTGTCCAACGATCGTAAGGGAAGAATGTTGCGGTTGTGGTGGTTGCGACTCTCTCTCACTCATCCGAAGGTAGCAGCGAAGAAACATATTTTTTAATGCTGTTCAAGCAACCACTGGGTAAAATGTAGTGTGAACATCGCTACAACCAGGGTGGCAAATGCAAATGAACCGATCGACGAACGAGATTAGCTGCGAGAATCATTTGCATAAATTAGCGCTGTCCGGCCCGGTCGTACCCATCAGCCTAATCCGGGAACGGTAGCGTACAAACCCCACAGAGCTCGTTGGCGAATTCACCTGTTTTGCTCGCGGGAAACATGATGTTTTTGTATGCGGCTTCGAATCGAATGGTAATTTAAAAGTGGTGTTCTGCCGTGAGGGTCATCCTTGGAAACCGTTGAAATGCATATAACACATTTAACTTGATCGGATTTCTTAAGGACTGTTCAAATATTCATTGCCACTACGATAGTGACAGGAGTTTCATTAACCTTCTAATCGCAGACTCTTATCAGCGCCATCCAAAAATATTGCGTTACACAGCATTGCTCTTTCGATACGGCTAGTGAAGGTGTTAAAGTTCCCACGATTGCCCACCCACCCAAAATCACGCTCAAACGTCGTCACAGTTTAGTAACTCATTGTTGGCTACGGTCGATGACGTGCCAGGCAGTCTAGCAAAACCTTTCATTGATGAATGTCAGCCAAGCTCATGTGAGGCTTTTCACAATCCCCCCTCCTCCACACAAAAAAACGAAATCTGAACCGATAAAAAACCACTCACCGCAGGTGCATAAACGTCACGAAAGGAGCTGTCATGGAAATCCCTGCTGTTCTAATGTAAATAAATCACATCATTCACGCGAGGTGCTTTTATCAAGTCGAGCTGCCCGAGCTCCTTGCTACCCTAGCGAGTGTAATGAATAATTTTCATATTTAGTTTAATGTCGACACTATATTACGCTGATCATCAATCATTTGGCCTGCGGTGCAATGGCATGGTGATAATAACCCCTCGCTGTAACACAGACATGTGTGTTCCGAGCAATAAGCACCTGAGCAACCGTGTCGTGTAGGAATGGAACAGCTTGAGCTAGGGTAGCGTGGGTCTAGTTGGTAAAAATGGGTTTATGTTAGAGTAATAAGTTCCCATTATCTCCGGTGTACCCTTTGGCCGATTGGTTTTTGGTTTTTTCACCAGCCTGCATAGCATCGCACATACAGAAGGCGATAAGTGATAATTACTAACCCTTGTTGGGGAAGTGATTTACAGCTCGTAAGTGAGCTTCCGATTATCGGTAGCATGAACAGCAAATATTTGCTATTTTGGTATAGTCACAGTTTTGGTGCGAAGTGTGATTGTAGCGTTTCGTAACTCAAATTTGGTCCAATTGAATCATACCTTCGAAATGCCAGTCGAAGCTTTTGGAAAGATCACCTGATCCCAATGAAGCTGTGTTGTTAGTTGGAGCAGTTAGATGAGAACATTGCAATGACCGGGCTTCCAGCTAATGTTTTTGATCAGGCGAGTGTTTGTTTTCTTGCAAATACAACATTGAATTTAATATATGATGAATTAGAATTAGAATAATTAGAATGTGCTTGAAGGCTAATCGCAAAAACGAGGAAAAGAAAAACAAGTCTTAAATGTGTGATTGCATCAATTTCGTGAATGGTTGTTCAGATTTGGCAGAATTTCATGTAAATTTAAACCAGAAAACGCCTTAATCTACCTTGTTGTATGAAAGATTGCAAACATTGTTGTATGGCGCATGAAAGATAGTAAACAATTTCGTTGTTTACACCTCGTTTGGCTTGGAATTGAACGAGGTGGAAAATTTACACGCTTGTTTAAATTCATTAGTTTTTTCTGCGCTGTACAGAAAACCTGTCATCAAAAACTGCATTTGATGAAATTTGGACACACGCAATTGTTCGTAACTTTTTAGCGTGTGGGTAAAAATTATTGAAATTTTAACTGAATGTATTTCATTGTGTTGTGTCAATTGTGTAATGAGTTTCGTGAAAATCGGTCGAGTGATTTCAGTGATGGCTTCGAATGAAGAAATAGTGCGCCAACAAATTTTGGGCACTCACTTCGAAATCCCAAACGCTTCTCATCGATGGATCGGAAAACAGCTCGCAATCGAACATTCAACCGTAGCTGATGTGATCAAAACGTTCAAGGACCGTAAGACAACCAAGTGGAAAAATGGTAGTGGCAAAAAACGTGGCACATCAAATCCGAAGAAGGCCAGGATTTTATTGAACCAATTTAAGCGTTATCCCAACATTTCGATCAGGGATGTTGCGAAAAAGGCGAAAGTTTCAGTTTGTTTTGTGCAGAAAATAATGAAACGTTCTGGATTACATGTGTACAAGTACCAGACGGCACCGAACCGGAGCGATAAACAGAACTCGGTGGTCAAAACTCGTGCAAGCAAACTGTACAGGGAGTGGCTCACAAAACCGTGCTGCATTGTGATGGACAATGAGACCTACATTAAAGCCGACACCAAACAAATGCCAGGACAGGAACACTACGTCGCCACCGTTAGTTGGCCGTTCCGGAGAGTGTACGGAAGAAGAACTGTCGAAATTCGCCAAAAAATTCCTTGTCTGGCAAGCGATCTGCGGATGTGGCAAAATGAGTCAGTCCTTCATCACCTCTGGGACCGTCAACGGACAAATCTACCAGGACGAATGCCTCCAAAAACGACTTCTGCCCTTCTTGAGATCTCACGATGTCCCGACACTGTTTTGGCCGAATTTGGCATCTTGCCACTATGCCCGCCCCGTCTTAGACTGGTACAAAGATAATAATGTAGTTTTTGTACCAAAAGACGTCAACCCTCCAAACACTCAGGAACTTCGCCCAATTGAAAATTTTTGGGCAATCATGAAGGCAAAGCTCGTTAAAACTCCAAAACTGATAGAAAATGAACTTGAACTAAAGAAAGTGTGGTTAAAAGTAAGTAAGTAAGTCGGTCCTATCATTGCCCAAATTTTGATGAAAGGGGTCAAGGCAAAGGTGCGGGCATTTGGGTTGGGAGAAGAGGTTCAATAAACCAATGATGTCAAAACTTAACCATTTAGTAGTACTTTATTTCCAGAAAGTTTTGAAAAGAATCGGGCCCAAGGAAAATTTTTGGTGACCTATTTTGTGTGTCCAAATTTCATCGAATACAGTCTTTATTTGTTCCTCATTCATGGTGTTCAGCAAATAACAAAATTAACAATAAAAGTTCCTTGTGACGAAAATTCCAGGATTCTTTCAAGAACTTGCTATGTACGTATACAAGACCAGAGAGAATAGTAAAAGAGGAGAAAACGTGAAGCCAAAGAAACTTTACCAAACTGTCAAACTGGTCACCTTTCGAACAAGAAAAATGACAGTAGCAACAAGCAATTTAATGGAATCATAATAATGTATGTGTTGCCGTTCCGACTGTTTTTCTATTGAAACAATCAAATTCTCTAACTATTCATTCTGGACTAGGCTAAAGAAGACGAACAAATACGTCAGAATAGTAAACGGCGCTACACAAACACTTATAGAAAGGTGAATTTTGTTTAGCTAGCATATAATAGACAAATTCCCATATTTTCTTTCTTGTGTGTGTGTCTGTTCGGCTTAAAAAGCTTAAAAAGCCTGGCCTGTGCTTAGCACGGTGTTAGACTCACAAGAGCGATGACGAGACTCGCCCCCCGAGACCACGGTGAAGCGACCACTTTGGGGGCGGCTGTGCTCATGCACTTCTCTTATTTCCTCAGCTCTTGCTTTAGGCTATATCATGTTCCCATCTAGACGTGTACCGAGGTGGAGTAGCCGACAGTCATGACGTGCTCTCCTTCACGGCCACCACTGTGGGGCTCTCGCTTCTTAATTTTCAATTATGCATCGGCCTTGCTGGACCTCTGTTCTACGCTCCATTTACTCCATTCTTAAGCCGTGTAGCTTCCACCTACTATGCTCGAGCCATTTAGTTCGCACACCTTGACGCAATTGACTCGAGTAGCCCCCGACCGTGGGTGTATTCTACTCCGACGGAGGGTTCCGCATCAGTGGAAGTTCTCCCGAAACCGAACCACGGTGAGCCATTTAGCTCCCACCTCTTGTCTCAGTCGACTTGAGTAATCCCCGACGGTGGGTCCACCCTAAGCCGACGAAGAGTTCCCCGGCGGCGGAACTTCCCCCGAAACCAATTCTTCTGCTGTTACTGCTCACTCCAACTGACCAGTAGGGTGCCGAAGTCAGTCCAGAGATTCCGGTGGAGCCTAGCGTCTGGTTTGCTGGCGCCCCGACGAGCTGAAACCGGTGCTACGACGCGTTCTACTCAACTAGTCCCCGGCGGTGGATCTAGCCTACTCTGACAGGGAGGTCCCCGACACAGGAATTTTTCCAGACATGCTCTGGTGTCTCCTCCAGGTTCGCGCATATTGGGCAAAAAGGCGAACAAACGTGACCAAACCGATGCAGATACTTCCGGAAGCAGCCGTGTCCGGAGAGGAACTGCGTCTGATAAAAGCTCACTTCTCCATCCCAAGTAGCACACTACGATCATAGTTAGTTGTAGTAACTTGATTATGACTTAGCAAGTCATATTTATGTTATCTCAACCGAATGGCAACAAGTGTGCTACTAGGGATGCTTCCTATTTACCCAAACTGACACATTTGAGTAGAGCCGGTGGATCCACCTTCCTTTCCCCGTATTGTCCAACTCTTGCTGCCACTTAGCTATCGAATCCGATCTGACGATTCTCCTTGCGTTTCTGATATCCCTCCGCTGATAACATTCGACGTCTTCGAGCAAGGTGATACCAATGGGCGTCATGCGAGGGATAACGTGTGTGTGTGTGTGTCGGTGTGTTTGTGTGTGTGTTGGTTGGAAGGGGGGGGGGGCTATATGTGTGTTTGTGTTTGTACAATCTAACACCCACATAACACAACAATTCTTCAAGTACTCTGAAAAAAATTCTATCGTTATACCGACAATTAAATCACGGTCAGGATAACTATTGCATATAATGATTACAATAACGATGAAAATGGTCGAATTCACCACGTTCATGGCATTCTTGAGTATGGTCATGGTAACAAGGACTATTTTGACATTATGGCAAAGGTTGGATCAATTATTATTAATGTTCGTTTTGACATAGTCGGTTCAAAATCACTAAACTGCAATAGTCACCCTAGCCCCCAATAATGGTAAAATTTACTATCAAATTTGCCTCTGTGTAGCCATTGCACAGTGATCGGAGATGGTCAAATCACGAACTTAATTGTATAACGTCTTAAATACTAACTTTATTCAAAAAGTATCTTCAGATGAATTGTTCACAATTCTTTAAAAAAATCTTCGCCTACCATGAAAAAAAAAGTATAACGTGGTGGTAATTTCAAAGACGAGAACGTAAACATTAACTGCGGTCATCGCCTACTTATTGCAGCTACTAGTTTCATTGTCTATACGGAAGGAACAAAGTATCTAATATTGAGTATTTTTAAACTTTAAATTGAGTACTGTTGTTGAACTGGAGAGATGTGTAAATTTGATTCTGCACATTAGGTAAATATTATTCAATGGGTGAGTACTTCATTGACAATTCATTTTTGAGTAAAAATGGAAGTCATTTGCATACTTTTATTATTTGAAGTATATGAGATTTGAAAACAATAAATATGTTACGGTACTAAACTAGCCTTATTGTTAAAAATAGCGGACATTAAGAAACAAACAAAATCCATAAAATTGTCAAGAAAATTTATGTTTTTATTCTATCATCACGAGAAAGGCACTTTATTTTAAATGATGTATAATATTTGCTAACTAACCGTGCGGAAAAGTTCTCATTTTTTGGTTTTGACAAGTTTTATTGCATTAGTTTAAATTTACCCACCAGAAACTTTGGATACAGTTACTCAAATTTGAGTACTATGGCATATACTCAAATTTGGCTTCCCACACGGAACTCAAAAGTGGGTGAAATGAACTTAATTTTGGATACTTTGTTTCTTCCGTGTACATGTTAACATACACGGAAGAAACAATGTACACAAAATTGAGTATTTTTAAAGTCAAAATTAAGTAACTGTTGTTGAACTGAAGAGATGGGCAAATTTGATTAGGTAAAGATTATTCAATGGGTAAATACTTCATTGACAACTCATTTTTGAGTAAAAATGGAAGTCGTTTGCAAACTTTTATTATTTGACGTAAATCAGATTCAAATACCGAAAAAGAATAAATATGTTACGGTACTAAACTAGCCGTTATTGTTAAAAATCACGGAAATAAAGAAATAAACAAAATAAATAAAATTATCCAGAAAATGTATGTTTTTATTCTATCATCACAAAGAAGGCACTTTATTTGAAATATTCTAAAGCATTTGCTAACAAACCGTGCGGAAAAGTGCTCATATTTTGGTTTTTAAAGTTTTATTGCATTAGGTTAAATTTACCCACTAGAAACTTTGGGTACAGTTACTCAAATTTGAGTACTATGGCATATACTCAAATTTGGCTTCCCGCCCGGAACTCAAAGGTAGGTGAAATGAGCTTAATTTTGGGTACTTTGTTTCTTCCGTGTACGTAGCTATTCTTGGTTCTTGGTTTACCACCTTCTCCCCTTTTTACAGTCAAAGTTACAGTAAAACGAAGTTAAAAAGTGCTCTAACTTTGCAAGGAATGCATTAATCTTCATGCAGTCTTCACCGAAACATGTGATTTTATGATGTTCACATTGGTTTGAATAAAAGTTTGCGTAAAAAATATCATACATGAAAAATTAAGTAATAAAAACTAATTTTAATTGGGTTTCCACCGAAAACAATTTATAAACTACTTGACAAAGAATTTTTTATCTTCGACAAAGTTTCATATTTTGAGCAGACATTCGATTTTGCATTATTTGAAAAGGGCCTATCTTTGATGATCCATTATTTTCATCAATTTTTTTCTTCGGGAATGACTGCAAAAGCATTATTCTTAGAATTAATTTTAAATGTAAAAAGTAACAACTTCTTTTGTCGACTTAAACTACAAGCTCAACCAAAAGTTCCTTCGTTTAACCGTGGTTACGAAAGAAAAAGTCGATGAAGAGAACTGATTCTCTAGGATGGCCCTTTTCAATTGTTATCCGAGAAAAATTCATTCACCATTTGAACCATTGGTTGGTTGAAGGCGGTATCAAATGTATCACATATTTTACGAGGAAGGGACCAAATGCAATTTACAGTTATAGTTTCAATCATCGTCATTGATAGGCATTATAAGACCCTTTTGACTTGAACGTCCAAATATTTCATTAAAAGGAGGCAGCAAAGCAAAAGCAAACGAAAAAAAAGACGTCAATAGATCATTGCACGATGGCGTCATCAATGCAGTTTTGACAGTTCAGGGAGCTTGTTTACGGGGTCTTAGAAAATTTTCAGTAAGATGGGTTTGAGATTTTGTTCTATGAATTTATTACGATTGCAGTCTAAGCAGCTGGGAAACAGTCACCAGTGCTTATTATTACATAATTTCCTGAATCTAATAGTTGATTCCAGAATAAGCCATTGAAAAATTTCGTAAACGTAAACAAGCTCCCTGAACCGTGAAGTAAAGTGAGGTTAATACATTCCGTGCAATAATCTAACTTGGCGGACTTGTCTGGCAACGTAGATGGTAGACGGAATCAAATTGCATCATTTTTACCCATTAGGTATTTTCTATTTAAACTTTGGCTAAAATTGTTTCAATGTGTGTATTACACTGTGTTAGTTACATTAGTAGCTGTGCCATGGTTGCAAAGATGTAGTCGGAAGTACAGAAGCGGCGCAAACAAATTTTGTGCACGTTAATCGTTAATCGGTACAACGAACGTTTCACCAAAGATTTGAAGGAAAAGTGCGGTCAAAATAGATCTCCGTATGGTATAAAGGATCACAATCGGGTAGTGGAAGTTTTCAACAGGAATCCAAACTGTTCGGTTCGAAAAGTGTTGAAAAACTGCATTAAAGCAAAATTTTCGTACAAGATCCAAAACAATGCGTAAGACTATACACAGATAAAAATAAACATTGAATTTTCTGCGTTATCTAATGCACATAAAGCGAATGCTAGATTTGGCAGAAAATAATAAGATATTTCATGTAAATTTAAGCCAGATAACGCCTGAATCAAGCCTGTTGTATGAAAGATTGCAAACATTGTTGTATGCAAACACTGTTTACGCCATCTTTGGCTTAGAGTTAAACGAAGCGAAATATTACGCGCTTGTTAAAATTAATTATTTTTTTCTGTGTAGATAAAAAGAAACATTTAATTTTCAGCTTTGTCTAATGTACCTAAAGGGAATGCTGGATTTGGAAGAAATTAATGGGATATTTTATGTAAATTTAAGCCAGAAAACGCCTGAATATAGTCTAGCCTGTTGTGTAAAAACTTGCAAACATTGTTGTATGGCGTATGAAAGATTGCAAACAGTTTCGTTGTTTATGCTAAGGAGTTTGGAAATAATTGAGGGTAAATTTAAGGCGCTTGTTAAAATTCATCATTTTTTTTTTCTGTGTACACACGTACAAAATCCAAAGTTCTGGGAACTTCTGGGGCTCCTGTTATTTACTCCTCACCATAAGGTTGCCAAAGTTTGCCAAAAAAACCTATGATTTGGCAATTAATTTGCAAATTTCGAAAGCGGAGCACTCCATTCGTGACAACAATGACGGTTAATTGGCAGGTTTACCTAAAGAGGTGCCTCCAAAAGCGTCTACCTGTAGTTTTGAGGTCACACATTTGTGCTACGCTTTTATTGTCAGATATAGCTTCATTTAAGGAGTGTATCGAATATAAGCTATCCACATACATTTGCGTTGTACGCATGTATATGTGATGGTTTTTTATGCTCTGATCACTGCATGCTGTGCGTTTGACTGTCAGCTTTCTTTTGTTTACTTGTTTGTGCGGTTCAAATTCTGCGTTTTCAAAATGTCGCGTATTGAAAAGGAAGTGAAACTTAAGGTTCTGGACACATGGCTAAGCGAGAAGGGTATTACTATGCGAAAATTGGCGAAGCGGTTCGGAATTCATAATGCGAGTGTTAAAACCATCATTAATAAGTTTGGGGAACACTATTCTTCGGATGAGCTACCAGAAAGAGGCAAAAAACCCGGTTCTTCCAACCCGAAACTGGAGCAGAAAGTGGTATCTCTAATCATGAAGAACAAATCAATGTCAATACGTGATTTGGCCAAAAAAGCAGGAACGAGTGTCGGAATGATCCAGCGTATCAAGAGGCGAAACCACCTGAAGACCTACAAGAAGCAGAAAATCTCGAAACAAAGTGCAGAACAGAAGAAGCGAGCAGCAACAAGGGTCCGGAAATTGTATTCGCGTCTTTTGCAGCGTCCGGATGCATGCGTTTTGATGGACGATGAGACCTATGTAAAGGAGGTTTTAAAAACCCTTCCAGGTCCACAATACTTTACTGCCGTCGTTGGGGAGGATGTGAGCGATGCGGACAGGTCGATTCAAGTGGAGAAATTCGGTCGAAAGGTACTGGTATGGCAAGCAATATGTTCCTGTGGTTTGAAGTCAACCATTTTTTACACTATCGGAACTATAAATGCGGAAATCTATCGATCTGAGTGTCTCCAGAAGAGATTGTTGCCTTTATATAAGAAGCATAGTACACCTCCACTGTTTTGGCCGGATTTAGCGTCGGCTCACTATAACAAAACCACTCTCAATTGGCTTGCGGAAAAGGGTATAGATTTCGTTGAGAAAAATATCAATCCACCAAATTGCCTTCAGCGTCGACCCATCGAACGTTACTGGGCAATCGTGAAGAGGGTCTTCAAGAAGACTGGTAAGGCAGCTGGGAACATGCAGGAGTTCAATAAAATTTGGGCTCAAGCGTCCAAAAAATGCGATGCAACACTTGTCTGGAACTTGATGAAGAGCATTTCATCCGGTCTTCATTATGTTCAAGTTTAACCTCGTACCATAGAGGATTAATTTTTTGTATGAATAAAATATCGGTTTTCAACATAATTTGAAAGAAAGTTTGTGGATAGCTTATTTTCGATACACTCCTTAACTACTAGAAAGATATTCTTAAGGGGTACAAGGCTGAGGAGGTTCACTTCACGCTGAAGCATCTCAATCCTTCGAACGCACAGGAGCTGCGGCCTAGTGAGAAGTACTGGATCATCCTGAGGCTGGCACATCGGAAACATCATAAGGAAGTAAATTCGGAGGAAGGTATGAAGAAAAAAATGAATTTCGGCACAAAAAACAATTGGTACAAACGTTGAACAAGATTTTATGAGTGGTGTTAAAATGAAGATTTGTTCATTTGGGTATGGTAATGAAATTAAGTAAAGCAAACAGGGGAAAATTAAATAATATGTTTTGTTTAATTCTCTGAAAGTTTGAATCTACTCGGTTGAATGGGTGAGTTGTGCTAAATTTTATCTTGTGATGCAATTTGATTCCGTACACCCTTTATTCTCTTTAGACTAGACGAGACTTGACAAATTAAAACGTTGGATGGATGCATAACGCTACAGAAATACTTTTAAAAGCGGGATTCTGTTCAGCCTGCCTAGAATAAATAAATTCCTATTTCTTTAATTTCCGAGACTTTCTGGTTGATTTCTTTCTGACGAACGGAAATGTAGATGACTTGATTTGAAAATATAGATCTTTTTTACAAGACCAATTATGCTGCGTGTATCCATTGTTTCATTTCAACAAAACTTTTTTTCCCTAAAAAAATCGACGCAGTCGTAACTGCGGTTCACGATATCGCCAAATGTTTTCCGCCTCACGCATAGAAAATTGCGTGTTGGAGTTATCGGCACTGGATTTTTCCGCCTCTCTTGGTTACACGCGCGAGCTCCTAACTCGGTTCCTAGAAGTCCTATAAATCGACTTCGGCATATCAAAGACTGGAAAATGAGGCAATTTGGGTGTTGAAAATTAGTGCTTGAACGCAAACAGGTTCGTTTTGTTTTCAGCTTACGACCCTTACGAATAATTGATGGTTTTTCCTCATACCCCATAGCTTACAACCGAGGTTTTCTAGAAGGGTGACAAAATTTTCACGGATCCATTTAATTGTGGAAAGCTTTCAACGTTATCGGAATTAAATGGAAGTTCCGAAGCGAAATGGTCTGAAATATGTCGTGGAAGCGAGAAAATCTGTGCAGTGGTGGCAATAAAACGCCTTATCTGCCTTCCGAGCTGATATCACGCCCCGAATAATAAAAGATCCAATAAATAGCTCCTTCAGTGCTGTCGTCGGGGTCGTGAAAAAATCATTCCCTGAATGGTGAGAGAAGGCAGCCACTGTGCATTTTAAGCCATCCAATGAATCAAAAGGTCCGAAGGTGAGGTGTATAATTAAATCGAAAATAATAATTTTAATCACTCCTAAAACCCAAATGGCAGTGGACATTGGCCTTTCAGAAGGCGGCTCTGTTATTAAAATTAATTGTTCAATCACCTTTTGTTGTTTTGACCACAATTAGTCTTGTCCCGCAGCTTACTTACATTTGTCCCGAGATCGTTTACATCAACATGATTACAGTCCCCATGGTGCTGCCATCGAATTTGAAAAATGCTTCCCATTACATTCCATCCTTAAAGGCCACGAACCAAATTGTATGCAAATTGAAAGTACAAATTATTTTAATTGTAACCTTTTTGTTATTTTTTTTATTGCACTCCATATCGACAGTCAGAACGAATAGAAATATTTTCCACTGCGTTCAACCCCCTTTTCATAAAACTTTACGATCGACAATCGATCATTTACCGCAACTATGTCTCGCACATATACAAAAGTGCATCGTAAAAGAAAATTATCACAGACCATCTCGGTTCGGTTTGTGCCAGCTGTGGTAAACACCAACAGCCCCAATCGTACAATCTGACATAAACACTGACCATTCCGTGTGTCACTGGCATTCACGATTGCTAAAATATTGAATCAAATCGTAGAAGAATGGACTCACCTAGAAAACACTGGAAATTATTTTATTATTATAATTAAGGTGTTATGTGTCGATGTAGTTGGTCCGTCGCTCGATAATCGAATGGGAAGGGATGCAATTATGAACGGGTAAGTCTGTGCTCTCCATCGTGTAATTCTATTATTTATGGTGAGATTAACACCTCTCGGCGTCGGTTCGAGGGATGTAATTTGATTTTATGCCGATACCTATGGTCATTGTTGCTGTCTGGGTTTCAGGGGAAAATAACAGGGATGAAAACCCGGTGCAAACAAAGCAGATATTGATCTGAATTTTTAGGGTTTCCAACAGAAAACTAAAACAGATGATTGTTCTAAATGTTAACTCAATGGGTCAAAGGGTTGACGATGAAAGTTTAAATGTTTTATTGAACTGAACTGTGGACTTTTGATGACATAATAAACAAATTTCATGCCAACTCGTCTTCGTGGCTGGCAGCATCCTCTCAGAATCCAAATAAACTTTGTGATTGTGTAGACTATGTCTTTTCAAGTAATTTTGTCTACTTTGTTTTTTCAAAATTTATCTAAACTACCATTTGAAAAGGGCCTAAGTTTTTTGATCGATTTTTTTTATATCAACATAACTCAAAAAGGACATAACTTACAAAAACGTGATTGTTGATTGACTTTTAGAAAATCGTCTATAGTTTTATGAAAAAGAAATTGTAATAATTATAAGATCGATTTTTACACACTTAAACCAATATTATAAAATTTAATTTCAATTTTCAAAAAATGGCGTTCTTAGAACTGGACGATTTTCTTTTTCTAAATAAAAGCAACAGAATTGTCTGCAAGTTCGCCATACATTGCTAGCGACACTTTTAAGAAAAGAAAAACTTACGACAACCATTTCATTTGCTATTTTTACCCCGTATCGCGCCAACTCATATTATAATTTGGTCCTAGCAATCTCACAAAAGCTAATCAAATTTAATTATAATGAGAATTTGGGTTTTTTTAGGGTCTCTGAATGTTCAAAAAATCATGGCTACCATTTGAAAAGGGCTTACGCTATTCATGAAAATTTTAAATTTATGATTAATAGTGCAACTGAACTGCTGTACACCCATAAAGTTTCTTTTGATTCTGAGAGAGTGAATTCTTGAAATTCGTCAACTATCCTACAGACTATCTGAATTCCAGACAGACAGACAGACAGACAGACAGAATTCAATAATGGCTGAAGCTGGAACTTTGCCTTTTGAACTGTTAGCAGCACAATCAACCGCGCGAACGGCTATTCGAATACCGTCAAAGGAACATTGCTGGTTTTATCATGGTTTTATAGTATTCTTGAAGTCTAATTCATGCTCTCCAGAACCCTTATGAAACCAAAATTGTTACTTTGGCGTATTAATAACACTCTTCCTCTCATTCAACGAGCATCTGATCGTCTGTCTGAGCTAACAGGTACAGGGCTACCCATTGTTGGTCAGCTCATAAGGCAAAGCAACCGTGTTTGGCATGCACCAAAGCCATCGATTGTGTGGAACGTCAAAAGAAGAATTCGAGCCGGATAAAGTTCGCCCAATTGTCCAGCAGCTGCTTTCAACTCACTTTCACAGAACGACGGTCATCTATACAGACGGTTCAAAGTGTGAAGAAACGGTAGGAGCTGCGTTCCATACCAATGGCTTAGAAAAAACATATAGCCTCCCGAAACATTGTAGTGTATTTTCTGCAGAAGCGTTTGCTCTGAAGATGGCTGTGTCGATTCCAAACATCGACACAGGCATTCTGATCCTGACTGATTCTGCGAGCTGCCTGCTAGCCTTGGAAACAGGTAAATCAAAACACCCGTGGATACAGAAGATCGAAAAATTCGTGCAAAACAAACCTGTCCAATTCTGTTGGATTCCTGGACACGCCGGTATTAATGGAAATGTCGCAGCTGACCGATTAGCCAACGAAGCTAGGCGACAAGCCTCCATCGATACACCTATCCCAGATGAGGACGGTTGGAAGACAGTGAAGAAAGACACACAGCGCTATTGGGATAACCAGTGGTACCAATCGAGGGATGCAAAACTGAGGGAAATAAAACCAGATACACAAAGATGGCCCGATCATGATAGCGCAGCTGACCAACGTGCGCTAACACGACTGAGGATTGGCTACACGTGGCTTGCCCATACTTTCCTGCTGCAGAAAGAACCTCCACCCATTTGCGAATGCTGTGGGACGTTACTGGATGTAAAACACATTATACTAGAATGCAGAAAATACGAGAAAGAAAGACAAGAGAACTTAGCAGTAGATTAGCACAACAAGTCTACGGGAGGCCTTGAATAATACAGAAGATAGTGCAGCAAAACTCTTGAAGTTTTTCACCAAGCAAAATTATACAAAAAACTTTAACCAAGAGTGAAGTGATCTAAGAGAAGATGAAAAGTGAATAAAGGAAAACAACAAATTAATAAAAAAAAGACCATTGAGAAGAAAATTAGAAATTGAAAGTATCAAATTGAGCAGAGGCAGCAGAAGAAGAAAAGAAACTCTATGTTTTTCTTATTTCAGATGATATGTAATGAAGTGAATGAAAATGAAAATACCATAAAAAGCGATAAAGATGGATAAAAAGGTAACAATGGACGATCCCAGGAAAGTAAAATGTTACGGAACTAATCAAAAGTAGATAGAAAGAAAGAAGAGAAAAATAGGGATAAATAAGCAAAAAGAGTGATCAAATAAGAAGCGCAAACAGAGAAATAAGAAAAAAAAACTGGAGAAAAGAAAAGCCGGGAAAGGCATATTAGGGTAAAGAAGAAAAGGATATAAAAAACAGGTGAAAGGAGCGAACTAAATCGAACATTCCGATAAAGGATACTAGAACCCTTAAAAACGAAGTCGGTCAAACGGCAAGAAGATAATACTGGAAATATTATACAATATTTTTTGACACGAATGCACCCTTCTGGTGTAAAGTGTCATAAATAAAAAAATAAAATATCTTCAAAAACGTGTGTTACCTCTGATCCGAAAGCACAAAGGTCAAACTCTGTTTTGGCCTTATTTAGCGTCAAAACATTATGCGCGTTCCATAATGGACTGGTATTGCGAAAACGGAGTCGAGGTTATAGAGAAGGCGATGAATCTTCCAAATTGTCCGCAAATAAGGCCCGTTGAAAAGTTTTGGGTTTTGATGAATGCAAAACTTCTGATGCATGGTTAGTATCGGAGTCATTGTTTGTTTTGTTTGCAATGAATCCGGTTTTGACTGATAAAAGGGCGTGCTTTTGAAGAGTGCTGTCACTCACAAATGGTTTAAATAGCGGAAACTTTCAAAAAAACTAGATTCATTGCCAAAAAAATAAACAATGACGCTGTAACAACACCGAATTCTTCATAATTTCTCAAAAGTGATGAAGTAACTCGACATGCACTAAACAAAGAATACGCGTGACCTGGCGAAGTCAATGATTAACTAAATAAATATTACTGTTATTTGATCATTGTATAACTAAAAAAAATGTATTTGTAAACTACACTCCGTAAAAGAAGTATGAGCTTAAAAAAACAAGTTTTTTATCTGTACCCATAATTAATGATACAGTCTTTATAATATGGCAAAAACATAAAACATTGCATTTTTTTATAAATGTAACTCAAAAACTACATCATACCAGATATGTAAAAATGTCTAAATTCTTAAATGTTTTAGGAAAAAAAAATGAGGAGGATTTATTGGTTCAGAGATAATGAAAACCATGTAAATTAATATATTTCATTGATTTTTTTGACTTCTATCGAAATTTAGGTCTATTGTTATGTTTTTTCAAAAAGAAAGCATTTTATAACCCTTCATTTATGTATTACGTTACAAAAATTGTTCAAAAGTTATATTTTTTTGAAAAAATGTTCGAACAACTCTGTCACGTTTTTTGTATGGACCTTCAAATATTTTTGTATGGATTCCCAAACCCCCCTTACTGCGTGACATTGTTATTGAATCTTCCCTAACGTGGAAATGGTCGCCCTTATGCCAAATGAAAAAAAAAAATACAATATTTTTTTAATAAGGATCTAAACTACCAGTTATTATGAAATTTTGAAAGATCGTATACCTTTTTTTCAGTAGAATTGCTGAATACCTGCATATTAGCACGATAAACTTGAAGTCGATTAACACCGTCAAACAGTGGTGACCCGAGTGATGGACCTCTACTAGCGGATTAGACAATCCGTAGTTCTAATCTTAGCAGTTCTCAATGACTGCTGCCGCTCTAGGGGGTTAAGTAATAGAAGATAATACTTAGTTAAATTCTTTTGGGACCTAAGAGTCCCTCGAAATAATCAGTATTTTAGTATGAATCAAATAGACAGTCGTAAAAAAAAATCTTACCAAATTCTTGTCGGATGATTCATTGAGGTACTAAGTCAGTTTAAATTTTGGTCTATTTTTGTCCTTCAGAATATCAATGAAATTTGATCATTAAATCGTTTTTTGATGACAACGATGATAATTTTACATGAAAAACTAAAGCTTTTTTCATAAAACAAACATTACAAGAACATTCATGCTGATGCCATTAATCTTAGGGCAAATTTCTATAGTCTGGTTAAGTTCCAATACACTGAATACACTGAATCAGTAGAACGTTCTCATTCCAGAGAATGTATGGTTTGCTGTACTGGTTCATATACGTTGATTTTGTACGTAATCAATTAGTCGTTTAATTAAGACTTTTAATCTGATCTTTTTCATATTTCCTGTAAAAATCACAATTCTTCACTGCAATCATTATCTAATCGCTGCATTTCGAAACCAGATAGCACACATGCTTACTCAGTAGAGACCTCCCATAAGTGCCATGGATTGTTGTTTAGGTTGGCATGAATTCATGAGGGCCAAATTTTCCTGCAATATTTCTAATGCTTGCTGAATGATTGTGAACGATTTGTGTACACAATTATTATTATTGTTGACAAGAAAATAATAGGCAAACGTCTCATCTTTCAGATGCCTCTCTTGTACAAATTGAATCTCTGTATAAAGATTGGACCACACTCCCAAATTAAACTATACTAGATGAATATATGATAAGTATTTAATTTTACTCTTGCCAATATTTTGAAACCATCAAGGCCCACTTCGTGAAAAGTTCAGCTCGCAACTGCTAACCAACTGTCAACATGAAGCCTGCTGCGTCTCCTTTGTCCGTTCTGGAAACAATGTGTTACGGAAATAAACCCAAAGCATGCCTTTGGCCGCCGATTTACGACTGCAATTTCCCGATTAGCAACCTGATTTGCATAACAGAGTGTAAATTTGTCCAACAACCAGGTTCCTGAAGTGCCACCGCACGATAAGCGCAATATTTACGGTACCTCTAGCGTTATGGCTTGTATTGCGATGAATAACGACTTGCACGCTCGTCTGCGGTGTTGGTGGTCGCCCGTGGAAAATAATTGAAAAGTGTTGAAATTACGATTACCGTCTTTTGTACGGGCAAAACGGTCACGAACCCTGCCGCGCTTGCATGCATGTCGTCTGTCATAAAGTTAACCATATAACTCAAGCCTGCCTTTTCCCCGGTTATCGTTTCAGCAAGTGGCCACTCCAACGGTGGTGAAGAAAATCCTACGCTTCAAGCAGGAAAATCCCGGCATGTTTGCGTGGGAAATTCGTGATCAACTTCTGGCCCAGCGCATTTGCGACCCAAACACGATACCATCGGTGAGCTCTGTCAATCGGATACTGCGGAATGGAGGCCTCTGGACGGACGACATGACGTCAAATGGTGAGTGTAACTCTCGATCAGGGGGCAGCTGTTGTTTGTTTTATTAAATAATTATTATATTATCATTATCACCGTCGTTGTCGTCATTAAGTTCATAATCACAATGACTCTAATTAGATTTGCATAATTTATCGTCCTTTTCCAACCGGCTGCGGGTAGGCCGTACTGGCTCGTGCCGGCAGGTTTTTGTTCTTCTTTCTACAAGAAAGTGCAGTAAAGTCATTTTCCGAAGAATTAGCATCAACATCATCAGCAGTGTAAGTTTTTTTTCGCGTTTATGTCTTCACCTTCTGCCAGAGGTCTTCCAAAAAAAGAAGGTGTCTCCATTGGGGCTGACCGACATAACACCGGAGGCTAAGACCTGACCGCACACATGTTCAGTTGGACCTCAAAAGGGAACCTTAAGTAATGAGTAATTGCACTCATATTTCTTGCTTGCACGTGCTCACCCGGTGATGATGCCTCACTTCGGTTTTACCTCGTTCGTCATCCACCAGGAGCGAGATAATGATCATGTTTGTTAAAGCGTAATCGCTCTCATTGAGCACACTCGCAATACACACTTTCGGTGGTGCCGGCGATGGTCCGCGAGAACTTATCATTAGTGAGGTCTGCTGCTTGCTACTCTATGCAGAGCCAATATTCACCTTCCGACCTCCGGAGAGTAAAAGGTACAATTCGATAATAATTGCTCTACTTGCGATCGGTTTGGGATAATCAATGGGTTTTGGGAGAATATGGAAGGCTTTCGTGGAAAAGCGATCTTGAGTTCTTAACAGGTTGTTTTCATTGTTTCTGTGTGCCGGTTTATGGCGGCGGAGCAGTCGTTCAAGGAGTAATAAGCGATGATGGTGTGAAAAGAAGGCGCGATATCGGCACACCAAGGTCTTTCATCAACGCGATATGAAATGCAAATTTCGGTTATATTGATGCAGACTGGGAGGATTGCTTTTTTGATTTGAGATTTATCGGTGGACAGGTGATGATGCGTTAACGCTTGGATCATGTCTGGGTTGTGATGGTGAATTTTACAGTGTACAATTTTAAGTATAAATGATTTGAAAAATGTCGACAGTGGCATTTGATTTTCAATAGACATCATTTGAATAAATTTGATGAGGTTTTGTGTGTCCATCCAACTCCCTGTATATTGTAAACATATGGCTGGTTAATTCGCTACAATATGTCATATTTATAATAGGATTAAACTATTGAACTATTTTCAGGATACCCTATTTCATATCAACCCAGTAAATGACTTTTAACTTCAAGCAAAAATTGAACCAATATGTATTTATTGGAGAATATAATATGCAGTTTGCCAGGCTCTATGAAACCTTCTGTTTGTCGCTACTTTTCTTTCTGTTCTGTTTGACTTCACAGCTAAAAAAACATACACATTTATAGTGTAAGTGTGGTTCTAACTAAGCTCAGCCGGTAAAGACTCAGCTATAAAACAATACCATGCTGGAGGTGACTGGGTTCGATTCCCGGTCGGGTCTAGGAATTTTTCGCTACGGAAATTTTCTCGACTCCCTGGGCATAGAGTATGATTGTCTTGCCACACAACCATAATAATGCAACAAAAATGGTACCTGGCATCGAAAGCTCTCAATTAATAACTGTGGAAGTGCATTTGGAACACTAAGTTGAGAGAAGCAATAAGCGAATTTTGAAAGCAATAAGCTTGAAATGCTACTAGAAGAAGTGGAAATGTCTGAAACATTAAATACATTGTCCAAAATGTTTTAAGCAAAAACTCATCTTTGTTAGAACTATTTCATGAAAGTTGCTGCTTCCCTAGTAGCACACTTGTTGCCATTCGGTTAAGATAACAAAAATATGACTTTCTCAGTCATGATCAAGTTACTACAACTACTTATGATCGTAGTGTGTTACTTGGGTTCGTGTGGAATGACATACCGTTTTACATGCTCGAATAATTATATCACAATTGACATTCAGATTTTTTTCTGTGTAATTCTACTGTATGGTGGAAGCGATTCGGCAAGCGTTTTCATCTATGTTTTCCTTCATTGTGCTCTGGTATTTTTGTGATCCTAGTGCTTTTATGAAACTTATGTTTAATCTGGTGGCATTCTACGGTCAACTTTAATAACACCGAGAATATTGGTGGAAGCCATTTTAAGCCGTTTTATGCTGTAAATTGTTTCCATGCTTTCGGCTGTTGAATGTTTGAGAATACCATTTCAGTCCATCATTATGCCCTTGTGTAACTCCGATGCACAGCTAGTTTGGTTGTCTGGCGTAGATTGACGATCAAACTGATTTGGCTGGTGTCATTAAGGCGTCATTGTACCTTATTCTGATGTCGATGTCTTTAATTAGGTCAATTAGCTGAGAATGATGAACTAAGTTGTTTAGCATGCGATTTATGGATGTTGCACTCCGATTCATTAAAATCTTTGTCCACATTAATTCGGACACCTTCAAATCTTTGTAACTTTTGAAGTATTGCACGTAGGAATGAAAAATTTCACTGTGGTATAGCTGAGAGTCAATGATAGAAAAGACTATGATTGATGTTTACATTTCCTGTTTAGTATTCAAGATGGCGACGAAAGAAAAACAAGTGCGCGAGCGAATTTTGTACGGGCGTACGGCAAATCCTGACTTGTCAATGCGGGACCTTGCAAAAACATTGGATTTGCCTAAATCCACTGTTCACGATGTGCTCAGATCATTTTCGGAACGTTTGACGGTGGAGAGGAAACCGAGAAGTGACAAAAACATTGGACGCGCTGATCCTGTCATGGACCGAAAGGTGAAAAGGATATTAACAAAAACCCAACTCTCTTCATTCGAACGGTGGCTCGTAAAATAGGGATGTCGCCTGGTTTTGTCCAAACATCAAAACAACATTTGGAACTTAAGTCGTATAAAGTAAAAACAGTTCCAAATGGCATCGACAAACAGAACTTGGCAGCAAAATCACGGGCTCAACGTTTGTACTGCGAATATTTGACGAAGTTTTCATGCGTTGTTATGGACGATGAAACTTATGTCCTGGAGGATTTCAAGCAGCTTCCAGGGTTGGCTTTTTCTGCTCTGGCCAGAAATGCTACAGCTGAGCATTCCAGAACGAAGAAGGCTTCGAAATCTCCCAAAAAATACCTTGTGTGGCAAGCAATTTGCACGTGTGGCAAAAAGAGTTAATCTTTCGGCACTACAGGCACAATCAACAAGGAGGTCTATCAGAAAGAATGTCTGCAGAAGCGATTGCTAACCTTCATCAAAATTCACAAAGAAAAACCTTTGTTCTGGCCCGATTTGGCATCATGCAACTATGCTAAAACTGTAATGGAGTGGTACCAAGCAAATCAAGTGAACATTGTACCAAAAACCTCAAGCGGAAGCGGAAGCTTTCTGGAAAGAAGCAAGGAATCAAAGACATCAAGCACTTCCAGCAAATTTGGACAAAGACGGCTTCTACGATTTCTGAAGATTGTGCACAAAACCTAATGGACGGAGTTAAGCGCAAAGTTCGAAAATGTTATGCAAATACCGAATAGCTATGTTTTGTCTTCACGAATTGTTAAAACACATCCCATGAATCTGAAATCTACAACTATAACTATCTATAAATATAATGCGAAATTTATGTTTTATTCATGTTTTGAGGTGTCCGGATTATTGCGGATACAGACCTTATTATTATGTGATGACTGAGCTTCAGGATGCATCAATTAAGATGCATAAATTAATCAATGCATCTTATTAATTTAAGCATTTCCGTTTGCCTTGCGTTCCATAACGTAGCTGAGTGATGAATTAATAATTATGGTAAATTAAATTTAAAAACATTAACCGAATGGATAAATAAAATCATCAGAAAAAACTTCAAACCTAAAATTTAATTGTATTTTTCATTAAAAATTTCGTTACTTAAACAAATAACCTTGAAAAAAAATTTTTATGAAATTGTATTATTAATGTTAATGTACGATTTATATATATTTTATATATATATATATATATCAACTGATGAATTTATGCTTTAACTTTTAACGACTCAACTAATTTAATAATAAAGGAATTACGGAAAATACGTATCAAGAAATAATAGTATCAAGAAATAAAGAAATACAGAAATGAAAGTTTGTAGGATTCAAGCAGTAAGGAAATATAGAAATAAATCAAAGTAAGAATGCAGATATAAAGAAACAAAGGCAATATATGGAGAATCTTCTAAATGAATAGAGGAAAGAACAGGTATATTTATCCTTTCTTCTCGGACTAAAAAATCAAAGGAATGTAGGGCAATAAATAACCTAATGCATTGAAAAATAAAAAAAAACAGGAAGTAATGAATACAGGTATTAGGAGACTGAAATAAAGAACTAAGCAATTAAAGAATAGAAGAATATTGAAAATGAACGAAAAATAGCATGAAGAAATTGTATAAAACAGAAATAAGGGAAAGAAAAACTAAATGAATAAAGGAATAAACAAATGATTGAACAAATAAAAAATGAAATAAAGGTATGATGAAAAAATATATGAAGAACTAAGATTTAAAACAACAAAAGGGTTAAAAATTGAAAAGATTGAAAAATAAAAAAAAATGGAATTAAACAATGAACTGTTTGAAAAAAGGAATCTTAAAACAATAAAAAAAATGTTTGTAATGAAATTTTATTATTAATGTTAATGTAAGAATCACAGAAATGAACTAATGAATTGATGCTTCAACTTTAAAATGACTCAATGATTAAATAATCAAGGAATTATGTATCAAGAAAGAAAAGTATAAAGTAATAAAGGAATGAACAAATGAAAGATTGAAGGAATCAAGCATTGAGGAAACATAGAAATAAATCAATAAAAGAATGCAGATATGAAGAAATTAATGAAGAAAAGAATATTTATCCTTTATTCTCGGAATGAGAAATCAAAGGAATATAGAAAAAAAGGAAAAACAGGAAGTTAAATATAAAGGTGTTAGGTAACGCATGAGTTGGAAAAAAATCAAACAAAAATAAGAAAGTTAGTAATAAAAATACAAGAATATTGAAAATAAAAAGAATCAGTAAACAAAGCACTAAACTGAAGTTTAAATGAACAAAAAGAGGCATTAAATAATTAAAGAATCAAGAAATTATTTTAAACAGAAATAAGGGAAAGAAGAAATAAAGAAATAAGGGAATCAACAGATGAAAAACAGAATAAAAGTTTGAAGCAAAAAGGAATCGAGCGCTAAATAATTGAAATAACAAAGAGGTAAAGAATTGAAGAAATTGAGCTATAAAAAAATAATAAAGCAATTTACGGGTTGAAAAAAGGAAATCAGGAACAATGAAATAAAAAATATTTTTTTAATGAAATTTTACTATTTATGTTGATGTAAAAATTACAGAAATGAATTGATGTTTTAATGCTTTTTGGACTCAATTAACAAAATTATAAAGGAATTAGGGAAAATATGTATCAAGAAATAAAAGCATAAGGTAATAAAGGAATGAATAAATGAAAAATTGAAGGAATAAAGCAATGAGAAAACATCGGAATAAATCATAAAAGAATGCAAACATAAAGGAATAAAGGAATGGGATAGTTTTCTAAATTAATAAAGGTTAGAACAGGTGTATATATCCCTTTTTTCTCGGAATAAAAATGAAAGGAATATAGGCAAATAAATAACTTAAGGCAAACGAGAAGTAAAGAATACAGGTATTAGATCGGAATAAAATAAACCAGAAATGAAGAACTGAGTAATAAAACAATAGACAGCCTGTTGAGGTGGCGGATTAGTCCGTGCATCGACCTACCCGGCAGTGGGATGTTAGGCAAAGTGTGATATCCTTGGTTCAAGTACTACTTTACCCATGCCCTTTTGCTCAGTTTTCAATACATCTATTCTATTTCCAACCTACCGTACAACTTACGAAACTTTCAAAAACTTTCTCTTCATATTTTTCATTCATTTAGCAAACATTACTGTCCACTATTGGTGCCTCATGGTGATGAGCGAACATCTCCTTCTACAAAATAAATTTATGTTGAACGGAACGAATACAGGAATGACGAAATGAAAGAATTAAGAAATTTAATAGCAAAGGAAAAAGGAAATGAAGAAATAAAGGAGTTAAAAAAAAGAATATACAAATAAAGGAACAAATGAAAAATGGAATAGTGGGATGAAGAAATATAAGAATGGAGAGCTAAAGAAATGAAATAACAAAAGGGTAAAGAATGGAAAGTATTGAGCAATAAAAAATGGAATGAACGGGTGAAAAATGTTAGGAAATAGAGAAATCTAGAAACCATGAAATATAAAAACTAAAAAGTGAAGAAATCAAGCAAAAAGGAATGAATGAACAAAAACAATGGAATGAAGCAACAAAAAAGTAGAAGAATAGAAAAATAAAGAAATGAAGGCATGGAGGAATCAACCAATGATGATTGAATAAATAATTTAATAAAGGAATATACGTATAAAATATTCATACAATGAAGTAATAAAGAAATGAAGGAATCAAGAAATATAGAACTAAATTAATGAAAAATTAAAAGATGAGAAATAAGTGTACAAATACGAAAAAAGAGTAATAAAAAAGGGGGAAAAAGGAAGAGAGAAATGGAAGATTAAGAATAGAAGAGTTAAATTAATGAAGAAACAAAGAAATAAAGAAATAAAGGAATATAGGAACAAAGGAATGAAGGAACAAAGAAATAAATGAACAAATCATGAATAAATGAATGAATTAGTAATAAAGGAATGAAGTGACAAAGATATTAAGGGATCCGGAAAAAAGAGGTTAATTTTATCTCATCACTGGTAAGGATCAAAGATATAATGGAAGAAGGGAAAAAAGGAATCAAGTTATAAAGGAATAAAGGATTCAAGAAATAAAAAAAGGACATAAGGAATAAAGGAATAAAGGAATAAAGGAAAAAAGTAATAATGGAATAAAAGCATCAAGGTAAAAAGGAATAAAAGGAATGAAGGAATGTAGAAATATAGAAATCAATTAATAAAAGAAAAAAGGAATAAGTGAATAAAAGAATAAGGGAATAAGTAAATAAAGGAATAGAGGGACAAAGGACAATGAAGGAATAAAGGAATAAAGGAATACATGAATAAAGGAATAAAGGAATAAAGTAATGAAGGAATAATAGAAATAAGAATGAAGGAATAAAGAAATAAAGGAATGAAGGAATAACCGAAAGAAGGAATAACCGAATAAAGGAATAAAGGATAAAGAAATACAGGAATAAAGGAATGAAGAAATGAAGGAATAAAGCAGTGAAGGAATGAAGGAATAAAGGAATAAAGGAAAAAAAGGATTAAAAGAAAAAAGGAATAAAGCAATTGTGGAATTAGGGATTAAGAAATAAAGGAATGGCGGAATCAAAGAATAAAAGAATAAATGAATGAAGGAATGGAGGAATAAAAGAATAAAAGAATGAAGTAATAAAGGAATGACGGAATACAGGAATTATGGAATGAAAGAATAAAGGAATAAAGGAACAAAAGAATAAAAGAATAAAGGAATAAAGGAATAAATGAATGAAGGAATAAATCAAAAACGGAATAAAGGAATGAAGGAAAAAAGGTGTATAGGAATAAAGGAATAAAGGTATAAATGAATAAAGGAATAAAGGAATAAAGGAATGAAGGAATAAAGGAATAAAGGAATAAAGGAATAAATGAATAAAGGAATAAAGTAATTAAGGAATAAAGGTATAAAGAAATAAAGGTATGAAGGAATAAAGGAATGAAGGAATGAAGGAATCAAGGAATAAAGGAATAAAGGAATAAAGGAATAAAGGAATAGAGAAATAAAGGAATAAAGGAATAAAGGAATGAAGGAATTAAGAAATGAAGGAATAAAGTAATTAAGGAATAAAATAAGAACGGAATAAAGGTATACAAATATAAAAGAATAAAGGAATAAAGAAATCAAGGAAAAAAGAAATCAAGGAAAAAAGAAATAAATGAACAAAAGTACAAAAGAATAACAGAAGGAATAAAAGAATTAAGGAATAAAGAAATAAAAGAATAATGCAATAAAGCAATAAAGGAATTGAGAAAAATAATTAATAAGTGCAGCACAGTTCGATCTAGACATTTTTTCGATTTGCGGGGCATTGGGTATGACTATACTTGCCATACAATTATATTAAAGCAATGCTGGTACTGAAACAATACACTCGAAATGTAAAATATGACAAAAGAAGAATTAATGGCTCTTTTACTGATAGTTAAATTATCGAAAACTCTACGATTCTTATAAAAATTAGAGAGTATAGAGAGCTTCCAATAGTTTCTTTGTACAAACAATCTACCCTGAAGCCCTGCATTTCTTTTCAAAATGAATAAAATCTTTTTCAGTTGAAAACTTATCACAATTATTTCCCCATCTTTCCCATTGCAGAACAAATGATGCGAGATCCATCGCACTCATCGTCATACATGACCTCCAAGCCCATGGCTCACCCCTTGTACAGCCAAACTCTGGAGCAGCACCATGCGCTTCTCAACCAGTATCGTTACAGTATGGCATCGGTCGTATCGCCGGACGGAAAACCCCTTCATCCTCATCCGTTCAATCCATCCCACGTTCCGGGAGCTGTTCCACCGGTGCAGAAAACCGCTGCGGTCAACATCATCCAGCATGAGGGGCACACACCAACCAAAACGGATCCCGGAAAACCGCAACAACAACAACAACACCATTCCTCACCTAAGGCTGAGTCAAAAAGTGAACCTACTTCGTCAAGTTCCACTCCGGCTACCCTGTCACCTCAGATGTCATATCTTCCGAAACATTGGATCTGGAATACCAGCCTGTTCTACGCAGCCAATCGCAGCGTTGCGGCCGGAACCGACCCTACGGCGGCATTCCCTCACGGATATTTCGCTTATGCCAATCCATTTGCCACCTCCGGAGGATTCGCCGTACAACGGGACAGCTATCGGAATGACGGAACTAGCTCCAATACCAGTTCGTCTCCGGTGCAGATCACTGATGTTAATTCGGACGATTCTTCGGACAACCATGATGATTTGAGGGTAGGACGCTTTTCTAATGCTAGACCAAACAATTTCACCTCATTTTCATTTCACCTTCAGACGAACATCTCCAAAAAACGCAACCCGTACTCGATCGAGGAGCTACTTAAAAAGCCTGAAAAACGTCAAAAGTTGGACTCGGTAACCATTACCTGCGTTCCGCGGACCTCTCGGGATGGATACCAATCGTCTCCTTCAGCCTCACCGTCCAAATCGACCAGTCCACCGCCGTTATCCTCCCAGTACTCACCATCAACGGGATCCCTCGAGGAAGGCATGAGCTTGATCAAATCCAAACCGGAAAATCTCAACGAGAACAGCGTGAATATTGAAATTTGTGATTGAACAACTATAGTATTATCTTGCCATACAAAAGCGCATTTGTTGAACTAGTTTTGTACGTACTGTTATTGCTAAATGGATTCTTTTCTGTACATAGTGAAACCCTTAGTTGTGAGAAACTAACCATTCGATTTCCCAAAACTAGAATCTTTCCGTTTAAACAATGTAGGTTAAGGATAATTTATTAACAAGTTAAGAGAAGAACAAACCTCATCGTACTGTTTGAATAGATCCAATCTTAAAGAAGACTCATGTGAATAAAAGAAAAACAGACTAGTGTAAATCAAAGAAACCACGAAAATACACAACTGAAAATCAGTGTAAGATAAAGTAGACTAATTGTTTTAATAAACAGCCGAAGCGAATCACTGCAATAAATTTAAAGAAATAATTTGTTTGCATGTCCGCATCGATCCATCCGATACGGTACCCACGGGGATGACGACGATTGGGGAAACGACACATTCATATTGTATCCAATGTTGTTGATTCGGTCAGAAAACGGCAGCAGCAGCGTGTAATAATTGCGACCGGTTTTTTGATCCGCTTGATGAGATTCTGCGATCCACGGTGGTTGGTAGCGGCTGTTATCTTCACTGCAAAATCTTCGGTTCCAGATTGATCAGATTGCTGGCGCAAATCACTAAGGTATCTACGTTACGATACGGCACGGCATGGGAATTGATGCTCGTTGGAGTTTAATTAACTGGTTGAGCTTTACGACCATTTCGGCTACGGGAATTGGAACGAAGGTTGGTGAGATGGTTCAGTCTGATCCTAATTGATAATCAATCTCACGGATGTGACTCATCGTTTTTACCGCATACCGGGAACTTTCAAGGGTTGTACTTTTTGATTGTTTGTTCTTCTTTGGCTTAGTTTTATTTCTTAATTATTCACTTGGTCCGCTGATTGATGAAACATAAGGGTGACTTCTGCAAACTTGTATAGGAAATATTCTTAAGAAACCAACAGTTTGAATAGCAAATACGATTTTAGTTGCCAATATATCCGTATTCGAAATGGAACTGCGATTGTAAGGTCTGTATCTACATTGGTCTAAACACCGTAAAACTTAAGTTAAACACAATTTTCGCATTATATTCCAATTGAAGTAATTTTTTTGCAAACACAGACGTAGTCCCCGTCAAAAGGGACAGAATATAGTCGCGGGTCTAATCTGCGACGCCCCATTCGATTTGAATCGAGAGTCGAATCATTCGATTCAACAAATATCGACCGCCACGTGAGAGCGACTCATTTCGATTCATTTGACTCGCAAAAGAGGCCCAATTGCCAGCGGGGAAAGCTTATTGATCCCTCTTTTAATATCCAGTCTAATCTTAGCAATAATGCTGTCTTTTACCTCGCTCGTCATTTTTTCGATAGACCATAATACCGTGGCAACCTTTACACATCCAGAGAATTCTATCTCTTCCGCTAATTTCCTAATAAAGCTCTTCCGTATTTTTTCCACAGCTGCAATGTAAAGCACCATGGCAGAAACCATTACAAAACAGTTCCGCAGCACTAATGTTGCCCAAAAAATGTGTCATAAGAAAACCCCTAAATCTATACCTGAGTTTTAATTTGAGAACTGTAGATTTTCTTTTCTCATTTTTGAGAACTGAAGATATTGAGTTTAATTCATTGACCGTGTCACAGTCATTTTTTTCGATCATTGCCGTTCCCAATGCACGGTTTTAGTACTGCATAGCAATTGCTTACAAGATGTGGAAACTTGTGTACAACCTCAACACGACGAAACACGGACGATGAAAACAACTTAAAATAGAGTTTAATTTATATTCAGTCAAGCAGTTTTGAATAAGGTATCTTATTTATTTCATGAACTGGATGAACTTTTTTTTTATTGAAATCAGGGACCTGACGGGCAGCCATTTTCCTGTAGCCCACATCTCTAGCATCCAAACTTCAACAGTTTCATTGTTTGTAAACAATACTGGCGTTCATGCTCGTAGTATTTTCGAAGTTGTTTATAAAGTTTATGTGATAAATACTATGGTATTCGTTTCCCGTAGAAAAAATTTCAGGAAAGTCGTCTTTCCTTAATTAGAAGAAAAATGCTTGTGAATATTCAATTTTTAAATTGAAATGCTTCGTACCATCATGTGCGAGTGATTTCCACAAACAATTAGAAGATGTTACAGCCAACGGACTATTGAAACGATCGAAGCATTGTTTCCCTAAAGATTTTGAGCGCTGTATGCAGTGGCTGCAGGCAATCGCAGATGCGGAGAATGTGGAATTTAACACCAACGATATTAATTTCAATACCGCACGCTTATGTTCCTTGCACTTTTCGGCATCTTCATTTAGCAGTAGAAATAATCGGAAGCGCCTGCGAAAAGATGCCGTCCCAACTGTATTCTCCCATTACAACATCAAGTAAACTTGTCTGATCCCACTAAAATTCATTAAAATAATCTTAAAAATCTTTTAAATAGAAACGAATACTTCTTTGTTGAATCCAAAATCGACCATTCAATGCAATGCCCGTAAACAAACGATTCGATATTTTGGAGACATAAGCACAACTGGTGAAATATCGGCAGAATCCGCATTGATTGTTTTACCAAAGTTGAAAAAACAGTTTTGCCGTAAAATTGCGGCTCAGATCACAAAATAGCGGCTACGTGATAAACTGACTAGCATGTCAGATCTTGTCAATAAACTCCAGGAGAAATTTGCTATTTGTCAGTTACAAGTAAGTTTATTTAATGCCAGATAATTTTCAATTTCATTCCTAACAAACAAATATATAATATAGCATTTTTCGATGGATAACGGATTGCTTAATGAACTGAGATCAAGACAAAATGTCAGGCTTATAGCGATGCTCTTCGTTGTTTCGCAACTACCTTACATTTTTATTCGGTACAAGCCTATAAATTTATACGTGAATTTTTCAAAAAATCGTTGCCGCATCCCAGAACATTGATTCGATGGTATGAAAGCGTGGATGGTGAACCGGGATTCACTAGAGAAGCGTTGGATGTGCTTCGAGCAAAAGCAGAAGAATACTCACAGGAAGGGAAAACTTTGTTGTGTTGCCTCTTAATGGATGCGATGGCCGTGCGACAACATGTTCAATGGAATCCACATACTAAAAATTGGACGGATTGGTTCAGCATCATGGACTCCCTTTCCAAAACAACAATAACCCAGATGATGCACAAGTAGCTAAGGAAGCCTTTTTCATGGTCACTGGAATCCAAGAATCATGGAAAATTCCCGTCGCATACTTTCTCATCAACGGGATCAACGCCCCGACCAGAAGCGATTTGGTGCGTACTTTGCTGTCAACTCTGTACGATACCGGAGTGCATGTTATAGCTTTCACTTTCGAAGGTACAAAAACCAATTTCGCCACTGTCAATCGCCTTGGTTGTAACCTGCAAATCGAGCCAGGATATCCGCTAAAAACGAGCTTTCCTCATCCATGTGGAAATTCGATTATCCTAGATGCTGTACATATGTTAAAACTTGTAAGAAACACACTGCACTCTCAAGTTTCACTGCATACAATGTGTGGATCAGCTCGGTGGAATGACATTGTTGAACTGAATAATTAACAAAATAAGACTGGCTTTCGAATTGCACATAAATTATCGGACAATCATATAAATTTTACAATCATTCTCATTTTGGACATTGGAAGTCACTTCGGATTAGATACCCGATTGTAGCCATATCAACTATGAACGATATAAGTAAGCTAGAGATGGATAGGAGTCAGTACACTTTGGAACATCACACGGAATAGATTGTCGCTTCGTGAAATACAACCAAACTAGTTCAGTCTAATATTACAATCGGTGACTTATATATCCGCGACCTGCAACTCCGAAAGAAAAGGACCTTAGTCCGTTTCCCACCGCCAGCTACTCTTTCTCATCGGCCGCAGTGAGATCCCAAACTCAACAACACTATAACTAATTTATATCCCTTATGTGACCAAAATTCTATGTTGATGAAGTTTATAAATTTGAAGTTATCATAACATATGTGAAAAAAGTCATTTTTGACATACCAATTTCAAAAATCCGTATTTCTGTGAAAAATTTAGGTAGGATACTAAAAATTTCTCCATGACTTAAGACAATACAGACATTGTTGTGGACAAAATTTGAATTGTTTTCATAAAGTGGTTTGGACTACAGCTAGCGTCAAAGTTGACGCTCCAACATGAGTATTTCTCCCGATATTTACCATGCTGAGCTATCGGTGCAAAAACAAAGCCGAGGCGTTGTCATCATACAGGATTGGGCCGAATTAATAAGATGAATTCACCGTAGCTTAGTTCCGTAGCTTAGTCCAGTTATATTCGCTCTAGCTCCAGCCATACGAAAAAATACTACCAGCAACTGAGATTACGACCTTAAGCTCAATTTTTCCTCTGCACAGAAACAAAAGCGTTCACGAAAATGAAAATGGACCGTGAACTAGTTCACGTTTTCATGATTTTTACCCAAAAACGTGAACTAGTTCCCGATTACGTGATTCAGTTCACGGTGTATTTTTGCTTGTTCTCGAATTCATGACTGCAGTTCACGGATCCGGGTACGGATTTTTTTCCGTGTGAGGAATTATAAATGCATCCTAAAAAACAACAAAAAACATCACTAAACTTCAATCGATGGGCCTAATCAGTCCTACCTTTGGCTCTGCAGTCCGCTGTTAATTCGCCTTCGTCTTTCAGAATTAAATGCACACGAACATTTGGGTCGATTCCGTATCGGGATGCTCTAGCTAATAGGAGCAACTTCGTGCTGTTCTCCTCCACCTCTCGCTGGGTCTCCGGGTACATGAAACATGATGCCAGAAGCTATTCGATCTGTAATCAAGTAGTGCCCAGTAGCACAGTGAATGTTATCAGTAGCTGTGGCTCTAAAAGTAAGTAAAAACATGACTGCAATAATTAAGTCCGTTAATCAATCAAAATAACTTACCTGCTGTTGTTGAGTGGATTAAACAGTAATTTTTTTTTTTTTTTACGAATTCATTTATTTGTACAGGCTCAATCGAATCAACTTTACAGAGCCAAGTTTTCATGTTTATATACATCAGTTATCTTAGAACTAAGGTTAAGGGGATAGAACCGATTACTCGCGGTCGTCTCGAGGTTAATAGGAATAACAATTTTAAGGATGGGAAAATTGGGCAGGGAATTTTGAACAAAGCATAAGGAACAATGGTTTTCTTATATCTAGAACTTCAAATTACAATTTTTTTAATTGAACGTTTTTAATAAAAAAAAATCGCTCACTCTCACACACACACAACCACACTTTTATACACAACCGCAATCACACACTGGCACACACATTCCTCACAAATTTAACTTAAACAGGTAAGTTAATCAAACTACAATCTAAGGCTAATGTTAGTCAAAAACACATAAATGAGTTTCATAAACTCCGGATCGCGAGCAGCCAAAATATCACGAATCGGTACATTGGGTTGTCCACCTCGAGCCCTAAGGGAATCATAAAGCTCAGATCTGACTCTACGATGCTCAGTACAAAACCAAATAACATGATCTGCGTCCTGGTAACCTTGTCCGCATTCACAGAGATTGCTGTCTCCCAGCCCAACACGGAACAAATGAGCGTTTAAAGAATAATGATTAGACATGAGGCGAGACATCACACGAATGAAGTCTCGACCCACATCCAATCCCCTGAACCAACATTTCTTAGACACCTTAGGAGTGATAGAATGTAGCCATCGCCCCAAATCTCCTTTACTCCATTTATACTGCTAGCTATCGAGTGATATCTGACGAAAAATATAGAAAAATTCGTTGAAGGCGATTTGTCGGTCATAAATATCGCCTTCCATAGCGCCCACCCTTGCAAGCGAGTCCGCTTTCTCATTGTCAGGAATCGAACAATGAGAAGGGACCCACACAAAGGTGATATTAAAAGAACGTGAAGATAAAGCACTTAGAAGACCTCGTATTTTCATAAGAAAATAGGAGGGGTGCCTTACCGGCTTCAAGGAACGAATAGCCTCTATAGAACTAAGACTATCCGTGAAAATGAAGTACTGATCCGGTGTAAAAGAGGCAACAGTTTCTAAAGAAAAATGAATTGCTGCCAATTCCGCGACAAAAAAAGAACAAGGTGCTTGAAGTTTACGAGCGACGCTATAATTTTCATTGTATACACCAAAACCAGCGGAGTCCTCTATCAAAGACCCGTCAGTGAAAAACGTTTTAGTGGAATCAACTTGGCCAAACTTTGCAGCAAATACCACCGGAGCAATCATAGGACGATGATGCTCTGGGATTTCACGAAGCTCCTGTTTCATGGATAAATCAAAATGAACCGAATTCCCGAAGTTGGAGGAGCAAACACGATTGGGAATATTAAGCGAAGGGCTGACATCCTGTGTTATGTACAAATGGTACAACGTCATGAAGCGGGTTTGAGGATTCAACTCAAGGAGCTTCTCAAAATTTTCGATCACCTGGGGGTTCATAACTTCACACCTGGTGAGGAGCCGGAGAGATAACTCTGTAAACCGATCCGAGAGTGGCAACATGCCAGCCAGCACTTCAAGACTCATGGTGTGAGTCGATTGCATGCAACCTAACGCGATACGAAGACACCTAAACTGAATACGTTCCAGTTTGATGATGTGCGACCGAGCCGCTGACTGAAAACAAAAACTAACGTATTCCATAACCGACAAAATCGTTGTCCGGTACAACGTTAGAAGATCTTGCGGATGCGCTCCCCACCAGGTCCCGGTAATTGTGCAGAAAAAGTTGACCCTTTGCTGGCATTTTCGCTTCAGGTACTCAATGTGAGATCACCAGGTGCACTTTGAATCGAACCAGACCCCAAGATATTTAAATGACATGGAATGAGTTATCGGTGTACCCAAAATTTCAAGTTTCGGTTGTGCAGGGCTATGCTTCTTAGAAAAAACTACCAACTCAGTTTTCTCCGTAGAGAATTCGATACCTAGCTCTAGAGCCCAAGTAGACAAATTGTCTAAGGTATCCTGCAAGGGTCCTTGTAGATTGACCCCATTGGGTCCCGTGACAGACACTACGCCGTCATCTGCAAGTTGTCTCAACGTACAGTTGTCACCTAGACAACCGTCAATGTCTTTTACATAAAAATTATACAAAAGAGGGCTTAAACATGATCCCTGGGGGAGACCCATGTAGCTAAATCGAAAAGCTGTACAGGTTCCATGAGAAAAGCTCATATGTTTCTCTGACAGCAAATTGTACAAAAAATTGTTCATTAATGGTGAAAAACCACAAGCGTGGAGTTTATCTGAGAGAACTTCAACAGATACTGAATCAAAAGCCCCCTTTATGTCCAAGAATACAGAAGCCATTTGCTCTTTTTTAGCAAAAGCTAACTGAATATCTGTGGAAAGCAACGCGAGACAGTCGTTCGTTACCTTACCTCTGCGGAAACCATATTAAGTATCTGAAAGCAGGTTATTCGTCTCAACCCATTTGTCCAGACGGAAGACTAGCTGAGTGTAATGTGAACTTTGCTCGCCTGATACAACTCTAACGGTTAATGAAAGAGGCGGAAGAAAGCGGGTTCGATTTTCGGTATGCTCTGTTGCACTGGCGCAATATTCTAGTCTAGTTTCTCATTCCAAGCAATGTGGTGTACCAACCAGTCCAGTACTGACAACCGAAGGTAGTGGAAGATGATTCATCTACAATTAAACAACATCGGAAGCACAGTAAGTATCACTATGAAAAGAAATCAAGACCTTTACCTGAGCTACACACCAGCTCCAAGCTTTGGACTACCGGAACTGTTTTGAATTGATTGAATGAACGAACATACCTGGTGAACGTGGAAAAAGCCGAGTATCGGCTAGCCTTGTCCATCTGATGCTGCGTAACGGACAAGATACGCAATTTGAACGCTTATCGCCATCCGACAAAAAAATCAACTTTAACAACCAGTTGAACAGAAAACGAAACATCGGCTTGTCAAACTATTCCGACGATCAGCGAAGAAACATCGCATGCTGTGATGTCAATGTTGCCACAGGATAAGGCACGGCAAACGGCATTACCGTCAACGTCAACAGGAATGAATCGTCCACAGCGTGAAAAGTAACTGCTAGAGCAGTAGATAGTAGCATCTTTTCTTAGAATAGCGAGGATGTTGTGATATTTGCTAACCCCTCGTTCTGCTCACAAATGTCTGCCTACAAATTCATACCTCGATATGCGATCCTATTTTAATATGTCCTTTCCTGATGATTCTCATGACTGCAGTCGAATAAACAAGTTGGAAAGGTGGGATAAATTAAGTAAGTTTAAAGATGACTTATATCTATAGGCAGAGTTTAGCGTGGTATCCAAACACAAATTTCAACATTGAATAAAATATGATCAAGACATGGAAGTTTGAAATGATCCTAATCCGTATTCACTAATCATGAATAGGTCAATGAAGGTCATCTGTTCTGTTAAGTAATCCAAAACCGCTGTTGTATAATTTTCATTTTATTTGATATTTTCAAAATACATATATAACTTAAAAACATTAACAAATTTTCCTTCAATACATTTTTACGCTAGATTTTTACTTATTGTGCCATTGCTGCTAGCCTTACTTTTCGTTTTATCCTCCGTTCGTTTTTGTTTCCTACGTTTTTTTTAAGTAATTTTTCTTCCTTTGAGAGAAGTGACTGTTCCGCATAAAATCTGTCTCATTTTTTGTTAATTTTATTTTCATGCACAAAACATGGCACATTTTCCTAATTTTCAAATATTGTTTTCGATGACTTACACCATTACACATTACACCTATAAGCTAACTTCTGCGGTTTCCACCTATTTATTTTTTTTCCAAACCGCAAAAGATTTAAGTAGGTTTTTACAGTTTCGACCAAATATTTACAATTCGACAACACTGAACACAGGTGCCAAAGGCTATGTACAAACGAAAATAGTTCAGTACTAGTGTTGAAATTCATATGCATAGTACGCGGCCAAACAAAATACGTAGAGGAGAGATTCCGGATGGATTTTTAGGGGTAGAATTTATTGCTTTGTGCTTCGTTAAGTATGGTTCGTATTAAGTTGGTGAAAGTGAGAAGTACCTGTTGCGCTATCATAAAATCGATCATTGTTTTGATAAGTGATTGTGTGGATTATTTATGAGTATGGTTTATAAAACTTTTTCGCATGAAATCAAAATTGTATTCCCAGTCGAATACTTCACTACAAACACACACACATATATGCTATTGCTTGTTACTTAGTTACGTTTTCAGTATATTCGTAGTCTTCGAAGTAAAACCTATTTGTATAAAATTTGCCATTCGATTATGAATAGTATCACAGATTTTAAAAAATGAAATACATAAATTTTTAAATTTTCGCCAATTTAGCGTCTTTCGATGATTGATCAAAACTTTCTCAAAAATCCTGACAGCGATCACTTCCTTCGGCTGTCAACATCTTTCCCGGAAGAAGTTTCCTTGTCGTTGTACTTGGCTCAAACTCTTCACTTGTTAAAATTGTTCAATATCTTTCTACTTAGATGCTTAAGTACAATCTAAGCTATCCATCAATAGCTATATCCGGTTTTTAAATTTTCTTTACCATTTTTTTTCTATGTACAGGGCTTGGAAGGTGGACCGAGGTCCGCCTCTCTGATAAAGGCACGCTCGATTTCTTCTCATCGTCTGTTTACATCTAGTTTCCTATGCTATGTATTGAAGGCACTTACGATACAAACTTTGAACTTTTTTGTATGCTAATTCGATTGCTATGTAAAGTCACTTCATTCGATGTATCCAGTTCATAAAATCTCCTAATATTTCTCCTATGCTAGAATAGAAGCGTTCAGTTCTGTACAATTGTTGGTTTGCTTGCAATCGGATCGGATTCTACACCGTAGTTTCATTTCGATGCAGCGGTATCAGTTCTCGCTGTAGATCGTTGTAGTACTCATGTTCGGAAGTGGTTTCCGTTTCCGTAGGTGAGAGGGGAATGCCCAGGGTTTGCGTTGGCGGTGCTGCCTGGGGTTCGTTGAGCGTCGTGTGCGGCGTCGAAATGGCTTCTTCTTTCTTGATGGCATTGTTGACCACGGTGGTGGCGTTGTTGTTGTTGATATTGTTGTGGTTATTGTTGTTGATATTAGTGGCAATGGAGCCATTGCAGGGATTGGTGCTAGAGTTAACGGTGCTAATGGAAGGAGGTATACTATTTACAGGACTATTGGGAGTGATAGTACTAATACCGCTGCCGCATGGCGTCACCGGTGGTGGAGTTGGAAGGCTCGTACTTATGTTGCTACCGGCCGATCCCATCAGGTACTCTGGATTGTCTACGCTAGCCGGTACACCGATCAAATCCATGTACCCTGGAACCGAAGGTGCTTGACTTTGGCAAGTTGGCATCAGATAGTCATCTTCGTCCAATGGCAAATTAAGTCGCATACCGCTGACGCCCACCTCTCGGGCATTGCGATCCGTTTCTTCATCCTGCTTGAGTTGATCTTTGCTGTAGCGCAGAGACTTGGACATATCGTCCGATTTGTCCATTGAGGACGCCGGTAGCATGAGGGCCGGCCGCGTTTTTGGCTGGAGATATTCTTCGGCCTCAACTATCGTTCCGGGTACTCCGGCTTCGGCTACCGGTGCAAGAGTACGGATCAAATCCTTCTCATCCTGATTGGTGTACGAAGGCAGTCTCATGAATTTATCTCCTGCTATACTGAGGTACCGGCCTGGATCTCGAGCCATTTCAGCAAACGTCTTCTCCAAGGTTGTAAACGTTGGACGAGCATCTGCGTTCAAATGCCAACAAGAAATCATGATCATGTAAACGTCCAGTGAGATATGATCTGGTTGAGGAAGTTTGCCACCCATTTCGATCAGTTCCGGAACATCCTTCGCTGGAACGTCCTCGTATGGCCGAGCTCCGTACGTCATCAGTTCCCAGATGGTAACTCCAAACGCCCACACATCACTTTTGCTCGTAAACACGCGATGCCGAATGCATTCGAGTGCCAACCATTTAATGGGCATCTTTCCACCAGCCGCGCGGTATTCATCCGAATCGAAATCCAACAGTTTGGCCAACCCAAAGTCGGTAATCTTCACACTCGATGGCGTCTGCACCAGAACGTTACGAGCCGCTAAATCCCGATGAACCAAGCGTCGTTCTTCCAGGTAAGCCATTCCACGTGCAATCTGCGTTGACCAGTTCAGGAGGGCTTTGGATCCAATCTTGTCCTTGTTGTTTCGCACGTAATCCAACAGGCAACCCAGAGGCATTAGCTGTGTAATCAACATCATCTGTGAGGTCATGCAAACTGCCAGCAGTTTCAACAGGTTCGGATGCTCTACCGAAGCCATGATGTACGCTTCTTCCAGGAACTCTTTGCTCGATTCCGATCCGGACATTTCAATCAACACCTTAATAGCAACTGGGATTTTAACGCTTTCACCCTCTGGCATCCAAACTCCTTTGAACACACGCCCGAAAGCTCCCATACCCATAACGCCTCCCCGCCGTAGTTCAGCCTCTTTGATGATTCTAAGTTTCGTAAGATTTGGTCCAACGTTGGTCGGCCTCAGAGGTTCAGAATCTTCACATCCAGCCAGCGCCATAGTCATTTTCACCGCATCCTTCTTATTCTTCTGCTTGCAGTACAGATACACCATTGGGAACGCTAGAACAATCAGAACCGCCAGGGCCACTATCGCAAGAAGCACAATCGGCGTCGAGGATGATTCCAGTCGGAATCCACTCTGGACCTGATCCGTTGAACAGTACGGTCCAATTTTGCTGGTTTCCAGGGGGAAATGCTTGTACGGGTGCGATGGAGGACAGGACGAAGTGCAGTTAAAGGCAGTGGAATTGTCGTACGGGTCTCCCTCGTAGAGTTTCAGGTTGCGACATTCGAGGCACTGATCTTCACCGAATCCACGGCATCCGCGGCACTCCGAATGGCATGGAAGACATTCGCGGGTTTCCTCGTTTACAAAATGATCGATCGGGCACTCGTCCTCGCATTGTTCTCCCCGCTTGTAGCTTGCACATTCCTGACAGACCTGCTCGTGGAATCCATACTGGGTGCACTTCTTGCAGCGTGGGTGACACTTGCGGCAAACCGACTTTCCGGACAGCTGCTTGAAGGGTCCTTCGTCCTGTTCGACACGCTCACTGTAGTAACCGTCTGTAAAGGAGAGGAAATGGGATGGTTGTAGCAATGATTGGATGATTAGGGAAATGTTTATGCGTGATCCTTACCTGGACAGGGTTCATCCTTCATGAGACAGCGCTCGACGGTACCATCGCTACGCATGATTGCCCGATCGCAGGATACACATCCATCCGAGGCGATCGTATCCCGTGGTCCGTTACAACCGATACAGGTCCTATGGCACGAAACGCAAGTTCCATTTAGATTGTACTTGGTGAGGGGACACTCCGAGACACAGAATTTTCCATCCTTGACATTGACGCAAGATCCGCAGTTGTCAGCGTTCGGGCCGTAACATGAGTCCAAACACTCCGGATGGCAGTCTCCGCAAGTTTTGCTATTTACTTGGTAGATCCTTTTGAGGAATGAAGAGAATATGATTAGAGCCCCCCTTTCGAAAGCATTGAGTTTAAGGTCAACTTACTTCGGTAGACTCTTGCAGCTATCGAGACACTTGCCCTGGTAGACAAAGTTCTTACACTCCAGACACTGTTCCGGTCCCTTTCCCCAGCAGCCAGCTTTCGTACACTGCTCGTCGCAATACATCCCTTCCGCATCTAGAATCGAAACAAAACCCGTCAGCACTCCGCTCACTAAACCGATCAAGTTATGCGCGGTCCAATACTTACGGCATGTTGTGGTGTTCCGATTGGACATGATCACGCTCTCGTGGTCGGCGGACTTCTTGATTTTAGACCAATCGATCTCCTGCGCATAGCACAGGTGATCGTTCTCCAGGATGACGATGGCACCCGAGTTGACCCGTTTAAGCGATTTCAGCTCAAGAGATTGAAGAGATGTCTGTGGATCGAATTCCGGAAGAGTTAGGATCGAAATTTTGGTAACAGTTTGACGCGAGAAACCCACCTTGACAATATACACGGAAGCGAACAAATTTTCCTTGAGCTGACGTCCACCGACGACCTCCAGGTTCCGGAAGTACGACATATTCTTAAAGTCCGCATGGTAGCCTTGGATGTTGATGAACCCGCTGATTTCCTTCAGCGTCGAAAATACCTCCAATCGATCCGGGTGGATTTTGATGTACCGTGGTCCGAAGGAAAAGTTGGAGAACACCTGTTGATACCCGTCGAAGGTCTGATCCAGAATTTCCAGTGAACCCTCGATTATGGTGCAGTCCTTGTACTTGTCAATGTTCCCGGAGTGGACGATACCTTCACCCTGGCAGGTCTTGGGGCAGGCGCCGTTGCAAGGGACGCACTCCCCATTCTGTGCCATCTTGTTCGAAGGACATGTCCGCACGCAGGCTCCGTTGTCTTTCAGCAAATGTTCCGGGCAGTTTCGCACACAGGTCGCTCCGTAGGCGTACTTGCCCTCAGGATTCGGTTCCCAGAGGTAGTTTGTTGGGTTGTATCTAAAAAAAAAAGCAGTCGATGTTAGTTATTGGAGTTAGGGAACAGTTGGGGAAGGGTCTTACCGTTGCATAGGTGGGCACTCCTGCTTGCACACCCCATCGTCGTAGAAGTTCTTACAGGCTAGGCAGTCTTTCTGGGTAGGACCAGTGCAGCCACCAGCGCAGAACAGATGGCAACACTCACGCGGCTTGGAACCGAAGCAGCGGCCTTGCGAACACTGAGGAGAACAGTTCAGTTTGCTGAACTTTTGACAGTTATGGGCTCCCTCGCCCCAACAGCCGGCTTCGCAAGTTGAGTGACACGGAGGGCAGTCTCGTTCGGGCGAGGTGAAATTGTACGTGTACCGGTAGTGGGCTTTTGTATCTGCAAAGAATACTGGAGTGAGAAGTTTGTTTTGGGTTGAGTGAAAGAGTATGACACTTACCGGAGAGGACTTCGTCCCAGTTGATGGTCTTAACGTGGCACAGATTGTAGTTGTTGAAAATTCCGGCTGATCCGCTGAGAATGTCTCGTAGAGCTGGCATTTCCAGGGTGTTCATTTGCGAGAAGGACACAAACAGACCGAACTCGTCTTCCCATTTGTTCAGCTTGAACGTCGTGCGACCACGGATGATTTGTAACCGGGGCAAGATAACCTGCGAAATGTCCACGTGGCTGATCAGAACGTAACCGGTCACCTCTCGAATGTGCTGCAGAAAGCTCAAATCGTAGGAAGTGTTCTGGATCCAGGTGATCTCCAGGTTTCCGTCGACGTAGGTGCAGTTGGTGTATCGATCTCGCAGATTCTTGTAGTGGTACTCGCGGTTCGACGGCACTGACATGCGTCCATTTGTTCCGATGCAAACTGCAAAAAAAAGAACAGAAACGAGGCCATTAGAGATGACTTTTATTAGCTGTTAAACCACTCCGAAGACTGAGGCAGCCATTTTTCTCTTAGCAATTATCGGCAATCAGCGAGATATTAGCATACACAATTAAGATCATGATGATTTCTTCGGAACGGTTCAGGAGAGTTAGAGCCAATGACAGATTGAATCAGTGTATGAGGAATTCCAATCGATCGGTTTATTGCGCGGCATTTAATGACCCAGCTATGGGCAATTACATTGGCGCACACACACTGACACACTCATGCTCGTGCGCGCGCGTCCGAGCGGTCATCGATGAGGTCGAATTGCTGGCGTGGTTCGAATATTTGAAGATTGCCAGCGCATGTAAAACGGTTGTAATGTAACGATTTTTGACTAACGCTCGATCATTAGGCACTTCCGGAGGGCGGCTTATTGTTCAAGGTCTTCCGACCGGCAGTGGCTGTTGTTCAAAACATTTGGAAAGTAACGCATACACGTTACACAAGAGTGCGTCGGTTGTGTTGTCGATCGTCGACGACATCATGCTAATGAGACTCAGTGACTGGTCAATAAAGTCCGAGTATTTGGCCCGGGGGCAGCTAATGATTTCGAAAGCCGGATTGTAGAGATAAATTGATATTTTCCAGCACCAGATGGTCACCCGTTGGTGATTCAGTTGGTTGTGGGCAGTGGGGCCATAAATCGGTTGTCGCATATTTTGCGGTTCGTCACTTGACGCGCTGTTGAAGTCTCCTCAACGAGAACTCGTAAAAAGCCGCCGAAATGACCAAATCGAAATAAATCACTTCTCGGTAAATTTCTTCAAAATCAATCACCTAGGATAATCCCTTGAGTCTCCATGTTTGAAAGAATCCTAAGCCAAAAAGGGGGCATCAAGTAGAAAACACTTAAATATCGAGAAATCAATCATGGGTAAATCTAAAGAAGGTCAAATTATATGGCTATGAACGTGCCTCTGCTGCTGCTGTTGCTGATCCTCATCCAGCTCGGACAGAAAATCCAAGAAAGCAATCGAAGGCAACGAACAAGATCAAGATCAAGTGAAGAAATAAATAATAAAATAACCATTTTGCCTAATTCGTCCGCTGCTGCCTGCTGTTGTTGTTGTTGTTGTGGTTGAACTGCCAACCATCAGCATTAGGCAAGCGAGATTTCGATTTTCGGGAGTTGGACAGCCCTATCATTATTATTTATCGAGAGCCTGCGCTGCTGGGCCGCTGAAAACGTGTAATTAAATTAAAATATTTTTAAGCGAGAGACAGGACAGGAGTCCGAGCAGGACCCGGCAATGATAAGCGAATTCGAAGCCCAACCCGACTCAGCAGGTTCAATTGGTGTAATTGATGCCTCTTGATGTGGACTGGAAATGGGATATTGCTTAGGTCCCCGATCAAGTGGTTCTAAATGATCCGGGGGTGGACGGGGCTGACTTTAAGTTAAGCGAGAGCGGGGGTTGGATTGTGTGTGTGTGCGGCATTTGGTCGCGGAAATTGATCGTCGCAATAGCAGAGCGCAGTGCATATCGAGAGCAGGGTCAGCAACAGTGGACGGCTAATTGAGCGGAAGCTTGGAAACGTCGGAGTCCGAGTCGAGAGGTAAGTCCAACGGACAGCGTGGATTTTGGGGTGTGCTTGGTGGTTTGAGATTAGATTGGCGATCGGCTGTTTCGGTTTTCAAGGTTGAGAGGTGTGTAATGTGCAAGCCATCTGGTTTGGAAGCTAATTGAAGTGAAAGAATCTGTGACATAGCAGCATGTAAGGGTAGTGAATTTAGAATTGATTTGAAGGGATTGCCCAATGATTCGGTTTCTGCAAGTACCGGGTATTTGTAATTAAATTGTTCCACTCTTGATTGATCCAGGTATTTCTGTTTTTTTAAGTTAGTCAATCTTTAACTGATATCTGCTTAAAAATTTGAAGTTACTTCCACATACCATAAGTCCCGTATGTTAACATTACCGATATCATCTGGATAAGGGTACTGCAAGTCACTTCCAAATTAGGAAATCTTAAATTTCCTAGCCAGGCACGTATTTAGTATTATTAACACAAATGTGTTTAGTGGTTAATTTCATGCACTCACGACTAAATAAGTGCATAAATAACGATGCTAAGCCACCCGTTAAGCATGCACCTGCATTACAAAACTCTGTTCACTACGTGGTGAGTGTATCTGAAATTATATGCAAGCTTCGGATGTACGCCAGCGTGTTGGCTTCGTTTATTGTTTTTGAAAAGAAAACAGCTGTTGTCTTCATTACACAGGTGTTCAGATATATTGCGAACTATTTCTCTAAGATATACCAAATCATTATAAGAAAAGTTGCTGTCGGTGCTCTTAGAAAACCCTGGAGTTTAAGTCTTGAGATTTACAGGCGAAACCATCAATTTGTTGGAAACATACTGGTGCGGTTCTTTTTCACCAAAGAAATAAACCAAATATTGAGCTGAACGTTGTTTTAGGTTACCAAAGAACTCCGTGAAGGTCGGTCGTCAGATCTGCAATCGTTAAGTTCAAAATTTTATTTAGCTTGGTCCAATAAACCTCCAGAAATATGTAGTGAAACCCCTAACATCCAAAAGAACCCTCAATATGCTTGTACATTTTAAAATCCTACTTCAAAGAAATTCTGGATGACAAAAAACATTCGTTTGATTAAATAGTATACTATCCTTTGATCTCGGCTCGGAACTATTACATCTGCTCTAACCAACAGATTTAATCAAACAAACTTTTAAAAATGCGACCCGTTCTTGTGTACTACTAACCTTAAAACCTAACTCCAGAGAGTTATGAAGAAAAAAAAACGCGATTTATGCATAGATATTCAAAAATAAATACCATTAACAAAAAGGTTCGACAACACACAGGCCTGAGCACCCCTGGAATTCTCTTCTGTATTCCAGGATTTTCATTTTCTGAAAAACCTAGAACAGCCGCTTCGTTCAAAATTGTATATAACATCCCAAGGGACATTGTCAACACCATCCAGCTTTATTAAAGTTTTATGAAAGCCACTAGAAATCAATTTGGTTTTATCATGGCACCAAGACGTGCCAATAGGTTTTCTATTTTAGTCAGGATTATGAGCACCTGCACAGCTAGATTACACCGACTTTACTACTTTGTTTTCATAAATTATGTTTACTCTTATCAACGTTTTTATTTCGACTTTAAGATAACGTAAAATGCTGTTTTGAAATGCCGTATTAGGTCTCATTCATAATATCTTATTATGGTCAGTTTAAAAAGCATTCTAAAACCATTTTGCCTCCAAAGAGTTCCATACCAACTACCAACACATCTCTGGTTAAGCTTATAAAAACGAATGGCGTGCTCAATTTTTCGGATGAATCTCTGAACCTCTAGGACTATGAAACTTATCTATAAATTATACCTTTAGTGGCACTAGTAGATCTTAAGACCTGTATTTTAGTTAATTTTTGGGAAGCCTAGAAAACTCCATCACTTCAATATTTTATTAAACTTATGTCAATGACCATCCAGGAATCACAATCTATTAAAAAATTACTGTCCAAGTAACAATTAATGTCTCAAAATAATCTTCTGGCAGTTTTGAAGATCAATTTGAAAAAAAAAAATGAATAAAACGAAAAGCTCCATCACAACCTCTTAATAACTATTACAAGATTGTTTTCTCCTAAGCCCAGGAGCACTCAAACCAAACTGCCAAAACCTTCCAGTTTTATTAGGTTTTATTAAAGTTTTATGAAAGCCACTAGAACTCAATTTAGATTTATTATGGCAGTAAGAGGTGCCAATAGGTTTTAAATTTTAGTCAGGTTTATGAGAACCTACACGTTTCTTTACAATCTTAAAATCTTGTCTTCTAAAATTCCTTTTATCCCAATCAGAGGTTTTATTTTGACTTTATAAACCCGTAAAATGCTGTTATGCAATGCCATTATAGGACTCATTCAAATTATCTTATTATGGTCAGTTGAAAAAGGATTTTAAAACCATTATGCCTCCAGTATATGCATTAAACAGCAAATTGACATTGAGGAAAGTCACCAAATGACTGAATAGCTTCATAGTAGTCATAGATAAATTGGCTTTTTGGCAAGCTGTGATATCTTCCAGTCGCCATATTGAGCTATAAGAAATCATTGAAACGTGGAAATACAAATTTCAAATGTAATGCAAATAAACTGTTGATCAGAAACCAATTTTGGCATTCTTTTAGATAACCTTATTGAATTCCATAAATATTCAGGAAATTCTCGAAATCACGTGTTTCCATTTAGTTTTTGTTGATGTTAACTAGCATAATCTTCGAGGCGCATTTATTTCCGGCTCTTATCGTGCCAATATTCACCATAAAATTAAATGCGCATATAGTTTGAAGCATGATACGTTGTCCAAAACTAAATTTGTTTTGGATATTTTTCAATCAAACAAAATTTCCCACAACACTTGCACTTTTTTTTAGATATTATTTACTGCTAAATTAATCAGAAGAGCAGAGAATCGAACAAAGCAGAACAACAAAAACCAACGACGATATCAACGTGAAGTTTGGCAGCTGTGGCCATTTGGCCCAATGTTGGTATTGATGGCAACCAATAGGTTTTATGAAGGTTCTCAAGTGGTTTTAACATCTTTCACTACAACATTTTCAAAATCCTTATGGTCTTGTTAAGGTTTTATTAATTTGTTTTCACAACCGTCTTGGCCACTTTGTACACATTTCGGCTTTAAAGATGCATAGAAGAGGTGTTGGTGGACAAAACAGTTTTTAATGTGGTTTCATAAACAAACCAGAAGGATTGCTATACGGCTGGAATACAACTAAAATTGTTACTTGGGCACTATTTAAATAAATTTAAATGCAATTTTGTGAAACGCAATCAAGCTGCTTTGAAAATCTGTAGAAGCAATCTCCATTATTCACAAGGGGTTCTCATGGCCTGTACAAGAATAAAATAAACTCAAGTGATTTTATTGTTCTATGCTCAAGTCTTTTATAAAACCAATTAGACTCACCATTTCTTGACAGCAACGGTCATATATTCATAAAATTAACAATAACATTAGCTTTTTTTGAAATCTAAAACAACTGGTTAGAGCTGAGGCTCATTTCCCTAGGAGTTCCATAAACTATCAATTTATCTCTGATTAGGCTTGTAAATATCAAGAGCGCAAAGAGCATCCATGAGCATTTAACACCAATATTTCATTTTTCTCGGCTTCCTGAACCTCAACATATCACTGGTTACGCTTTTCGATCTTAAGACGTTTACTCCAGTTAATTTTTGGGAATCCTAGGAAATCCGATCAATTCAATGTTTTATATAACTATGCTTTTGAACTTCCAGCAACATGTACTGAAACCCAAAACAAGAAACATAACACAGATTTTGCAAGTATTGCCTAAAATGCACATGAATTTTGTTAATCAACATCACAAGATACGAATAAGTACGGCATAATAATTTCAGGAACTTGAGAATAATTGCGATTAAAATGCCTGAACAATGCACTTCTACAACCGAAATAAGATAGGTTCATCATTCGCAGAAATATTCTCTAATAATCATGATAAAAATACGTCTGCCTCTCCACTGATCCAAACTCTGTCAGAATGATAAGAAGAAGTTAAAGGGTGTATTCGATAAAAATGGTACACCGAAAACACATTTCTGTAACGTTTGAACAGGATGAGTAAAAAACTTGAATATTCGAGCAAACATTATTCATAGTGTTTTGTTTACATCTGTCATTTCATGGTTATTCATATAGTAGTTCCAATTATAAAAAAAAAAATTGTTCGTGAAAAAAATGTGTGCACTTGGAATCAAAATCCAGAGGTCACCGATGGATCGCTAAAAACCTTGGAATTGCAAATACAATCGTGTCTCGTGTGATAAAGAAGTGCCTAAGGGAAGGAAGGGAGGGACGGTAGAACCATCCAAACACGTCAGTTCGAGATGTCGTTAAGCGGCAGTTCAAGGTTTCTGATCGATTTTTTACAGAGAATGTCATGAAGCGCCCTTGGTTACATGTTTTCAAGGTGTAAAAGCCCCAAACCACCCAGAAAATTTACACGAACTTTATATGAAATTGAATCAAAACAAATTTCATAAATCATAAGTCATTAGTAGTTTTTTTATTCCCCTAAAATTTCAAGAAAATCCGATAATCTGTTTAATTTGGATGAGTAAATATGTGTGTGCCATTTTTATCGAATATACCCATTACTTTGAATTCAAAGCTCGATGGAATGGAAATCTATACACTGATTTCTCCAAAACCCCAAGACAAATTTGATCAAAAATGCATCAAAATGCAATGCTTTACAAATTTCAGGGTATTCCGTTGAGAATACAAAACAAAGCTCTATTAAAGCCTGAGTTTTTCAGAATTCTTAACATGATACGATACTAATCCTATACAGATTCCATTGCTTAGGATATTCCTATGCTTGCAATATTTCAAAGAAATCGTTGAATTTCTGTGTTTGATTCATCAGGAAAGGATAATTTTGAAACACTGAGGAAGACTTGTTGTGAACAATTAAATAGTTTTCCGAGTTATTTATCCTATGCCTTTTCCATAACAATTTTTAAAACTCAAAAATGTAGAGTGAGAAAGCAATCGATCTCATCTTAATTATGTGTGTTTTCCTAGGAATTATCAATAAATAATTTAAGATTTACGCAGCGGTGAAACGAAAACACGTCAGTTACAGAACACCACCTGTTCCGATCCCATCGAAATATTCGAGCATTCTGAGGATAATCTCTTGAACAGTAACGACGATAAGCTTCCAATCGGTAATATCTTTAGATTAAATACCTTCCACGATAACTTCACTCCTTATTACACAGAGAACCTAAAGATAATGGTTGGGACTAACATACATCCTCCAATGCGTAAAAACTGGTGATTTCAAACACGTGCAATACCGGACCAGGCTCCGCCGAATATTTGTCAAATAAGGAAAGGGAAGGAATGTGTTGACATGACACTCGCTCTATTAGAAGCCAAGAAAGCCACTGCACTTCCACGAGAAATCACTGGAAAAGTGTTGGTTTGGCAGCAGAGTTCGGTTCAGTTGAGAAAACAAGAACATTTTAAACCTTCCTCGGGTTTGAAAAAATCCAAAGTTAATTGTTTTTAGAGAAAAGTTTCAGAAATTCAAAATCTCTGAAAATAGAAAAACATCAGAAGAAAGTTTTCTTGAAATTGCAAAAATCGGACACTCAATGGTTTCGAGGTCACCTCCCTGGAATGGCGATACAGTCTCAGGCTGAATGTCCGAAAAACTCTAATTTCGTTAGAAATACCGAACAAAATACAATCATAAGGCTTGTTCGCGATAAAATCTGGACACCCCTAAGAACCTATATCTCTGGAAATACTCCATCAACGGGTGAAATATTTCCCAGACTGATGAACGTATGTCTGTTTATTGTGTAAAATCAATTTTTGGTTCGAGCTTTTAGATTGAAGTTGGCGTCGAAAGAAGAGCAAGTGCGAAACGCAATTGTGTGCGGTCGCAATGAAAAGAGACCGAAAATGACAGTAAGAAAACTTGCATAAAAGCTTGGTTTTCCTGCAAGCACTGTCCACAACATTCATAAATCTTTTGATATACGTTTTGACAACAGCCAGGAAGGCTGGTAGCGGAACAAAGACTTTAAGCAGCTTCCCGGATTGTCTGCTTATACAGCCATGCAACGGAACGGCGTAGACTAGCATTTCAGGACGAAGAAAACGGTCAAGTGTCTCAAACAATACTTGGTTTGGCAGGCAATATGCAGCTGTGGTCGAGCAAGCCAAAACATAATCACTACTGGAACGATAAACAAGAAATTATACCGTGAAGAATGCTTAAAGAAGCGATTGTTACCATTTCTACGTAGCCATGACCTACTGTTCGCGACAAACCCAACCCAGCTACGCCTCTGCTACTGATGCTGCACAATTGTGACCTAGTTATCGATGCAGCTGCCATATGATCACCACACTAGCGAAGGCCCGAAGCACAACAATAGGCACAAATGAGAGCAAAGGATCCGCAACTGTGGTGGTACCTCAACAGAAGTAGGATTGATTGTACGGGTATCTATCAAATCGCCGATGGTAGTGGACAGTACGGAGAGTCGACGGCAGTTCTCGTGCTCATGGAACGACGGAGAAAACATCGCATGAGTGCGATTGCGGTCAGCTGATGACGACGGAGCTTCAGATGTGTTTTTTAGTATTAAATGAGATATTCAACCGGTGGGTGAGCCGGAGTGCGCGCGATCCAATTTGTGTTTATACCATTATGTGTTAGGATTAGGAAATATATGTTTTACAATTAGAAATTAGAAGTGTTAGCATTAGGAAATAAACGTGTTAGAGTCCGGAAATAAATGTTGTAATTAGTGTTGCAATAAAGTGAATTGTGTTGTATAAACTGTATACTTGTGAGTTAACGTTTTTGAATTTACACCGGCGAGTGTTGGAGAACCCCGCATCGAAGGAACGGAGGTAATTGGGTTCCTCAACACCTACTATGATTTGGCATCCGCCAATTTTGAAATGGTATAAAGCGAATATAGTCCATGTAGTACCGAAAGAGGCGAGTCCACCTAACCGCCCGGAGTTGTGACCAATCGAGTGGCATTGGGCTTTCTTGAAAAGAGAACTCTCTCAATATGAACAACAAGCTACAACACGGAAAATTTTTGAAAATCTTGAACAAAAGCAGCTAAATCGATTGCAGAGAAGTTTGTTCAGACCCAAATGGCTGGAGTAAACTCAATAGTTTCTATTTTCTTCATTTTCTTCATAATCCACAATTAAATAAATAAAAAATGCATCTTGGATTGAATAACAGCAGATTTTGTCGCGAAGACGGCTTACTCTGAGTTGCTCAGAATACTTAATAGAATGCGATATGAATCCAATCTTAAAATGCTGCGCACTCTGATCTTCATGTATGATGCCTAAGAAATTCTTTGTTGGGTTCGCTGAAAGTTGCTAGCAAAGTTTAATAAAGCTATGTGTTTGATTAATCGAGCAGGATAATTTTCCAGGAAATCTTGATCCCAACGAAAGTGAATCAACATGTTCTAGTCGAGAGTATTTGTAAATGAAGATAACTGGTGAACAGTTGAACAATCATTTGTAGAACCAAATTGCTTCTCGAATCTAGTTTACTATCAAAAGTCAAAAGCAAAGGGTTTGGATAGCATTTAAAAGAAGTTGAAAAAAGGCGGTGTCTAGAAGAAGATTGATCCAGTCTTGATTTCTACAAAATCTTAAAATCTCGTCAAAAGTATAGACTGTTCCGAAAAATATAAATACACTTTCTATCTCAAATGAAAAATACCATTCTGTAATTTTAGGTTATTTAATTCACATAGTAAATAACAATGTTTTCGTTCCATCTTCATTTCGATTTGCTTGATTTTTCGTAGGGTTAGCGAGTTCTCTAACATTTCCGTTAACACTACTCAAAAGCTTCTGACCAGTGCTTTCTTCTACCATTTTCACCAATTTTGGCAAATCTTTCTTAAATTTTTCAACACTATCCACTGGTTTCTTGTGTTTTATCAGCTCCACCTTTGTCAAAGCCCAAAAGGTTTCGACAGGGCAAATTTCTGGGCTGTTTGGTGGATATATCTCCTTTGGTACAAATACGGCATTGTCACTTTTGTACCACTCTTGTGCATATTTAGAGAAATGACAGGATCGTAAGATCAGGCCAAAATATTGTAGGCTTGTTATGCTGTTTGATCAAGGGTAGCAACATTTTTTGCAGACACTCCTTCACGTAGATTGTGTCTGTTGTAATGAGTGGACGAGATATTTTCCTCATCCCCATATGGCCTGCCCCACCATTACCTTCGTGTCGAATTTCCGGTTTAAATGGCTTTCACTGATTCAGGAGTATTTTTTCCCTTCGGCGGGTTTGAAACTGTGGTCTCAGCAGCAGAGTTTTATAGTCGAGTTTTATATAGGTTTCATCATCCATTATAAGTTTGTCCTATAGCTTTAGAGCCCTCGGTTTCACAGATTCAGCCTATTTGGTGATTCGTTTTGGCTGCTTTTGCTTCCGACGAGACTTCAGACACATTTTCTCCTTAGCACGCATAACGTTAGTTACCGAAGTACTTAACTTTTTTCACCACATCTCGGACTGATGCTCAAGGATGACACTTGAAATAGTACATTATTTTTCTGTCGATAGTCAGAGGAACCCGGTTTTCTACCCCGTCTCTGGGAATCAGCTTGAAAAAGCAATGTTGTCAATATTTCCGAAATGCGGTTTGAGCTGCTTCGACGCTCACACCTTCTTCTTTAGCAAGTATTCTGATCGAAGACCACTGACGGTGCACCGATCCGTTTTCTTTGCTCGGTAGAAAGACCATGCATTTTCAAACTTTCGTACGAAAATTTAAAAAAAACAAGATCAGTTTAATTTGGATGTAAACAACACGACATGGCCAAAAGTTGGTTGAATACTGCACGCATTTTCAATTGACTGTTTATCATTAGTGTATTAATAATTATCGGAACAGTTTTTAAGCCTAACTTCACAGCAGATTTCACTGTATGGATTAAAAATAAATCCCTGTTGCGATGAGATTGAATTCTTTTCTAATTCTTGCGTTTTTTCAAGCATCAACCAACTTGAAGAAATTATAATCTGTATGCAAAACCTATCGCACCATTAAGCTCCAAATCAAAAAGCTTTCTAGGTGTTTCATTTATGTTGTCTCCTGCCTCTGTCCTGTCTCCCTTTAGAATACTGTCATAAAAGTGTGTCAAATTACCATTGTACTTAACAAAATCTTTTAACAATTTTCATCGCTGCTTGCATAAGATGTCCCATATTTCCCACTTGACCTTATGCGCCATTAGGGACTTTGCCTGTTGCTCAATCCACCATTTCTGAATTGACAGTTTTTATGCCAAATCTTCCAATCGTATAAGTACACAAAAAGAAATATTTAATTTTCTGCGTTATCTCATGCACACAAAGGGAATGCAAGATTTGAAAGAAATTGATGGGATATTTCATGTAAACTTAAGCCAGAAAACGCCTGAATCTAGACTGTTGTGTGAAAGATAGCAAACATTGTCGTATAGTGCATGAAAGATTGCAAACAATTTTGTTGTTTATGCCTCTTTTGGCTTGGATTAAACGAGGGGAAATTTTACGGACTTTTTAAAACTCATTAATTTTTTCGGTGTAGTGTGTGGCAACGGTCAATAATTCACATATAATCCAGGGCATTTACATGAATATCCCGCCTGAAGAGATGTTTGACTGTTTTGGGAATCGAACTCTTGACCTTCGGCTTGGAAAACTCACCATTACTGACTACGTTACACACACAGAAAAAAATAATTATCTTTAATCGTAAAATTTCTCGTCATTTAATTCCAAGCAAAATAAGGCGTAAACAACGCAATTGTTTGCAATCTTTCAAGCGCCATACAACAATGTGTGCAATCTTTCATACTAACAGGCTAGATTCAGGCGGTATCAGGCTTGAATTTACATGGAACATTCCATTATATGCTAAATATAGTATCACTTTAATGTGCATTAGCTAACGCAGATAATTCAATGTATCTTTTTATCTGTGCGGATAAAAATATTTAATCTTAAAATTGCGTAAAATTCCACCTCATTTCATTACAAAGCCAAAGGTGTCGTAAATAAAAAAATTGGAATCTTTCATACAGCAGACTAGATTCAAGGCGTTATCTGGCTTAAGTTTACAAGCAAAATATCGCATTATTTTCTGCACAAATCTATTATTCCCTTTATGTGGATTAGATAACGCAGAAAATTTAATGTTTCTTTTAATCTGTGTATGAGATCGCAAAAGAGAACTCTTGACAGTTTTTCAAACATTTAATGTGATTTTTTCATTCAATAGCATTCAACAAGTTGTATCATGCTCGTTTACCTAGTTTTTAAGCCTCAAAGTGAAACTTCCAACTTGAATTCTGTAAACGTTTTGCTTAGTTAATTCATTGACTAAAAACGTACCAAACATATCCTCCTTACAAAGAAAAGAACACAATCTGAACAGAGGTCACTGAACTGATCAGCCCTGAAATAGAAACGGACCTGACAACTCAACCAAACTAAAAATTACGTATCATTCGCATTCCGGTGACACATTCCGCCTTTGAATTCAATTTAATCAACGCCAAACTTAAAACTCAACAAAGCAGGCCCCAGAAACCAATTTCATTAACTTCATTAAGCAGTCATCCGCATTGTACGCGTTCCATTTTTAAGGTGAGAAATTTAATTCCTATTTAGTTCTCCCAACAGGTGTCAACGATTCGAGTGAATACTCCGATCACGTCCCCCATGTAATAAGCTGTCCTCGGTGGTAATACGATATTCGTGTATATCCCAAATTTGACGAGTCAACTATTCCGTTAATCATCATCATCATCATCATCATCATCATCAGGTCCGGGGTGCTCTCGGTCAACGCAAACGAGTGCGTGAATTGCTATTCCACTCCCATCCCGTGCTTGGTCTCATTATAAATTCATATAGCAAACGTGCCCCGCGTACAAAGCGACGAAAACCGTCGTGGCACCACACAATCGACCACTAAGACTTTGCGCAGCAGCGGTCAGTATGGACGGACAGCTAGGAACGCTAGTTAATATGTTTTACATTTGCTGTATACGGCATGCTTTGTCATTGGCTAGTTGAAACCGAAACCAATCCCTGCGACGTGAGACCAGCTCTATGATAAATAAAACATTTAGGTGACAAGACTTGGATTCTGCGGAAAAAATGGCTGACTCAGCAATACTCCTCATTAGTGATGTAACTTGAATTCAGTGGACTCCCGCGGGAGCAACTGCACCGATTGAGCACGTGTCGTTCGATTGCCAACCGCACAACGGACGATGACAAGCGACTAGGAATCGAGTGACATTGATTGGCGCGTGCGGCGCACTGCTTGTACGGTGTCGCATGGTGCTGATAATTAACGATAGCTGAACTGCTGGAGGCTCAATTGAACGGTGATGATGATAAGAAAGTGCTCCGAAACCTGCTCAGAGGTGCAGCGCTGCCAGTGTTCTATGCGGAAGAGAAAGTCCATTTGAAAAACGGGTTCGTCGCTGGTGAAACGTTCAAGTCTCTTTCTCTCTTTCCCTCGCAGACCAAACAAAGATACGTAATCAAACTCAAACATATTCCGTAAATGACGGCATAGCAAAATGGTCAGTTAATCAAAACCAATTAAAACAGCTTTGCCGAAGCCAAGGTGTGAATGCAGCACCCCCTCCCTTCCCTGTTCATCCCACCCCGGCCAATATGCGGTGTTTCATTTTCTATTCAAAACACTTCTCCCTTTGCCAAACAATAACATTCATAAACGCGCAAATGCGGCAGCATGCCTCATAATGATAAATCATTTCGCGCTCCACCAAAAATAGAGTTCCCACCAGCAAGGAAAGGAATAACCCCGAACGGACGAGGAGCGCGAAAAGCGAACAGAGATTTTTCACCGTTCAAAATTCGGTTCCAATAATCGTATTCATTTATCATCGAAGGCCACGGCTGCCCGGCCCGTCTCGATCGATCCATCCGAGAACGGGGCGCATGACGGGTAGCGAGTGAAGATATTAAAGCCTCTCACGCGGTCGAAAACGGCCCATAAAAAAAAAAATTCCCCAACCCTATTCAAGTGCAAACAAAAACTAATGATAAAACATCTTTTCCACATCGCTTGGCTCTCTAAAGAAGTTATTTTGCCTTCCCCGGGCTAGTGAAGATGGACATGGGTTGTGATTTCCTCGTTTCTCCTTGCTGCTGCCCGGTGGGATCAATCTAGCCAACCAACCACCGACCGAGTCCGGCTTTATTAATCGTTCGGATCAAAAGTGATCACACCGAGGCAACGAACGGGTCCAGAACTCTCGGATGCTCTTGACTAGTAGCAGTCAGCAACGGAACGGCAGAATGATGGATGCCAAGAGATTGGAAGAAGAAGACGAAGAAGCCACTTGGGTCCGACGGTGAAGCGGCCGCTGCCAGCCCTCGAGATGATCGATGGCATATGGTGGATGATGTGGTTGATCTTTTGTTTCACCACGGAATTTATTGCCGTTTTCGGTGGTGCGCAGCGCGGTGTGCAGGAGCGCGGTTTGCTCGATGGGAGACGGGAGTTTTTTGAGACCATGGTCCGGGTGGTTTCGGGTGGGTGACAATGTTTGAGAAGGGGAATTGATTATGTGATGATGGTGATTGTTTTGCGAGTGGGTCCGCAACCCAGATTTGCGAGGTGCTTGTCAATTTTTGGCAGCGGTGTTTGGAAAATTTTTGCTTTATGTCATTATTGGTTCAAGGCCATTGATTTCTGAAGGTTTTTCAAATGAAAAGGTCTTTCCGGTTTTAGTTATTTCACAGATAAAAAGAAACCTCTATTTTTTTTTGCGTTATCTAATGCACATAAAGTGAATGCTAGATTTGTCAGAAAAAATGGGATATTTCATGTAAATTTAACCCAGATAACGCCTGAATTTAGCCTGTTGTATGAAAGATTTCAAAAATTGTTGTATGGCGCATGAAAGATTGCAAACAATTTCGTTGTTTACGCCTCCTTTGGCTTGGAGTTAAACGTGGGAAAATTTTACGCACCAGTTAGAATTCATTATTTTTTTCGTGTTATTCATTTGTTTATAGTTTCAATCACTTGATTTGGAACTAAAGTATTTAATTATGTGTTTTCTCTTACACTATGGTTTTAATTAAATGAACTCTAAGATCATTATTGAATTTCTCTTTTGATTTAAAGCTCAGGAGCTTTTTTTTTTAAAAAATACATTTTGAAACAAATAATTTATTAAAATTTTGCACAGACAAATTGCATTTAAAAAAATGGCCAGAAAAGAGGGTGCGAGTGCTGAAGCGGTACGACCTGCAATTAGAAAATGTAGAATACAGTGTACCTTTGAAGGTTATGAGTGCTCGGAAATCTGGGCAGTAAGTCCTGCTATTGACAAGAAGTTAAGGCATGCTTACATGCTGAAACCAACCGCTTCCGTTCAGGATGTGGCGAAAAATGTAGGAACCTCGACATGGGCTCCTGATATAGTAGAACAATGTAGAAAAATTCAAGACAAACCTTCTACAACAATGCAATCTATATAAGAATTCGCTATAACTAATCTTATGAGGCGGAAACGGAGAAAAATGCAGTAAACCCGCTTGAGATTGAGCAATAGTGTGAATCCTCGTCCCAAACCACAGTGGGCAAGAACTGATGAAAACTAAGAAAAAAAATCTGTAACTTTAAATCAACCATATCTTCGTTCACAGAGCCGTGCGGTAGATGAAATAACTTCTATTCGATTTTTCAGGCAATTTCACATAGAACTAGTCTTATTTGGTTGATCTTGAGCCACTCCGAGCAAATATATCTATAAATTTTTCAAGAACACAAGGAGAAGTGGGGTAAAACCAGCCATATTCTCGATCACAGAGCCATGCGGTAGATAAAACAGCTTCTTTTCAATTTTCCTGGAAAGTTCACATGGGACTAGCACTATTTTGTTGATCTTGAGCCGCTCCGTGCAAAGATATCCATAAATGATTCAAGAATATAAGGGGAAGTGGGGTAAAATAAGCTATTTATCTCCACAACCATATCTGTGCGGTGATTGAAACCAGTTCCATTAGATTTCCCAGATAATTTCCAAGTTGAAATGGCCTTGCTTACAAGCCGCGCTTAAAAACGACATAAGTTACATATTTTTTTCCTTAGTTTTCATCAGTTCTTGCTCACTGTGCAACCACTTGAAGATCATAATTTCCTAAAGCTGAAAAACTTTTTTCAGTAAGTTGGATCGTACCGTGACTATCTGGTTGGCTGAAATGATGTTTGTGAATCGTTTTTGAAGATAAATTGACAAAACCCCGGACATTCAGGACTACTGGAGTGCTCTTCAGTTGCAGTTTGTTTTATTCTATCAATGCGATCCAATACTTCAACCTATTAAAAAAAATACAAGCTTCAAATCGCTTTCGCTTATTTCTTTTAAAAGTACTGTAATACATCAATTAGCATATATGGTTTTGAGCGTCGTGTTTTACCATTTTCAAACATATAGTGAATTTGTTCATTTTTAAACAAATTTAGCATAGAACATGTTTAAAATTACACTTACAATTATACATTTAAAACGTTGATTTTATCGTGACTTCATGATTATAATGGCTGACCATCATGCCATACACATTAACATTTAAAGTTTTTACTGTCAAGTAATTTTGAAAGACGTAAATTCATGTCGAAGTTAAATCACAGAGAACAGACATTGATGTCCATATACCTTTTCTTGAAAAACGTGTGTAAAAGTTAATATGGGCAGCCGGTATAAAAAGGGCAGCCGGTAGAGAAAAACAAACAAAACTTTTCAGGTTATGTGATAGGCTTTGTATTGATAAACATTGACATGACAGTTATCGCACAACTGCAGCGCCGCCTACCAGGAGCATAACGATATACATTTGAAATGTTGGTTTAAAGACCTACACAAGTAGCAGATCGAAGATGAACGTCTGTTCTCTGTGGTAAAATATACATGATTTTTCACTAAATGTGTATCTGATGCCCCACATAGAAAAAATACCTTCGTTTAATTCCAAACCAGGCTTAACCAACGAAATTGTTTGCAATCTTTCATGCGCCGTACAAGAAAGTTTGCCATCTTTCATACAACACGCAAAATTCAGGCGTTATCTGGCCTCAATTTACATGAATTATGTCATTACTTTCTGCCAAATGTAGCATTCCCTTTATGTGCATTTTTTTTTGTTGGGGCTTAGAACCACTGCGTCCACTAAGTAGAACTTTTGTGGTTTACCCCTGTTTACTATTCTAATTCGCATCTTAAAGCTAGATCACCATTCGTCAAGTGACCAGCCTAAGACGCGTCTCCCAGTCAGGCAAAATTAATTTTATAAAACCCACCATCTTTCCAGGATTTGCAGTCCAAATTTTTTTAGGTTGCATATAGCCACTGTACAGAAATTTGAGTTCTATGCATTAAATAACGCCAAAAATTAATTCAATGTTTCTTTTTATCTGTGCACATAAGGTGGTACGAAAGCCAAAATGTCTGTTTTGTGCCAACACTTAGTCTTCTTCTTGCCTTTACATGTCTCACGGTTGATTAGTGTTCTTTGCAGTACATGCACAGTTCTTAATTGAGGATTTTTGTTCCTAGTCGTGAAGTGTGTGGAAAGCATGATGAACGATACACATATCGTTCCAGAATAAGGGCAGGGTCGAGTGAATCTCCCACAAAAAAAAAAACATTTGACTGTATCGAAAATTGAAACCTCGACTTTCGGCTTGGACGCCACGCCTTTACTGACTACGCAATGAGGCACAATACTGAAAGACATGAATCTGCCAAATTTTCCGGAGTCATGACCAATCGAGATTCTGTGATCAAGACTAAGTCGGTCGCACGGTGGACCATATACCACATGCTAATATTCATTAAGCTGATTTTGAAGAACGAGGTCAACCCTTTTTATAAAATAAATCAGATTAAACTGTGCTTCTTTGTTGTTTTTTGCCCGAGCCATTCTTTCCATTTCCGCTATTTGGGTCCACCCGTTAGGTTGTGATGGAACTTTTAGTTTTATTCACAGTTAAATTATCGATCTTTCGAACTACTAGTAGCCTATCATAAGACATCAAATTTTACTTGAGATCTGTTCTGAGTTTTTGGTTTGAGTACAGATTGCTTGAAGTTCATAAGCATAAGATAAACAAATCATTGAACTGATCGGATTTTCTAGGATTCTCCTAAATCACCTGATGTAAAGGTTATAAGATCTAAAAACACAACCAGTGATGTGGAGGTTCAGAGATCCGAGTAAAATGAAACATTGAATGGATGTACTATGTCATCCAAGATCTTGAGTCGCTTCTGATTAAAAGAAATAAGCTTACTGCATTTTTTTATCTTTTTTTGGGTTCATAAAAGACTTCAGTATATCGTAATAAAACCACTTGAGTTTATCATATTCTTATAGAGGCATGAGACCCTCTTGTAGAGAATGGAGATTGTCTCTACAGAGTATTAACCCAAACAACACATGACCGTCATAACTGGTTGCAGTAACTTGATTGTGACCTAATTGAGTCGTGTTTAAAGTACTTAATCCGATTTGTAACAAGTTTGCTGTTATTCTCAAGTTGATTGTTATTCTCAAGATGGAATTAATTTTTTCTTAAGAGTGAACCTGGACCTGAAAAAAAAAACAATCTTGTAGTGGTTATTAAGAGGTTGTGATGGAACTTTTAATTTAAATATTCGTAACCGATAGTAGACAATCATTAGGCACACAATGTTACTTGGTTGTGTTCTGCTACTAGTTTTTGGTTTCAGTACAGTGCATTTTGCTGCAAATTCATTAGGCCTTTCCCTAAAGTCAACTCTTCAAAAGCAGAAAAACCGAGATGACACCTAGCAATAAGTACACAACAGTATAAAATATCAACCAATTTTACTGTCAGCCAAATTTTCTAACACAAGGTAAGCAATCAAATGACCACTACAAAAAATATTGAATATTCACGACCTAACGGGAAACAGGAAGGGACCATCAGGGCACCCAAGTGAAATGATTTGGATAGGGAGCATGGGACTGCCTTCTCCCTATGGTTAACATTTCGCGGAACGAGGGTGGGCTCTTCGACCCCAACTATTGGGTTTGGGTTAGGTTTCGCCGGTTTTGCGAAAGTGTCTCTGCTGAGGGGCCCACCTAAGCATGATGATCACAACAATAGAAATCTTATCAAATCATTTTTCAGATTATTCCACTGCTATGGAAAGTTTCCTTGCTACAATAGATGGCAGTATATTATCATCAACATTATTTTCATCATCAGTACATGTTACTGGAAGTTCATTGGTATTAGTTTCATAAAAAAACTAAATTGATCGGATGTTTTCCTCCCCAAAAAATAACTGGACTAAAGATATAAAATCTGTTTTAATTGAGTAAGGAGTGTATCGAATAGTAGTTATAAACATTCGATGCGTTATTACGCATAAACTACTGTATATATTTTTAGCGTGTAAGCGCCATTTGCTTTGTTTACATGTCAAAAATGATTATTCGGTTCATTCATTTCCGTTGATAAAGTTGTATTCAAAATGTCGCGAATTGAATTTGAGACTAAAAAGAAAATTCTGCACACTTGGTGCACCGAAAAGTGTTACTTACAACCAGATTGCGAAAAGAGTAAATGTTCACCCGGCAAGTGTAAAACGCATCATCGAAAAGTTTGGTAAGGAGTGCTCCCTCAAGGATTTACCAAGAAGTGGCCGGAAACCCGGCTCCAGCAACCTGATTTGGACCAAAAAGTTGTGGATTATATTCAACGGAACAAATCTGCCTCTACTCGCGATCTAGCCAAGAAGTTCAGGACCAGCATCGGAATGATTCAACGAATCAAGCGCAGGAATGACTTGAAGACGTACAAAAAGCAGAAAGTGCCCAAACAAACTCCGGAACAAAAGTCTCGTGCCAAAACCAGGGCTCGAAAGCTGTACAGCTGCATTTTGGACAATGTCGACCAGTGCATTTTGATGGATGACGAAACATACGTTAAAGAAGATTCAAGAACGCTACCGGGGCCGCAGTTTTATACTAAATCTGTTGGGGAACGTGTGCCAACCGCAGATACGACTGTTGCGATGGAGAAATTCGGTCAGAAGGTGCTCATTTGGCAAGCTATTTGCACATGTGGCTTGCGTTCTTCAATTTTCTAGAACAGGTTTGAAGAACAGGTTGCTACCATTGTATAGAAAGCACCAGTCCCCTCCTCTCTTCTGGCCAGATTTGGCATCGGCACATTACGCCAAATCCACTCTACAGTGGCGGACGGAGAATAACATCAAGTTCGTAGAAAAAGACATCAACCCACCAAACTGTCCCCAGTTGCGACCGATCGAACGCTATTGGGCAATAGTCAAGCGTATATTTAAGAAGGATGGTACAGTGTCCCAAAACATGACCGATTTTAAGAAAAATTGGGCAGCGGCATCCAGGAAGTGCACAAAGGTCACTGTGCAGAATTTGATGGCAGGTGTCAAATCAAAGGTACGGGCATTCTACAGAAATGAACATGATGACTAGTTTTTCCGTTTGGATCTTTTGTAAACATGTTAAGCTATAATAAACTGAAATAGTATGTTAATTTTAACCATGTTTTCATGCCTATTTTATTATTTGGAAGTTTATAACTACTTTTCGATACACTCCTTACAGTGCTACAAATTTAAATTACTAAAAAATATGTAAAAACCTTAAGATCTAATAGCGCAGCCAGAGATTTGGTGGAAGTTAATGGACCTGGTTCATAGTCTTAGAGGTCAAGAAAAAGGATATATTGGTGTTGAATGGATTTTCTTTGCCATCCTAGGGGTGGAGTAGGTTCTACAAATTTTCAAGACAAACCAGAGATATGTTGATACAACTCTTTCGAGGAAGGGCTTAAGACCTACAATTGTAACTAGTATACTGTTGGTAGTTTATGGTTACAGTACATATTTTGCGAGGTGTTTGGACCATGTTATATGCAATTTGGAACCAAACAGATGTTCTGGGTCTTCCAATATCCTGGAGTACAAACTTGAGAACTACTAGGGCTGCTGCTCCTGTGATCTGTTGAACATTTTATGGTTTATGGTACTGATTTCTGAAAACCCGTTGATCAAAGTCATTTAATATATATAGAATAAATCGGGTATTCTCATTTTTCGAAAACTATTTTGAATAAGACTCGACGACAACTGAGACAAATGTTTTTTATCATCCAGATTTGATTTGGTATCTGATTTCTGTTGGCATTTCATTTTTTTAGTGCATGTACCCGGAGGATTCATTGGACCTAGCTTAAACATATTTTGAACTGAATAATTTTAAATCTAACAACCGATCTTCATAGAATTTTTTCCTAAATTAGTCTTAGTTCCATAATGAATAAAAATCAACCAATTAAATTGGCAAAAGATTGATGGTTTTGGTTGTAGATCTAGAGACCTAAATTCTCTTTTATTTAGATCACCTTGAACAACTATTATAATGATATTCAAAGTTGTTAAATTTTGTTATAGCTGAGATCTATTAACCTAAATGATTTGAACCGTGCCTCATTGATGTTGTTGCTGATGACCTGCTCTGATCTGATGTTTTATACTACATGATGATCTTGGATAACCTAGAGCACATTTTGACAGAATTATAACTACACATATTAAGAGACGAACTAGCCCAGGAGGCTAAAAGTCTCTTTAATAAAGAAAAAAAAAAAAAAAAAAAAACTACGCATATTTCGAATACTTTTTTCATATATATTTTCATATGCGTTCATTCATCTTCATCGAACTATCAAAGAAAACTTTTTTCACGAAGTAAAGATGGTACTCGAAAACAATGCAACACTTCTTTATGTGTATAACTTTTTATTGCATGGGTAAAAATTGATGAAATTTAGGGTCAAAGGTTACTGAGATGGCTTCCAAGCAAGAAGTGCTTTGACAAAAAAAAATATGCGCGCAGTCGTAGAAATTTACAGGCAAGTCCCACAGGTGGATTGCGAAACAGTTGGAAACCGACTTAAAAGACGACCCAACGGCAAGCTGACAGTGGAAGAAAAGCCAGGACGACCAACTTCGAGGCCTAGAAGGTCAATTCTTCCGCCTGGTTCATCCAGTAGGCAATGAAGCCGATCGGACATCATGTTTTCAAGGAACGAATGACGCCTAACCAAACCGATAAACAGAATCTTCTTCTATTTGCATTTCAAGCTTATTGCTTTCACAGTTGGCTTATTGCTTGCTCTCAACTTAGTGTTCTAAATGCTCATCCATAGTTATTAACTGAGAGCTTTCGATGCCAGGTACCATTTTTGCATTAGTGTGATTGTGTGGCACCCTGCTGCCCTTCCTCCGGTCCCACGAATGCGAAACTCTGTTTTTTTCTGTCTTCAGAAGTTCATTTGGGCTTTATTTTTTTCCTCCAAAAGTTTGTGTACTCCTCATCCATCGAGTCGACATATTGACACCAAACGAAAGTGAACGTTTGATTACCCAAGCTCTCCAGCCTCCGGTTTCAATGACAATCCGGTTGATTGGTTACCACTTCAAAAATCACTACATATGGTCAAATTCAACACGCCGCAGCAACTGCGCGATCCCACGACGATGGAAATGTGCAAGATCTACCAACCTTCCGAGGACACCTAGTTGAATTTTGTGGCAAAAGCGTGGCGTCTGTCAAGCCGAAGTTTGCTGTGGTTTGGAAGTGGGCAACGCTGCGTAGGAGTTTCAATGTGGGAAGCCAAATATTACCACCTGAAACAAGAGAGAAAAAAGCTCGTGCGTGGGCCTTCCTGCAGCATCGAAATGCCTTTATCAGCTCCCAACTAGGAAAGAGGCGCCTGTTGGGCCAACCTGATCTACGAGTAAGTCAGTGCATGCGCGGAATGTCACATGATTGATGGGTAGCGATTAAGAGGAATTGAGCCGCAGCCGGGTGATAACGATCGGTCGATAAGTGGATGGAGTGAAAATTTAGTCCACTACAAACCAGCCAACCGAGAAGGTGATTAGTATTAATTTATGTAATCATGGAACGGGTGCCCGTACCAGCGGAGTCATGTGCTTTATCATAATGTTGGGAGCCGGTTTTTCCCTTCTGTCCGGCGCACATACAGGCAGTGAAAAGAAAAGGACCGGTAAGTGCAATTTATCAGAAATTAATGAAAATTCAATCACTTTGTTTGGAAAGTGACTAACATCGGCATGAGATGCGGCGGCCTGGAAAAACGACAGATGAATTGTTGATTTTTTCTCTCCGTTGGAGTGACATTCCATGGGAGAAGGTACTGTGAATAATCAAAACGGGGCACGTGCTAACTGGTTTGCATTAAGATAACTTGTTCAGTGCAATATGTTGCAAACAGAAATTGAAATGATAACAAAAATATCAAGAAGAAGTATCCACCATTGATCTAAGAAGCACTCATCGGCTTGAGATGACCCATCCAATAACTTGAGTTATGTAAAAACTAAACATTCAAAAGCAAGTGAAAGTACCCTACTTCGCTAGCTACCAGATATTCAAAGCACCCGAAAAAACACACCACGACAACCAACTGATTGGCATAGAGGTACAAACTCCGAGAAACAATGGCGGCAAAATCAAACGACCCTCGCTCATCGCCTTCGTCGTCAGAGGCAGAGATGATTGATTTGCGTCGCGAAATCTGTTCCCACCGTCATCGTCGCCGCATTAACACTCCCGGGTGGTCGGCCGTTTGACCATGCCTTGGTTCGGCAGCGGCCATCGAGCGAGCGGTGATTTATGCAACACTCCCGAACCGCTCCTCGGGCTCTCAAAAGACCGTTTTCGATAATTTAATTTACATAAGTATTATTTTCCTCCCGCGCGTACTCGGACAGGATTTATGTTTTATCAAATTTCCCCCTGTGGAAGTGATAATGGCGAGGCGTGTTTTTGTGTATCGTCGATACAATTGAAAGTGGACACCATTTCATGCTGCACTCGCGGCTCAAGTTTAACGGTTATAAATAAACGAACTAATCGGATTAGTCGACCCGAAAAGGGCGGCCATTGTTCTATGATCCGTCATCTATCATTCTTACGGAAGTTTGCTGACATATGGGGCATGAAATTGTTGTCATAAACAAACAAATGTCGAAGTGGAATGGTGGCCTTCACGCTCATTGATTTGGATTAAGTTTGATGGTGGAATTATTTTGATACCGAAATTTCGCCCACCTACCAATGTGAGAACCGAAATAAAAACAATAATTCAATTTCAGTTGTTTCGAGTCCCGGAGCTCTTAATCAGGCTGATTACGATCTAAACTGTGCGATAAATTGTATTGATTCGCCTATTGGTGAGAAGCCTTGTTCCGCATTTGAAACGGGGGAGCCAGTTTCATCGTCTAACCGCTCGTTAAAGTCATTTGAACGAGCAACGAAAATAAACACAACACACACACTCACAAAATGCTGTGGGGAGGTAGGTGGTGAGTCAGCTTTCCTTCCCCATTCCGAATGTCCGACCTGGGCCATCCGGCAAAACAAAAAATGGCTGTGGTTCGCGGAGGTCATCGCGAACACGTCGCTTCTTCGTCGTCGTCGTCGTCGTCACCGTCGACATCTTCGTAACACGCGTAAATCAAGTTGACACATGGCCCAACGGCGCGCGGAAGATCGTCGCGTCGCGTCGGTTGAAAAAAATGGTCAGTCATGAAGATGATGATGAACGACGGTGAGAATAGGGTTTCGAGGTTTTGCGTGAAAGGGAGGAAAAAATTCTGTTTCGTTTTTTCCCCCTGAATAATTACCCCTTCAAAAGGGTATAGGCAGAGGGGAGAGGACAGAAGGCGGGAAGGTTGTTGTGTGTTCAAGTGGATTGAAAACCCAATAAATCATGGCGACGCTAACGAGATTCGTGAGTGGGACATTTTTGTTTTGCATCGCTTTCGCCAGTCATCCCCCGGTAATGAATGATGATATTCATGTTTAGGGGTGATGTCGAGTTTTGATGCTGGTGAAAGGTGGTTGTGAGTGGAACTTTCCTCGGATGAATTTCAGTACGAGAGCTTTTCAATAAAGCAGTTTCTGGTAGATTTTGGATAATGTCTTAGTTAGTAGAGCAGTTACAATCAATACAAAAATCATGATGCAGTGAAATTTCGACAAATATAGAGTAACAGGATCAAGGGTATAGACATAGAAGATTCCGCACACTTCGAGTATTGAGAATGGTTCCAACTGGAATTTATGTAGAATTGTAGCAAAACAATTCAAGTAACATTGCCAAAACCATCCAGCTATGTTATAAAACTTAAGTTTTATGAAAGCCACTGGAAATCAATTTTGTTTTATTATGCTACCAAGTCAGGTTTATGAGAACCTACACAGCTTCTCTATAACGATCTTAAAAATTGCTTTCTAAAATTCCTCTTACTCCTTTCAGAAGTTTTATTTTGACTTTATGAACTCGTGAAATCCCGATTTGAAATGCCGTTTTAGGACTCATTGGTCAGTTGAAAAAGCATTTTAAAACCATTTTGCCTCCAGTAAGTGCATTAATCGGCAAATTAGCATTGAGGGAAGTTACCAAATGACCAAATAGTTTTATAGTAGCCATTGCAAAGATAAATTGACTTTTTGAAAGAAAAAAAACTGTGATTAGCTGTAGGTTAGCTTAACAACACTAATTTTTAATTAGTATTATAATTCGGAACAACTGATAGTGCAGCTGAAACAAAGCTACATTTAGAAGTAACTACTTTTATAACATCATTCCATGTAATTGCGAGTCAACTTCGTGACCACTGCTCTAGATTGTGCAACCTTATGTTTAAACAAAATCAGGAACTGATGGATTAATAAGTTTAACTATAATCTTCGTTAAGGGTGGTCCTACCTACTTAATAGATTGGGAAACTAGGAGAATTTAAAATTTAACACTTCATTTGATCACTTTAAAAAAAATAAAAAATTAAACCTTGAAACACTTTTTTAAATTTTCGCTAGTAATCGCGAGCAAATTCCATTTAATTCCACTATGAGCTTATCTTTTGACAGATAGGCCTATTTCGTCTGCTACTTACAGACTTCTTCAGTGTCGAGTGCTCGACCTAGTTTCCCAATCACAATCGTTTTACTAATACGCTCAAAAAAGTTTTTTTAAAAAATAGTGTTTAAAAAAAGTGAAAGTACTTAATAGAGTTTTAGTCGAATACATGCATTGCGAACACAATTATTTGAAATCGAGTTTTCAAACCTATAGTAAATTCCTGTACTTAAACAAACTATCGCGGATATTTTACAACCAAATGCTGTTGCTAAAGGGTGATACGGTCAAAATTTGGTCAAGGGAAAACGCGTGTAAATCGGTGAAATCGTTTATTTAAAAAATCAAATTAAATTTCTTTTTCAAGTTCAATTAGTATAAAATTCAGGAAAAATATTCAGTTAGGCTTCCGCTTTTCCAAATCCGAATTGCCGGGCCTTATGCTTGACCCCTGCCATCAGATTTTGTACAGCCACCTTGTCCACCTTCTTCGCCGCAGAAAGCCAGTTTGCCTTGAACTGCTGCTCGTCCTTAGCAGTTTTTTTGGTCTTCTTTAGGTTCCGCTTGACAATAGCCCAGTATTTCTCAATTGGGTGGAGCTCTGGCGTGTTGGGAGGGTTCTTGTCCTTGGGAACCACCTGCACGTTGTTGGCGGCGTACCACTCCATAGCCTTTTTACCGTAATGGCAAGATGCCAAATCCGGCCAAAACAGTACGGAACAACCGTGTTTCTTCAGGAAAGGCAGCAGACGTTTATTCAAACACTCTTTCACGTAAATTTCTTGGTTGACAGTCCCGGAAGCTATGAAAATGCTGCTTTTCAAGCCACAGGTACAGATGGCTTGCCAAACCAGATATTTCTTTGCGAACTTTGACAGTTTCGTGTGCTTGAAAATATCTGCTACCTTTCTCCTTCCTTTTGCCGTATAAAACTCCTGTCCCGGAAGCTGCTTGTAGTCGGCTTTGACGTAGGTTTCGTCGTCCATTACCACGCAGTCAAACTTCGTCAGCATCGTCGTGTACAGCCTCCGGGATCGCGCTTTGGCCGTCGTATTTTGTTTATCATCGCGATTTGGAGTCACTACCTTCTTGTAAGTCGATAGTCCGGCTCGTTTTTTGGCTCGATGCACGGTTGTAGACGATACACCCAGCTTATTTGCGGCATCTCGGAGAGATAGGTTAGGGTTTCGCTTAAAACTACCGGCAACTCTCTTTGTCGTCTCAGCGGCTTCCGGTTTTCGATTTCCCCCCGATCCAGACTTCCTGGCTGTCGACAAACGTTCCCCAAACACTTTAATTACATTTGTAACGGTTGATTTGGCAACTTTTAGCGATTTTGCCAACTTTGCGTGCGAGTAGCTCGGATTTTCGCGATGCGCGAGCAAAATTTTGATACGCTGCTCGTCTTGCTTGGACGGCATTTTGACAACTCTGGATCAACAATAGAAAAGGGCCCATCAACATTTGTAAACAAACACTCCTGAGCCCGTTTTCTCGCAAGCCGCTAGCTACACACGCAAACCTACAGAATCATCGTGTAGGGGAAAGTTTCTCCTACATGATGATGGTATTGGTTTGCGTGGGTGGCCTACGCTTTGCGAGGAAATAGGCTCAGAAGTGTTTGTTTACAAATGTTGATGGGCCCTTTTCTATTGTTGCTCCAGAACTGAAGAGTGAATTCCAAAATCAAAATAGGAGCAACATTCTACACACACACACCCTTCAAAATGAGGGGTGTTCAGGTTGGTTTCAGCAACTTTACTGTAACTTTATTGAGTGACACTAAAGGTAATTCAACCAATTTTCCACAAAAGCTGCTAGGGTAGTTCTGGGATGGTTCCAATATTGTTTTGGGTTAATTTTAGAGTAGTTCTTGCGTTACTTTCGGTGTACTGTTTAGGTAGTTGCAAGAATGTTTTTCGCTTAACTCAGGTCTAACCCATCAGAGCCTTCAGTTCATCGGAGAACACGAGCACCAGAGCACCAGAAAGCCGATCTTGACCCCGAAATTTATAGTGCTCTTGTACATGATGTCGGCCTTCGCACGACCAGACTGCATCATCCAGCGTCTTCTGACAGTGTCGAATGGATATGAGGAAGCCGTCGTCACAACCTGAGCGCTAAGATTAAGGTCTTTTTGGGTCTGGCAGCATTTACTTGGCGTTACCGAAGTAATCAAAGCATCGATAGATGGTGATACCCTGTATGGAAATGTTGAATCTAAAGTACAGACCGATGACGCCATCGGACTTAACGGTCTTTTTCAGGCACTCGATTGGACCGTTGTACTCACGCGGTCCACCTCAGCCTATATTAGACGGCCGAAATCAAGCGAAGAGATGAAGCATAGCGAAGTGGCACCACCGGATTCGAGGTTATCCAGGAAATAGTGCCAGAACTGTGTGTTCTTATCAACGCCATTCAACAATACTTGTTTGTAGACATCCTTCAAAGCGAAGCTTAGCACCTGAATTGGGAAGTACCGGATCACGTTGGCAAGTTTGCCTCTCCAGAAAGTTCCGAAGCTCTGTTCTTTAGGGATGCAAACAAAGCAATCGTAGATGCCATTGTGCTGATTCTCAACGGCGATCTGCTTGGAGGTATCCTGTACCTGCAGCATCAGTTTGTCACGCTCAATCGGGACCACAGTAGTCTTGGACACGACAAACGAGATACCACCATCCAGGAAGTCCTTAGCAATACCTCAGAAATCATTTTATTACACATACATGGCGATGAGCACACTAAATGTTCAAAGGCCGCGAGCTTCATAACCGTACGGAGGGCAAACTTCAAAGAGGATTCTGGGTTTCAGAATTGCACTGTAATGCTGTCGAGTATTTTTCTATAGCAGCATATGGACGCTTCCAGAAATATTCTGGAATGATTTCCAAAGTACTCTGAGATGCTTCCATAGTAGGTCTTAGGTACTAACAGTATTACACTGGGATGCTTTTAAAGTAGCTCTTGAATGCCTCCAGGATTGCTCTGGAATGCTGTCAGAACTTTTGAAAGATGCCTCTAGGCTTGTTTTGGGATGCTTCCAGAGTACTTATGCGATGCATCCACGATTGTTTTCGAATGCCTTCCGAACTGTTCTGCGATGGTCCTAGAATTGATTTAGGATGCTTCCAGATTTGTTGTAATTTGTTTCCAGAATTGTTTCAAAATGCTTCTAGAATTGAGTTGCCTCCAGAGTAGGGTGGTTTTGAAATAGTTTTTAAGTTGTTTTGGGATACTTCCTGAATTTTATGGGGTACTTCTATACAGCTTTTGGATGCCTCCAGAATGTTTCTGGAATGCTCTCCGAAGTGTTATGGAATTATTCAACAGTAGGTTTTGGGTATTTACTGGATTGTTCTAGGATGCTTGAGAATAGCTCTTGGACACTTCTATAATTGCTCTGGAATGGTTTGCAAAATTTTGAGCAGTGTTTTTATAGGAGCTTTTAGATGCTTCTATAATGAACTGTTCCCTGATGCGCTCCTTTTTTCAGGATGCTTCCAGATTTGTATTGAAATGATTCCAGATTTTTTTGGGTAAGCTTCTTAAACTGTTCTGTGATGTTCCTTAAGTAGCTGTTGGATACTTTCAGGATTGTTTTGAAATGCTTCCAGATTTGTTTTGGGATGCTTCCAAAATTTCTCTGGGATGCTTCTACAGGTAGCTTTTAGATGCTTCCAGGATTGTGTGTGTGTGTGTGTGTGTGTGTGTGTGTGTGTGTGTGTGTGTGTGTGTGTGTGTGTGTGTGTGTGTGTGTGTGTGCAATCCAACACCCGGCGTCCGGCTGTGATTTTATGGAAGAAAAATGTTTGCAGGTAATGGAACTGTTGTCGACTCGACAAACATTTTTAGCCCGGGAGTTGAAAGGTGTTAGCTCTGTTGGGTTCCAGTGAACCATTTCAGAATGCCTGGTTACTCACGTCAATTCCGATGTCATTTTCACTTACAACAAGCCCCGCATAAACCCAGTACAAATTGTTTTGAGGATGGCACGTATTTAGCAGTATCGTTCAAATTCAGAAAGATCTCACCGGATATTGTTGCTGATATTCAGTCTTCATTTGGACGGCCTCCCTGTGCTGCTAAAGATGCATTTGTGTCTCTACAGAAGTAGCATTCCCCTATTTGGCCAATATTTTCACATCATCCTTTTCGAATGGAACAGCCCGAATACAATTAGTACTTTGCGCACAAATGCAATACAATGAAAACCACAGGTAAGAAACACTTCCGAGAAGAAATATAACTTGAATGCTTTTAGATGCTTCCAGGATTGTTTTTAAATGTTCCATAACTCTTGAAAAGTTCCCTCAAAACTGTTTTGGGAAGCTTTCAGAGAACATATTAGATGCATCCAGTATTGTTTTGGAGTGCTTTTTGAACTGTTCTGCGATGGTCTCAGAATAAATTCTGGATGCTTCCAGATTTGTTCTGACATGCATCGAGAATGGTCTTGAAATGCTTTTGGAGTTGAGACCCTTCTAGAGCCATTCTTCAATGCTTCCAAGATTATTTGGAAATGATTTTAGATATGTTTTTGGGATGCCTTCATAATTTTTCTGGCACAACTAGCTCTTGGATTCTTTCGGATTTTTCCTGGAATACTTTCCAGAGTGTTTTGGAGTGCTTATACAAACAGTCTTGGCTACTTATGGGATTGTTCTGGGATACTTCGAGAGTAGCTCTTAGATACTTTAATAATTGTTCTGGAATGATCGCAGAATATTATGGAGTGTTTCTAAAGGTTTTGAATGCTTCCAGAATTGTTCTAGAACACTTTCCAAATCGTTCTGTGATGATCTCAGAATGTTTCCAAATGAGTTGTGACATTTTTTAGGAGTTTTTCTGGAAAGCTACTAAAATTATTCTGCGATGTCTCCCAAGAGTAGCTCTTAGATGCTTCCGGGAGAACACTCTGCAATGCTTTCACAATATTTTTGGAATAATTCTAGAACTTTTGTGGGATGTTTGTATGGGTAGCTTATTTTAGATGCTTCCAGAATTTTTCTGAATTGCATTCCGGAGTGTTCTGGGGTGCTTGTTCAAAAGGTTTTGGCTACTTACAGGATTGCTCTGGGATCCTTCGAGAGTAGCTCTTGGATACTTTCATAATTGTTCACGATTGATCGCAAGAATGATTGCAGAATATTCTGGAGTGAGAGTTTTGGATGCTTCCAGAACTGCTCTAGAACACATTCTAACCCGTTCTGCGCTGATTCCAGAGTTGTCCCTGAATGTTTCCTCATTTGTTATAACATGTTTCCGGAATTGTCCTTTAAAGTTATTAAAATTGTTCTGAGATGTTCCCCAAGAGTAATTCTTGGATGCTTCCAAGAAAACACTCTTCCACAATCGTTTTGGAATGCTTCCAAAACTTTTTTGGGATGTTACTATGGGTAGCTTTTGGATGCTTTCAGAAATTTTCTGCATTGCTTTTCGTAGAGTTCTGAGATGCTTCCACAGTAAGTTTTGGCTAATTACAGTATTGTTCAGTACAGTGTTGTACAGTGTTGATGCTTCGAAAGTAGCTCTTGGATGCTTTCATAATTGTTCTGGAATAATTGCAGAATATTATGGTATGGTTCTATAGGAACTTTTAAATGCTTCCAGAATTGTTCTAGAACACTTTCCAAACCGTTCTGTGATGATCCCAGAATTGTCCCAGAGTGTTTCCAGATTTGTTATGACATGTGTCCGGAGTTGTTCTGGAAAGCTACTAAAATTGTTTTGGGATGTTCCTCAAGGTAGCTTTTGGATACTTCCAGAAGAACACTATGAAATGCTTTCAAATTAGTTTTGGAATGATTCCAGAACTTTTTTGGGTAGCTTTTGAATGCTTTCAGAATTTTTCTGGATTGTTATCCGGAATATTCTGGAATGCTTTCAGTAAGTCTTGGCTACATACAGGATTGTTTTGAGATGCTTTGAGAGAAGCTCTTGGATGCTTTCGTAATTGTTCTGAAATAATTGCAGAATATTATGGAGTGTTTCTATAGGGACCTTCGGATGCTTCCAGAATTGTAGTAGAACACTCTCCAAACCGTTCTGTGATGATCCTAGAATTGTCCCAGAGTGCTTTCAGATTTGTTATGACATGTCCGGAGTTGGAAAACTACTAAAATGGTTCTGGGGTGTTCCAAGTGTAGCTATTGGCTGCTTTCAGGAAAATAATCTGAAATGCTTTCACAATAGCTTTGGAATGCTTCCAGAACTTTTTTCGGATTTCAATAGGTAGCTCTTGGATGCCTCCAGAATTTTTCTGGATTGCTTTCCGGGGTGTTCTGAGATACTTCCACAGTAAGTTTTGGATACTTTCAGGACTTTTGTGAGATGCTTTGAGAAAAGCTCTCTTGGATGCATTCATAATTGTTCTGGAATAATTGCAGAATATTATGCAGTGTTTCTGTAGGGACTTTTGGATGTACGTAGAATTTTTCTAGAACACTTTCCATGCCGTTCTATGATGATCTCGGAATTTGCCCAGAGTGTTCCCAGATTTGTTATGATATGTGTCCAGAGTTGTTCTGGAAAGCTACTAAAATGGTTCTGGGATGTTCCTCAAGAGTAGCTCTTGGATACTTCCAGGAGCATTCTGAAATGCTTTTCTTCCAGAACTTTTTCGGGATGTTTCTATAGTTAGCTTTTGGATGCTTCCAGAATTTTTCTGGATTGCTTTCCGGACTGTTTTGGGATGCTTTTTCAGTAAGTCTTGGCTACTTACAGGATTGTTGTGCGATGCTTTGAGAGAAGCTCTTGCATGCTTCCATAATTGTTCTAGGATGCTCGCAGAATTTTTCAAGGATGTTTCTATATAAGTTTTGGGATGCTTTCAAAATTGCTCTAGAATGCTTTTCAAATGGCTCTGTAATGATCCTGGTATTCTTCCAGGATGTTTCCAGAGTACTTCTTGAAAGCGTATTTAATTTTTCCGGGCAGTTGGAGTAACTCTTTGATGCTGCCAGGATTGCTCTGAAATACTTTCATAAATATTTTGGGATGCTTCCAGAATATTTATGGGATATTACTTGGAATGGTTTTCTCAGCACTTTGGGATATATTCACGGTAGCTCTTATATACTTACATAACTACTCTGGAATGCTACTAGATCAGCTTTTGGATGCTTCCGGGATTGTCTTAGAACTCTTTTAGAATTGGTATGGTTTGGTTTTTTTTTACCAAAGAGTTGGAAGTCTCTATGCATTGTGAATCTGATGATTTGTTCTGAGTTACACCCAGAACTGTTTTGCAATGTTTTCAAAATACTCATGAGATGATTGTCCGAATGGATTAGGGAAGGTAAAATGCTGAATGCTTGAATGTTTTAATAATTGTTCTGGAATGCTTCCATATTTTTTCTAGGATGATCTGACAGTAATTTTTGAATGCTGAAAGGATTGCTTTCGCGTGCTTACAGAATGCCTTTGTTATGCATATATTTAATATTAAGAGAAGGTATCGTAGTCTCATTTAATTCCAGTGCAAGTCAAGGTTGCGGCTTATCATTTTTGACTTATCCATATTCATTTGCCGATAGCTCTTCTCAGAAGCTCAATTTCAAAATATAATGTATGATGAACTGGTGCTTGAGTAGACCTACAACTTGGTCTAACAATACATAGCTCTATCTCTTATATCTGAGGAATAAGAGCGTATATTCGCAGTGATCTTCGCGATGATATTCGCGGTGAAGATCACGCGATTATCATCGTGAAGATCACTGTGAATATACGCTCTCATGTCGAAGATATAGGAGTTAGAGCGATGTACTGTTAGACAAAGTTGTAGGTCTACTCATGCACTACAAGTTCATCATACATCATATTATCAAATCGACCATCTGAAAGGAGATATTGGCAAATGAATATGCCTGAGTCAAAAATGATAAGCCGCAACCCTGGTGCAAGTATATAATTTGTACTGTGCAGGCTTTTACAGATTTTTGCCTTTTTTTTCTTGACATTTCAAGTGAATTGCTCATACCAATTACCTTATTGTTCTAGCTCAATTCATTTTCTCATTGCCACTTTCATGTCACTTACTTTTTTTTTGAACCATTGAGCAGAAATATCCCATTTTTGAAAAAGTCCTATACCAAACCGGGAATTGAGCTCAGCCACCTCCATCATTAAGTGGCGGCACCTTTACAGACTAAGTTTAGGAAGTGTTCTATAAAGCCTGGCTCACTTAGAATCTGGAAACATGATTCATTCTATAACAGCGCCTCTTGTATAAGGTTTTGCAATGTTTTGGCAGTGATTTGTTCCCAATTATACTCGCATCTTCGCGGTGGAAGTTTCATCTAGATACGTGATAGTTTACAAAATAGTTGGAAAATAAAGTTGATCCTGCATACCTACGTTGAGGCCCCGAATTTGTTAATTCGAAATATTGAGAAAAAGTTGAAAATTGCCGTGTATACCATGGGATATTTTCTCAAGAGGTTCCGTGATCACAAGACTGTGACCCGGAAGTTCAAAGCAAACATCAAGTGGGTACTTTGGATCAGCAGCTAAATTGAAAGGAGTTAAGGGCGGCCAAGGGAAATCTAGGAGTCTCGGATTGGATTGCTAAAAAAAAAGGTCCCAGTACTTAGAATCTAGTGGCACGCCAAGAACCAACTGAGTTCTGAGGAAGTGTCGATGATACCTGATACCAGGCAGATTTCCGGACAAAATCTATGCAAAGCACGGGGTGATGTTTCCCCGTCAAATATAATTCATGTTTTCACCCTTATAGTTCACCTGGAAACTGATGATCTGGTTATGAAGTATTTGCTGCGGACTAAAACCAGGCTTTTTATCGCAAAAAAAAAAACGATGAATTCGAAGGTGTTCAAGCAAGAGTGCCTGGCAAAATGTATACTAGCTTGACTTAAAATGTGATAGTTTTATTCTCTTGATTCTCTGATTACCTGTACCAAAGGAATTATTGCACTCCGTATCATGTGAAATGAAAGGAATAAATAAGGTATTTACTTTATTAACAATAAACTGAGATTATGGAGATTTCAAACTTATCATAATATAATTACGACAACTATTTCTTTTTGGATTGCACAATTTCGCAATTTCATTTTTGCAATATAAATTCCCAATTTTACATTATTTTGATGGATGAACTACATGGCTTTAAAAATAAAATATAATAAAAAAGGGTTCGGGACGGGTCTTAAGCATTTAATTCAGCAACTGTGATATTTGATGAAGCTGTTTGTAATTTATAAATAGACCCGCCAATATTTAGACGTCAATCCCTCTACTAACTTCTGATCTATCGGAAAATACCTTCAGAAATGAGCATTAGATTCAGAAAATTTCATAGCCATGAAATAAAGCTCCCAATTGCAGGGTCTTATTAAAAGCATGCGTATTGCTTTCCGATCAAGAAAATTGTTTCTTCAGCTCCGCAATCTGTACATAAAATAAAATCATATTGGTTCAACTTGTTATTCGATGGATCGATAAAAAGTTCCCATTTTTTTCACTTTGATGACGACTACTCTTCACAGAAGGTACCATTTACCCCTCATCGGTTGTCTATGAATTCCAATACGCAAATATTCCCTCTCGTGAACAGTTATTCCAGCCACCCTCCGCCTCCTCCTTGGCGTCCCAAGTTTTGGGGTCACCATTCGAATCCGGCTGCTACCGTGGTGGCGATTGATGGACATGATTTGAATAAACGGCTTTGCGTGTACATTTTTTTAAAAACCTGCCATCCAAGCGGGAGTGGAATGCCGAGAAGAGCGAATGAACGAGGAGCAACAATCGCGCATCTATCTATCGATTTAATTTAAACAAATTACTAAGCAAATAAACATTTATTGACTTTCGTGAGAGAGGCCAACTGCTCCGTTCCGTTGATGCTGGTGGGCAACGAAACTGGGAGAAATAATAGTTATTGCAATGGCCACCTAGCAGGGTATGGACAGCTCGGTTGCGTGCCACCAAAATCGAAAACAATACTTCCCACCATCAACATGGGCAACATCGCTCAACTAGACATTAAAGTGGCATCGATTTGTCCATTTTGACGTGTTACTATGGCTTGGCACTCACCCGGACGTGATTAATAGTGGCCCGGCTCATGTTGTCCGGGTCTAATGCTCATCGATGCTCAAGATTTTCCGATAATTTTTCATCATTTCAAAACTGCCGATTCGATTCGGGCTTCGCCACGAGGCTCGAAAAAAAAAATTAAAATGTCAATAAAACGAAATTAGCCACACAGCAGCGAAAAGACAAAACGTTTCTTGGAATATTTTAATCTCCCCTTACCTGACCCCGCCGACCCACCGAGAGCTGCGTTTGTTGATTCGTCTTCGCACCGTGCGCGGCCATCTGTTATCAGCGAGTTGACTTTTTAATCGTTGCTTGGTGGAGCGTTTCTTGGAGAGCCGCGCAGCAAAACAGATCGAATCCAACCGCAAACCGGTTCCCCTCCGGAGAGCCACACTGCCTTTCGGGGCCGTGAAACGGAATATATAAAGAATTAATTATAGCTAATGCCACTTTAGCCTAATAGCCCATGGGGCATAAAGCGTCGAAGGAATGAGTTCTTCTCCGTGTTTCAGAAGGTGGGGAGAGGCGGCGTTTCGATTGCCAAGCCGGGCTCTCCAAATAGAACCGGACCCGAAAATTCCAAAGTTTAACGCGAAGGACGTCACGAAAAAAAAATTTGAGACCCCGCTTCATAAAAGTAAACGTTTTTAATTAGTAGAAAAACTTCTTTTCTTCCACGTCGTAAACGGGAACGAGCGAGTCGAAAGGCTCCGAATGTGTCGGAGGAATTCTCGGAAATGGTACAATAAAAGCACAGCACAAGTGAACCGAATGATGACGACGACGCACGGGGCGAAGCAGAAAGTGGAAAGTGACAAATGCACTGTTGTTGTTGTTGTTGTTGTTGTTGTTATTTTTGTTGGTGGTGGTTGCAGCAGAAAGGCAAGTAGTGACAGAGGGAAACGGAGGGAGGGTTTGCAGCACGATCGGTAAAATGATCCCTTTCGAAAATGGTTTCTTCGGACGCAGAGAGATGGTCAGATTTGGGCGAGCAGTCAGCGGCAGAAGAGATTCTAATCACGCACGCTTGAAATTGATATCCATGAAGAACTGGTATCTATATTTTATGGGATTCCTGTTCGAGGAATGGTCTGAGCTGAAATGGTCCCAAGTAGGGTCCTTTTTGAAGGTGAGAATGAGAATTCATTGGCAGTGCATGGTTATGATAATTTTGATATTCTTTTGGCCTGTCTACACGCCAAATTTGTGAATCACTTTTCAGCAAATTGAATTGCTGAACTCAAGAAATTTAGAAAAATTGCTGGAGGTTAGGAAAAATATAACAATCGTTAAACAATTTGACAAATAACAGTTTTTTCGATTATAGTGGAAGGAAGTTTAGCATAAACTTCTCAAAATTACGATGAGAGGTAATGGAATTCCATTAGAAAAAGTGTTTTAGATCTTCAAAAAATAAACGAAGACATTCGAAAATCTCTCGCGTGCAAGGTTGAATCAACCGTTTTTAGTACATTTTCATAAATGCTGTTAAAATTTGGAAAAAGGATGTCAGTTTTTGAAATTTTCTAAATTAGTTAAGCTTGTAGAGGATCTTAACATGAGGGACATGGTTGATTTAACGTTGCGTTATTTGTCTAGAAATTGTAGAAGCAGACAGTTTATTCGATCTACTTTTACTTTGTTGATTCATTGTCAATTGCAATGAGTTAAATTGGCAAGATCATTGTAGGCCGTGCAGTACAGCTGTCGTGAATGTTTTTCTCGGGGCGTGTTTTCGTTTAGTAACTTCCGAATACCTTTTTCATAATGTAATTTTTGTGGATAATAATGTGCTCACCCTGTGGATGAAGAGAACAGGTTCTACGACAAATTCGTGACTTTGAAGAGGGAAACATTGACAGTGCCACCGTTGATCGTTTTGAAGTCTTTGGCTCTGACAAGAATTTTATACGGCAACCGGACGGGAAAGGTGTTAGATATTTTCAAGCACATTAAACTGTCAAAGTTCACGAAGAAATATGTGGTGTGGCAGACCATCTGTACCTGTGGCTTGAAGAGCAACGTTCACATTGCGACCGGAACCGTCAACCAGGAAATCTATCTGAGCGAGTGCTTACAAAAACGTCTACTGCCTTTCCTGATGCGACACAATTGTTCCGTTCTATATTGGTCGGATTTGGCATCTTGCCATTACGGAAAAAGTGGATATGCTGCCAACAACGTTCAAGTCAATCGAACAACGTTCACCCAATCAAACAATATTGGGCCATCGTCAAGTGGAACCTTAAGAAGACTCAAAATGCTGTTGTGAGCAAGAAACAGTTCAAGAAAAACTGGCGTACCTCGGTGAATAAAGTTGACAAGGAGACTGTTCAAAATTTTATGCCAGGTGTTAAACGAAAGTCCCGGCAATTCGCATTCGGTAAAAAGGAAGCTTAGCTGAACATTTCTCCTCTGTATTAACTGAACTTGAAAAAGAAAAAGAATTTGACTTATTAATAAAAACTTTGATAGACTCACACACATTACTGTTTCACCAAATTTTGATCGGAACACCCTTTAGAATAATTCTTTGTGTATTTAACATTAAAAGGTTGCTGTATGCATTGATCGATCTCACTTCAACGATTTTATCACGAAATTCTCTACCCTTCCGGTAAAGCATTCGATCTTATTCCTTAGCGTCTGGTACCCTGAGTTGAGATTTTTGCGGATCCTAGGATTTTTTTTTGAATTTTTTGTAGGATTTACTGCACTTTGGAAGAATTCTCAACACTTTTTTGATATATTGCTTCTGGAAATGTTGAAACTTCTCTGCTAAACTTCAGGGAAGTATTCTTACCGATTTCTCAAATGAGGTGAGAGGGAAACCAAGGAATTGTAGTTGCTAGATGAGGTTGTATCCTAGCTCAAAATACGATGGGAACGGTTGGGGAGATGGTATTTGCCATATTTTAATATCATTATGATCAATATGAATGATTATTGTGTTCACTGCTTCTTCCGTTCGTCAGTGATTTTGTTTTGAATTTCAAAGAAGCTCTTTTTAGATCTTCGACTAAACTTTTTGCTAAAATTCTGGCAAGTTTTCTCCTGAACTTTCAGCAAGTTTCCTCATGAACCTCTTGGCTGTCACTCCAGATTTTCTTGTAAATTCACATCTAACAACCCAAGGTAAGCTTCCAGGAACAGTTGATAAGTTTATTTTGCTGAACTTAGCTATTGTATTATCTTCTGATAAGTCTTGTCATAAACTGCAAGGAAAATTGTGGGAAAGTTTTCTTAAGAATTTCTTGAAATATATTGTTAAATTTGTTGGAAGTTTGTTTCTGAATTTCTGAGAAGTTCTTTTCCGAAAGTTTAGGGAAGTTGTCTCCTGAACATCGGAGAAGTTTGTTCCTGAATTTCTTAGGAATTTCTGCCTTAACTACAAGGAAGTATCCTCTATACTTCTGGATCATTTCATTTTGTATTTCTCTGAAGTATCGACCTGAACTTCTGGAAATTCCTGAACTCCGAGAAAGCCTCATTTTGAACTTCTGGAATGAACGATTCTAAGCTTGGTTTTTGGGAAATTCCCATCGGAACTTCTGGAGAGTCCTCTCCTGAACTTCAGAGAAGTTTTCTGACATTTTTGGGAAATGTCTTCTTATATTTATAGGTAGTGCCTTCTCAGGTAAGTTTTTCCTGAAATTCTGGGAAGTTTTTTCCTGAGCTTATTTTATTTAAACACCTGATAAGTCCCATCCTGAAATCCTAAGAAAATTTCACCAAAACTTTGGAAAAGTTCTCTCTAGAATTTCGAAGAAAATTACCTTAAATTTGTTGGAAGTTTCTGCCTGAACTTCTAAGAAGTCCTTTTCCGTAGTTTTGGAAAATTTTCTCTTGAAGTTCAGGGAAGTTTGTTCCTGAAGTTCTGAGAAAAGTTCTCAAATAGGAAGTACCTACTATTCTTCTTGAATAGATTTCTTTCTTTTCTCTGAAGGATTTATTCATGAACTTCTGGGAAATTCCTGCATTCTGAAAAGACTCATTTTGAAACTTCTAGAAATGATGACTTCTCAGCTTCTAGGAAAGTTCTCTAGCATCTTCAGGAAGTACCTTCAACTAAGTTTTTGGAAGTTTCTTTTGGAACATCTGAAAAGTCTTTATCTGAACTTCAGAGAAATTTTCTCCTGAATTTTTAAAACGTTCTGAGCTTTTTAGAAGTTTGTTTCTGAATTTTTGAGAAATTTTTGAGAGCGCCCTCACTGGATAGTTTCCCCCTGGAACTTCGAGAAAGTTTTTTTTCTTGGACTTCTGGGAGAACTCCAAAACCTCTGGAATGTTCCAAACTTCTTACTAGTCCTCTCCCCTGAGCTGCAACCTGAAGCTCTGAAAAGTCCTCTCCTGATATTCTGAGAAGTTCTGTTCTTTACTTCTGGGAAATATAATCTTAATCTTCAAAGATGTTTGAATTCCTGAATTTTGCGGGGTACTCTTGCTTGAACTACTGAAAAGTTCTCATTCTAAACTTCAAGAAAACTTAGACCTATTTCATGAAACACTTAACTCGTGGGTCGATTTACTAATCCAATGGGCAAATTTAGTGAAGTAATGAGTTAAGAAGTGCCTTAGAAAAAAAAAAATCAGAGTTTTCGTGCGGCAACCGACCGGGCAGCTCTCAAGCTCTCTGCTCAATGTAAGGATCACAAATGAGAAAATGAAAAGAAATTTGTTATTCCGACCCCAGGTTTATTTGTGGTCCTAATGAATTTAGCTCCTGCTTCCTGAACAGCATACAATCATCTAAACAAGTTACAGCAACTTGATTATGACTAGAATGAGTCACATATAGATAATCCCAACTCATGTGCAACAAATGTGCTACTAGGGTTAGCTACCACTTCTGTTGAGCATTAGTTTTGCTGACTTCACGCCACAAAAGCTTCTGGCGATATACGCATTAAATTTTATCAGTTCAATGAGGCAATGAGTAATCATAAGTTATAGCTAATCATAACTGATCATAAATAATCAAAAGTAAACTTTGATAAGTTATCAAAATGTATCATAATAATCAGGAGAAATCCTTAGTAATCACAAGTAATCATAACTAATCATAAGTAATAATGAGTAATCATAAGTACTATGATAATCATAAATAATCAATCGTTAACAAACCAGTAAACAGTAAGAAACTGAATTTAATGACACTCGATTTACACTTGTTCCTTAAGTGAAATATCTTCTTTTTTTTGGGCTTTAACTTTTTGGTCATTTGTCCCATGCGCTATATAGCGCATCCGTCGCGCTATACAATACAATTCTTCAGACACTATATATAATTTAAGGATCGATGGTGAAATCAATCGTCGCTAGTGACTTATTTCATTTTTACTGGAACGTAACAGTGAACGTATATTATCAAGCAAAACAGAATGAAAAGTAACAGCAATTAATTAAGCAAAACAGAATGAAAAGGAAAAAGAACATTTTGATTTTCACATATACACAGCAAATTCATAAATTATGTGTTTTCGTTTCAACGGGTTTCCAACAGCATTGATTACTTGTCACTTTCCCAAAATTACCCTAATTACTCAGTGATTACAAAGACTATTGTGATTATTGATGATTACGTAAATCACTCATGAATATTCGTGATTACTCATAATTACTCATAATTACTTAATGATTACTTATGATTACTTGCGTGATGAATTGGTTACTCCGTGATTACAAAGATAATTGTGATTATTGACGATTACTTATGATAACTCATGATTTTTTGTGATTACTCATGACTACTTGTTAGTTACTTATGATTACTTGATGACTTGATTACATAGTGATAACAAAAGTTATTGTGATTACAGATGATCACTTATGACTAATCATTTTTACTCATGATTACTTCATGATTACTTGTGATTACATGCGGGATTCTTGATTACATATGTTTTCACAAAAATTTGATCCGAAAAATCCAATATTTGATCGATTCCGATTGTGTTGGTATCAAATGATAGGTACAATTATTCAGTTTTAAAATACGTACAGAAGAAACGGAATTGGTCATTATGGCCAACTTGTTCAACTGAAAGAAGACCCTTTTGAAGACCCTAACTTTGGCGATATATAACTCTGTAACCAGTCAAGTAATTGAGACGCTTCGAACTTCTCTGAAGTATACAAACACTACCGGCACTCGTTTCCAATGACCACTGATCAAATCTGGTACTCAAGGCACCGATTCCAGGGTACCCCAAAGGAGGTCAACTTAGTGACGGTGATGAACTCCCTTCATTATCTTTACCAAAATCAAGTGATGGACAGCTCATTATTCCTTGAATGTTATGCAGGTGGTTATTTTAACTTGGAAATTAATCATTGATTATCGAAAATTAATCATCTTTGTTTTCAATGGCCCCAGAATGTCCTCGGGAGGGACCCGTAATATCGACTATTTAGTTTTGGCCTTGTGCGGCTCAATCTTTGTGACTTGTCGTGCTCAAGATTATGTTAGGTCGGAAATAAACCATTTTTATTCAGTTAGAACAAATTCCTGATGGGAAATTATGACCAAATCCGTTCTTTCTGTACGCATTTTCAAACTTGATTGTATCTATCATTTGATACCAACAGAATCGAAATCGATAGAAAATTCGAAAAATTGGGACCAAATGGGGATGAAAACGTACATGGCCATCCGTTTCAACTCTGTTTTGAGTAGTTTTTAACACATTTTCGTCATAAGTGGAGTCACTGAAATTTGAGTAAATGTATTGGCATTGGCAAGTCGACAAATCAAAAACATTGGCTTAAATCAGATGGATGATTTTGATTTGTCGACTTGTCAATGCCAGTAACATTTACTCAAATTTGAGTGACTCCACTATTGACGAAAATGAGTCAAAAACGACTCAAAACCGAGTTGAAACGGATGGCCGTGTATGTATCATCAAGTAATAATGAGTAATCATGAGTAATCGAAAATAATCATGAGTAATCATAAGTAATCGACAGTAATCACTTAGTAATCAATTAAACACGCAAGTAAGCTTAAGTAATCATTAAGTAATCATTAGTAATCATAAGTAATCGTCAGTAATCACTTAGTAATCAATTAATCACGCAAGTAATCTTAAGTAATCATTAAGTTATCATGAGTAATCATTATTAATCATCAGTTATCACAATAATAGTTGTGATCACTGAGTAATCAGAGTAATTTTGGTAGAGGTGACAAGTCATCAATGCTGTTGGAAACTTCTTGTTATATACCCTTATACGGTAATAAAATTAAATAAAATGCAATATTAAAGTAACGCAATGTTGTTGCAGCAATCCAATAAATCAGATACGTATTCTTTCATCGCCCGTTAATTGACTTTTAGACATTCTTCTCTTTTTAAAGAGTGAGTAATGGCGCTAATACCATAAGCCATATAGGTCTAGGACTTAAGTTAATGCTTAGGTGCTGAAGCGTTTGAAGAGAAATAGAGCATCACTTAACCTTCTTAGACTAGATGCTTCCAACGACAATTTTTAAATAATTTTTTGTTCTGTACACCAAACAGGGCATTCTGTTCTACTATTCTCTCCGACTTTTAATTTCTCAAAGCCATATAGAGCTAGGACTATAGCTAATGCTTGGGTCCCAACCGTTTGAAGAGAAACGGAGCATCATTTTTGAATAAATTTTTGTTCTGTACACCAAACAGGGCATTATGTTCAAAAATTTTCTTCGCGTTTTAATTTCCCAAAACCATATAGGGCTAGGACTTTAGTTTTTGCTTGGGTTCCAACGGTTCGAAAAGAAATGCGTTTTCTAATGCAAATAAAGGGAATGCTAGATTTGGCAGAAAATGTTGGGATATTTCATGTAAATATTAGCCAGATAACGCCTGAATGTAGCTTGTCGTATGTAAGATTGCATTATTTTTTGTTTGGCACAAGAAAATGGCACAACGAAAACAATATCGTTGTTTACGCCTTCTTTGGTTTTCAATTAAACAATGTTTTACGTGCTTGTTAAAATTAATTATTTTTTCTGTGTGGAGCATCACTTTACCTTCTTAGACTAGGTGCTCCCAACGACCATTTTTAAATAAATTTTTGTTCAGCATACCAAACAGGACATTTTTTCAACCATTTTCTCCCACTATTCATTATCCTTTTCCTCAGATATTTACTGAAGACTACTTGGTTTCCCCGTTTCTTCTTTAAGTAGAAACCAAATCCTCCCTATCACCAATGGTTGCATGGACGTGGCCAGATGAGCAATCCAGGAGTGTCTTCATGGAGATTATTGTGTGAAGAAACGTTTCAGTTATTGAATCCGTTTCATGGTGACATGTAATGTCTTCAACGAATTATTTCTCATCGTAGCTCCATCCGCCAAGGTGTGTAAACGTCAATGCTAATGCTAATGCTAATATCAATTGCAATGAGTCAAATGGCCAAACCTTTGGGTGTTCCTCCTTTATTAAAGAAAAGCTACTCTTGCAATCAGTGATCGATGCATACCTGGAAGAAAGTGAAGAAAAAAAAAGGTTAATGAGTCGATCATTTTCGATTGCGTCAATTAATATCAATTAGCATTTTGTTTATCTAATGAATCAATGTTTTCAATCTGAACCCTAAGCACGAAAATTAAACATTTCACAAATGCTGCCCCAATCCAGTCTCGTCGTGGTCGCTCACTGATCCCCACAACCCCTAAGAAGCCATTCCTCTGTTCCACCTTAGTTCGTCAAGTCCGTCCTACTTTCGAATAATTTTTAATCTACTTAAACGAAACACGATACGCGCTCGGACCGGGCACCAAAGAAGCTTGACAACAACCAACCCAAGTACGGATTAAAGCTGAAAAATCGAACGAGTTCTTTTTCATACTCAGAGCGAACGACGCACGTTTTTTTTTCGATTCGGCGTCATCATCACCGTCATCACCATCGTCGTCATCTGAAATCTGAAATTCCTCAGAAGGGAGATGAAGCCATTATTGTAAATTGGGGAGCTTGCACAAGCAATGCGCGATGATTGGTGGATGCCATTTTTTTCCTCTTCTAGGATTATGGCCATTTTCAGCGGGGTAGCCAAATCCGGAAGTCTCGTTTCCTTGCGCTTCGTGGGTGTGTTTGGTTTGGTTTCAGACGAAGGTCTTTGCTCTTGAGCTATTCTTCCATTGTGTTTTCGGCACCGGAAGTCTCAATGACCGGCACTCGAGAATGTAGTAACCAGTGATAAGAGTAGGAGGTTTTCGTTTGTTTTGTTTAGGTTTTTTTTTGTCAGCGTCATAAAATTGAAAGCATACATATTTCCGATAAAATCAAGAAAACCAGTCGCCACGGGCCTAATGTCTGTTGGCGTCGTCGACGACATAGCAATGAAACAAACAGAACGATCAAATGTAGTTCAAAACAAAGCGGATGGGAAGGAAATGATAGACATCCTTTGCAGGGGTTCGTCGCTTGCTGCCGCCAGTACCGGCAGGTCCACGTACCTGCCGATAATGATGGCGACGGCGCGGTCGGTGCTGATTGTTATTGATAAAACGGCACAAAAAGAGACCTCAAATCCGAGAAAGGTGTACTACCGGTGTTTGGGAGGAGCGATTTCCTGTTGTAGTTGCGCCGATGGGTGACTTCGACGCACGCGTGTACTCTTTTCCTCAGATATGGGGATATAGCGAGGGATAATGATTGGATGCAATTGCAACCATCTCATATCTGAAGCATGAGAGTGCATGACATATCCGCGTATGAATATGTATGCACCGACAAGCTTACCAGCATCGTGATGATAATGATAGCAGTTTCTTGACTACCGGCCCCCAGCCGGTATGTGATTATCGGTTTCCGGAAAGTGCACCGCGCACCAATTCCAATCGATTTTTACTCGGAATGGTGATTTGTCCGTGGAAAATTTTCCAGTCGGCTGGTGGAAGGAACAAATAATTAAATATACCAGATCCAGCTTGGCTCGGTAGGTCTGAGTGGACCAATCTGCAATCCGGTCGCACCGTATGCGCGCCAGATTGAAAACTCTCTGTGTGTGTATGCTAGTGCAATTACATCAATTTGAAATATCATTCAATGAAAATGCCTCAACAGTTGGAATGTAAATTGCTGCAGTGGCTTTCAAATCGGTGCCACATGTGGTCCCTTTCGTCTGCGGGGCTGGGTGCGCGCTTATTTCACTTGTTTTATTTCACCAACAAATGGCAACCGATACCAAAACGCTTGCTCTTCGGGGATGGATTGTAGAGCGACTTAAGTAAGTACACCGCTATTACCCATTCTCTGCCGTTTCTGTTGCCAGGGCTCGAGAAATGCAAAATCATTTTTCTCTAATCACTTGAAACCCGGTAGCTCGCAGCCGGGTGTTGTTTTTTCTCCGTGCTGCTACTGGAATGTGCTATTTTGTATGATTTGTTTGCTTTCTGCCACAGAGCAATTTATAACCGCGTGCTGGTGTCCGAGAGCCCGAATCGGAATCGGTATGATTGGGAAGTTTGCAGGAATTTTGTAAAGTGATTATCCAGCGTTGTTTTTTTTGCTGTCTTTCGACGAAGTCGTTGTCGTTTCTGGGTCGTTTCCAACAAGTGCTCTACCAGTTGTCTGCTGGCTACCTGTGTTGCGCGTGAACGGAATATGGAATCATATTGTACCATACTTGAGTTGTCGTCATTATCGGGTGCTGGCTGTTGTTGAGTTATTCCCGGAATTCTGATGATGAATATGATGGAGGGTGAGATGGCAAAAACGCTGACCGGTGGTTGGTGGTGGGGGTTGTGGTGGGGGTACACAGACTGAGCGTGTTCGTGTCAATCAAATTTGCATATTTGCACACCTTTAGCCATGACAAAGTTAGCACTTGCTCGATAGGTAAGGTTGTGATGACAAGCTAGTTTGAAGATGGTAATGAAGGTGTTTACTGTTGCCATCGAGTAGAAACAACTTGGACGACATTGTGATGGTAATGTGATGGGGCCTCGGGATCCGTTTTGATTTAGATGAGAATTGGAATGATTCCAAGGAGGTTTGTTTGAAACGTATGTAGTTGCGGAGGTGTGAGTTGAATGTTTGTGAAGAGGATTTGAAAGTTCAATTAGCTGTTATTTCCAGGACAAAGCATTGTTTGAATGAATGAAACCACGTTTGAATTATCAATTTTGCTGTCATTGCACACTGGGTCTAGATTTGGATCGAGAAGGAAAAATTCAAAACTCTTGAGAATCTATTTACCTTGAGGAAACTATCTAATTTTTCTCGCTCTTCCTAAGCAAAGAAACTTTGTTGAACACATTAATTCAATCTCGTGCAACCTTGAAAAGTTTTGATTTTTGTTGTTGCTAGATCTCGAGACCGGCCCAGTACACATTGACCAGCCGTATTCACACCAAACGACATTTTTTGTTGTTAACTATTAGAGTATGTGTGGAACTATGTGTGCTCAAAAAACGTGTTTGGTATGAAAACCTCTGATAAATAGTGATGATCAACGGTTATTGGAACTTTCGAAGTAGTGCTTTACCTTATCCGTTGAATGCTCATCATAGTATTACTAATTTTCTGTTGCATAATGAATTTGAATCAATTTGCATTTTTCTGGTCAAGAAAAGAGATGGTTGATTTTGATGATTGATCCACAGTCAATTCATTGCTTGAGATCGTCACACTGTTACGAAACTAAAACGAATGCATTACGTACAAGTTGAATAATTATTAGTTACAAAAACAGCTTGATTTGTATGGAAGTTAGCGTGATTTGCGGAAGAAACTGCCCCAGGAAAATAGGCATAAATTGAATAAAATTACAGCTACTGTTGTTTAGCTAACCAACGTAACAACTTCCTTTAAGATGGACATCAACTATATTTCACATCAGGTTTTTCACAAAATGAACCTCTACGGGGTTGGTTAATCATCTCTTCTCTATTTTTTGAAGTAGGACTCCTTCTTTGTTCTATCCATTGGGATACAATTTAAATAGAAAAATCGAATTGCAACCCACACGAAAGGTGGTCAGGTCTTAAGCGTTAATATCTCAGTCGTTTCTCCCAAGATTTTCAAAAAAAATTCTAAGGTCAGTGATCGACTGTTTGCACCGTCATTTGTTGGAATAATATAGATGATGAGACACCATCTTGGAACACTTCCACCAAAATCCTAAACCTTTTTGGCAGCACTTAATTTAAAACTTTTATCCATGCTTGATATGAGTTCCTAGAATTGACACGGTAAATCATATAATTTTTTTTTTTTTTTTTCAACGTTGGAATTGTGATGAAGAATGCTCGACTAGCACATTTCTGTCAAAATAAGTTGCAGAAACATGTTTATGACTGAAGTAAGTTACATAGCAGTTATTTCAATTGATTTGCAACAAGCTCGGGTTGATGATGTGAAGTTAATTGACATTGAGGTGATCGACTAGGGTGATGACCCAAGTAACACACAAAACATCTTTTAAGAATGATTTATAATTGTTTGTATTATAAATGCATTATAAACGTATTGCAAAACATGTCAAGTTTGGAGCAGTTTGTAACTCTCTAATTCTATATCACTCTGACAAACGGTCGAGCTAAAAATACTTTTTCCAATGCTTCAAGTGCTTACTACTTCATTATCGTTCCTCAAAACATGTTTCCATACATTTATAATACATAAACATGACAAGATTTTATGGGCAGTTCTATACGTTGTTGAAATTACATTACAGCAACCTTGTTTTGCAAAACGTGTTCTTTTTACTCCTTGCGATGAACATTGTGGTTTCACTGCCAACGGGCAGCATATCATACATACTCAGAGTCTACTTTTCAACAATCTGAGTTGGCTTATCAAAGAAGCTACAAACCTATCATGCCAAGGACTAGTGTTCAAATCCCACGCTTGGTAATATTATATTTTTGTATGAGGATAGTTTTTTTTTCATTTTATGTTTTATAAGGCCTCACTTTTTGCGCTTTTTGCGTCATATTAAAGTATGAATTAAAGTATTATACACCTAAATTTATTACCTATTTTTGTCGTTTTACAGTATTTTAAACTTGTTTAATACAAGCTGTGTTGCTTGGGGATGTTAAGTTGATTGACATTGATGAAATTGTTCATCACAAGAGAAATATACGTATTTATAAATTTATCTAAAATATACTTGGAGTAGAAAATAGGACTTGCATCTCTGAAATAGTTAGGTGAACTATGATGTAGCAAATTGTGTCATTTGCTTTCTAAGAGAGATGCACTATCAACGATATTCAGCATCATAAGATGAGAACACACATTTGGAGTCATATTTGGAGATGAAAGGATCTCAATTATTTTGTTATTATCTCGCACAAAAACTCATTTTCAGATTGAGACACAGAACAGTAACCCGAACCGAAGGCCTGCCCAAGTAAAATTGCCAGTTTTATTGAGGTTTTAAGATATTCTAAGCAGAAAAGTCATACATTTTAACAAACGCATATAATTTCACCTCGTTTAATTGAAGGCAAAGCAAGCGTAAACAACCTAATTGTTTACAATGTTTCATACAGCATACAACATTGTTTGCAATCTTACATACTACAAACCTGATTCCTGCAATACGTGGCTAAAATTTACATTAATTTATGCCAAATCAAGTATTCCTTTTATGTACATTAAAAATTAATAAAGTCTACAAATCTAAATCATGGTCGTCAGAAGCTTCGTAGAATCAACACTTTTACTTGAGTTTGCATCGATTTCTACACCTGCTGAATGGATTTGGTGAGATCAGGACACATGAAGGCATACAAGGCAAACCTTAAGTTAAGTTTACCTTATTTTGACTACCCCCTAGCGCAAATGATCTTCTACTTTGCATGAGAAGTTTTCCAAAAAATTTAAATAACGAAAGATTTATCGACGTTTGTAAGTTGATTGATACATTCAGCTGAAGAGCAAACAAATCGGTTGGAGTATTGAGGAAGAACTTCTCAAGATGGGCCAAAACATTGCCTGCATCAAGTGGTAGCCAGAATCTGTAATATCAAACAACTGCCGAAAGAGTGTGAGAATGGGTTAATCTGCCCCATCCACTAAGGTGGACGACAAACTGGACTGCGAAGACTGTCGTGCGATGTTTTTATGCCGTCTATATAAACTACTATCCCAAATCATTTTCTAGTGACTGTCACCACCAACAAAAAGATGCTTAAAAAGTGATCAGACCGACTTAATCGAAGGACGGCAGATCCTCCAAAGATGCCATGAATATAGAGCCCCTACGCATCGCATCTATTCGTCGCCTTCATAGCCGTCATAGTTAATGCAAAACATCTATGGAAGATAATGGGCGAGAACTGCTTTCCGGGAAAAGCTCCACTCAAGTCTTGATAATAAAGCCAATCAATCAATCAATTTCCGCAGAAGCTGACCCGAGTAATCAAGGTGACGATGGATGGAGCCCAATTCTGTGCGAGGATATCGGATGGATTATTGGGCTCATTTGAATCCCGAATAAGGTTTCGATACGGTGGTGAGTCGACAACTGTGATAGAGCGTGCGTCCCCGCAACATAGCTCTGGTCCTCAAAAGTTCCTACCTCATGCTTCCACGGGTCAGCAGATGACAAAGACCGCCAGCTAAGGGTTGCGTACTTAGCTGGTAGTGCAGCCTGGGCACTGTTGTCCTTCTGACTTCAGCTAGATTGATGAGGTGCCTGCTGAGCGTCTGTCCACCAGCGGCTGAGTAAGAAACGCTGTATCTCGTCAGCTATACCTTAGGAGGCAGTCCCACCAACGCAATGTAGGCAGCGCGGTAAGATAGCATGCTGAAGTCTTACCCGACCACGAAAAATGTTAGTATTCTTTATTTCTTTATACGGTATATAATTTTGGATCATCCATGGAATCAGAAGACATGCAGATAGTACACATGTTATTCTCATTTTATATTATAACATCCCTTCACAATATTTTTTATGTTACTTTCAGCTTCGCATTTATCCATCATCGTAAGTTTTAATCCACTTACCCCCCATGGAGCGAGATAAGGCGCTTTAACCTTGGCAATTATTGCCACGCTTTTGGTTCAAATGCCAAAAGTTCACCCACAGGCAAAAGGTGCATAAACTAATCTTTCTAGCATCTATGCTCCCAACGATAAGGTACAAATTATCTCACTGTATAACTCAACATGGAAGCGTTTGGTACGGGAGGTCCACGTTTTCTTCCTTCCCTTGATTCAGAGTAAAGCGAGTTTAGATCTTTCTGGAGTCGCTCTATTTCTTGGAATCCTCTCTGCGGCACATACTACCCAGTTGGCCTGGCCGATGACAAGTAAAATGATGTATTCAAGAAAACATCATTTTCCAGAATGCTTTCAAGAATTGGCTGCGTTAGTATGAGATTAGATTAGATAGATTAGAACGAATAGACATGAAGAGAAAGTGTATTGATAGTTCCGTATAGGGCAATGGCAGGCTTTGAAATTGAAAGATACAAGTTTGAAAACGAGCGGAGGGCATTTGAACGGTAGTATCCGATCAGGCACATAACCCTTTGTCATACTACCCCATGCAGGCAATAATTGTTTTACGGATATTTTTGGCCCTCAAATGTTTTACCATAAAATGGTTGCTCATTAGACCCCGTATGGTCCGACAACAAACTTAAAATCGTTTTTCTTACAAATGTTCATTCTTAATTTCAACTTGATTTATCAATTACTAATAACATATTGAAGGAAATAAGACTCCGAAGTACAACGTTCATCTAGTTGAAATATTGTTGTATAGACATCTTCTATTCCATTCACAAAATTTTCTTAACTGCGGTTTGCGTCAGAAGGTTTGTATACATATCTTGCTCACTTCCCAAGATTTGAAAGAAGATTTTTCTTAGAATCACACATAATTAGAACTTAAATACAACTTGTACTACAGCTTGTTCTTAAACTAGTATCAATTAAGTAACGGCAATTGCTTGAAATTGATGGTAACTTGTCGACAAAACATGCGAAAGGCTCCGAACAAAATATGCGGGTGGGACGTTTTGCATATGGATATTTAGCCGAATGGATGTTTGGCCGAATGAATGTTTAATCGAATGGACGTTCGGCCGAATGGACGTTTGGCCGAATGGACGTTTGGCCGAATGGACGTTTGGCCGAAAATTGTTTATCAGCATATATGTATTACTACGAAAATATGGATCCAAAATAAAATGTTTTCAAACGCATTAGATCTAAAAACTATAACGCAAAATGAAATGAAATCTTGCAAAATCATCAGATAATAATGCATTTGTTTTTGTTTAGAAACATTCAACTCGTTCAATGATTGTTTGTATTACTGTAAATTTACGTTTACATCAACGTTACATCCAAATCTATCTATAGTTAGATAATTATATTCTAATATACTTTATTAACAATATTAGTCACTTCACATTTTTTCAGGCGACCCTTTTTTTGCGCTTGTGGCGCCATAAGTGAGAAACGTGGCAGCTACTAAATGCACACGCTCAATCTAAGCTATCCAGATTTGGTTATACCTAGCGTAATATTCCAGAAGTACTTAACGAACAAATTGAAACGAATCACAAATTATCACCCTAAGGCCCTAAAGGGGAAAAAGGAATTCCTTAAAACTCGCCCTAACTTCGACTTGTTGCCAGTTTCAAATGTCATGACAAAAGCAACACGCAACTACGGTGTGCTGCAACTTGAACACGATAGGAAAAAGATCGTCAGTTGGAAAAGAAGCGAGATTTTTGATTATCGCAGAATGATTTTCAAATATTGCGAAACAGAGATACTTTGATCCAATTAGATGAAAATTTGACATTAAAAATTATCCTCAATTCAAGCACTGAAAAAAA